>OV816023.1:131224147-131331787 GCA_929113105.1 Agrypnus murinus | reverse complement strand
TAAAGCAAATACATCGAATCCAAATGCGGCAACACCGCACCACCATTTTCCACATCATCGGTTTTACCACCACTATTACCAGCTTGTGCGATAATTACCTCTACTCAGTGGCGGATTTTATACTTAAGGGCCCTGAAGCGTTACAAATTCTTGGGGCCCCATAGTATAAATCAATTACTACAATTTATATACCTTTTATTTTTTTATTAAAAATTAAGTACATATAATTATTAATATCAGGTGCGAATTCACGGTGGGGTGATGGAAGAAATTTCCTCCCCAAGGAGAACATTTTTTAAATAATCCGACTTCGTCTCATGCAGTAGTCATACGATTGTAAAATTGGCGTTTATGTACGTGTTACATACTATACTGTATCTACGACCATATATTTAACCTAGAATATGATTTGGGATTGAGATGCTGGATTGTCAAAAGTAGACAATGCCCATAGTTTGTGGAAAACAGGTGTTAGATGTAAAAATTAAGAAATGCGTATAACTCAGCAATGTAATAATCATTTATTATTTAAAATTAATACTGAAATTTGAACAATTATTTAAATTAATAATAGTAGTTTTGTTGGTGTCTTCAATTTTTTAAATGTTATAGACACATGTTTAAATGTATTTTGGACGTCGTGTTGTTCCGCCGCTGTTTTTTGTCAATGTAAGTAAATCATAACCTCAATTATACAAATACATTGAATACCTAATACTTCATTTGAATGTAATTTGAAATAATAAATTCCGAAAACATTTTTAGATTTCCATGTAATAGACCAGTTATTCTAAATGTATGGATTAAAGCTATCAGAAGGATATATCGTTAAATCAATTTTATCTACGACCACCATAGAAAGTTACATATTCCGCACAATCTAGTAAGCGTGAAAACGACCAATTGCAAACAATCTCCAAACTCAACGGTAAAGTATGTGAGGAAGGAGTTCTCAATAATCCGTAGTTCTATTAAAACGCCATAGATGTCACCACTTGCAATATTTATAATATTATTGATTATTTGAAATATAAAATGTTATAAATTTTAGATAAAGGTTAATTTATTTTGTTTAATTAATATTTTACAGCTAAGGTCAGACCCGGGGAATTGAACCGTGATCGCTCGGTTAGTAGCTACAGCGTAAGCATTGAGCTATCGAGACGCCTTTCAATGATGTTTTTTTTCTCATTATATAAAGTTACAATGATTGTTATTCAATTAAAACGTAAAATTAATTAATGTTTTACATTATTATATAATTTTTAATGTAATTTTATTTATTATTATTGCTAAATTACAATAAAAACATTGAAAACATTTATAATTTGCTACATAATGCGAGAATATTTGACATTTTGCGCAGAGGTTAATAGCCTTGACAATTGAATTGTGATTTTTGTACATAATATAAATTATTTTTTGAAAACGAGTACATACGTATGATTATTTAGCTGTAAGTACTAAATAGTAGATTGACTGAAATTAAACAAATTGTAAACGTATTATTACTATTGTCTTTACAAATTTAATGTTTACTGTTGTCGTTTTTAAAATTCTAGATGTATCATGAGTGAATCCGATGAAGGAAAATTGGGGTGTACACTCGTACACCTCCAAACATCGTGGAAGCGGCTCAAATTACATCTCTTAATTTATTGCCAAATATTTCACGTAAAAAATATGAATGCGAGTATAAATTCTAGGTTAAAAAACTTTCTTAGCTGTTGGTGGTTTATTACTTTTTTTGTTGTCGTAGATAAAGTATAGTGTGTAACGCGTGCAAAAACACCAATTTCACACTCGTGAGAAATTGGCACTTTTCTGCACTTGTAACACAATATACTATTACGTTAATTCAATAACATTTTTGTAATAACTTTATATGGTAATAATAATTTTATATGCTGGTAGTCGACACAGTAGCTTAGAGGTAGAGATGTGGAAGAAAGTGGAAGGCCCAGGGATCGATTTTCAGCTGGGGTGATAATTTTTTCTATATGGATATGCATTCAAAATATAAGTAAAACATTAATTAAACAAAATAAATTAACATAAATCAAATACAAAATGAACACAAACGTGTTTTAATAAAGCGAGTTTTGTTGATGAACGACCATTATACTCACAATTTTATAGTGATATTTGTATAAATCACAGACGAGCTGCCCTAACTGAGGAGAACCAAAAGCTCGAAACAGCTGTCTTAGGATGCCGCCTGTGATTTATACACATATCACTATAAAATTGTGAGTATAATAGTCGTTCATTAACAATTTTTAACTTTTAAAAATAAATTAATCTATATAAAAGTTATAACTTTGTATATTTCAAATAATTAGAAATATTGCATGTGCTGACATCTATGGCATTTTAATAGAACCACTGAAAATGCGAAATCATTTCCCACGGTCATTTCCGTACAGTTTAAAGATTATGAACAATGAGTCATTTTCATGGTTACTAGACTGTGTGAAATGTGTAATTTTCTATAGTGGTCGTAGATAAATTAGTTATTTGTATACCGAACAAAGTTAAACTTTTTATACATTCCTCGCAGGTCTGCTGTGGAACAGTATGCTCCGTTGCAATATTTTACCTATCGCTGTGAGTGCCGCTTGCCTTTTTGTACGAAACTAATGCGTCAACCGTACACTTTTTTACCAGCCTGTACTTACAGCAGTTTCTTATTTCACTTTTTTATTTGTCGCGTGTCCAGTACGGTCCTTGGCAGGAGGCCTCTGCGGGGCCCCCTGACTTGTGGGGCCTGAAGCGGCCGCTTCAAACGCTTGTGCCTAAATCCGCCACTGTCTCTACTTTTGATTCGCTGGATCCTTTTTTTTTCTTAACTACCATTTGCAATAACCATTACCTCTTTAATTATTTTTACCATAATTAATTCCATTTACCATTCAAAATAATAATAATCATTCTATTTTTATAGTACTTTAAAACAGGGTTAGCATGTAATGATTAATGTTAATCATTTAATTGATAGTATTTAGCCTCTGTAAAATTAAGGTTTTGTTATTGTAAATGAAATTCCAATTATTGCATTTTCTTGTATGTATATTATATCCAAACTATTTTTGAAAATGATCAAAAAAATATGTTAACAAAACTGTACAAACAGTCTAACCATAAGTACACTATTAACTACAACTTAAACCTTAAAAAAAACGGATTTTATAATTTCTTTGATTATATCACGTACACAATAGTGAAAAACAAAAACTAACTTAGATTACTTCTTCGCCATTTTTGTAAGAGAATGCTTTTCGATTGAGTGTAGTATTTGATTATTTATATTTTAATATTACATTTCAGATTTGCTTACCTAACCGCATATGAAAAGAAGGTGGAAATGAAGTTTTATATTTAGTGCGCATGAGAAAAATCATATTAAACCGGCCCTGCCCTTCACATCCTAGTAGGTCAAAAATTTCCCAGCCAACCACCGTGTTATTTTCCGTGCGTTTCATAGTCGCACAGTTTTGTTTCAACTGCGGTGGTGTGATGACGCTTTGTAACCCATTTTAGTTTCAAAATTACGTTATGTTTAGTTTCACAACGTGATTTGAATTTTCTCGAAGAATACTTCCCGAATATCAAATGCTTGAATTATGAAGTGCACTTCTCGTATTGCCAACGTCTATATTCTCGGCCTTATTTTTGCTGCGTTAGTTGGTAAGTAAATAAAATACTTATAAATTTGCAAATAGATTAATGTACGGTTTAAATTTAGCTAACAAAATAAAAAGTTTCAAAAGCACAAAACTTACGTAAAACAAAGCAGGTTTTTAATTGAAAAGTTATATGCAGTAAACAAAAGCGGAGTGACCGCTTGAAATGCTTTTTCAGCTTGTTTGTGGTATCTCCGTAGGATTTATTCAAAAGTTTCTCTGATCTCAAAATAATAATTCTATCAATGTATATTCATTTGATTGCTTAGTATTTAATTAGATATTAGTAGATATTACATTTACAAAATGTAGTTGTTTTATTAGCAAAAAGTAGCTAAAAGAGATTAGTACTTGTACCTTCCTTTTTACTTTTTGTAGCTTGATGTAAAATAATTTAGCATCAAGCTTATTTTTGGTTATAAACTGCTATCTACAATAGCACTAGTTTATTCGTTGGTCAAGTCAAGTTGTATTAAACGTCGATTTGATAAAATCTCAGCTTAACATTTATTATAAAACAACAAAAAACAAACAAAAAATCCAAAGCCAATTTTGGATACTAAACACTTGCTATACCCTAACAAATAAATGAAGAATACAGGTCAACGCGTGATCAACAGCTGCGAAAACATTCAGATAAGACAAGAATGTAGGCAGCATATTTTGTTACCAGGGCTCTTAAAAAAAGTCAGCAGCGTACATTCGGATAGTACTTTTTAACATTATGTATATTTGTCATCGTTGAATTATGTATTCAACCCTAATAACGAGTTATAATTAAAAATTTCATTACGTTTTAAATGCTTTAAAACAATTACTTGTATTACAATTGCTTGAACTTAAATATTTTTTACTATATAAATAAAAACAATGTTAACCTGTAAATTATGAAAAATTAATGTCAACATATAAATACATAATACAGTCTATTATACCTGATAATTGATTCATAAAAGTATTAGTGATAGACGCTTAATAATGAAATCATATTGGACATTATAATAATACATAATAATAATAATAGCTTGTTCGTGTATTTATCATCCAAAAAGGGTTGTTCGTTATATGTTCAATATGAGCTATCGAGATATAATTCTTCTAAATCAGCATTTTTAAATAATAGCCTCTTAATATTCTCATTATTGTATAATTTTGAAGTTTTACAATTTGTGAAAAAGAATGTTTCTCGTTTCAAATTAATAATCATAACTACAAAAATCATAACTGGTGTTAATTTACATTTTTAAGTACATAAAACTGATACTAAATGATGGCAATCTTTTTTACATATTAGGAACCGTACTGTATACCTAATAATTTACCAATTTCAATAAAACAATTAATGTATCAACAATTTGTTACTGTTGTAAAGGAATTACTCTTACAATATGCATTTTACTAAGTGGAAGAGTATATTCTAAAGGATTTTTGTTTATAACAATATTTCTGCTTTCATATGTTTAATTTAATTTGTATGTTCTGCCGTTTACTTCCATACATGTTACATGGAAAACAAAAATATGCCTAACTGTGAGTTTTTCTTTTTAATCTGTATTATTTACCAAATAGAATTTTATTTTGTACGTATATTTGATTATAATCGAATACACATTAAGCATCAACTTAGTCTTCTTAAATAACATTTTTAGACGCTACTGAATCATTCGAGTTCATCTGTTGTTTCTCTTATCAGTTAAATTACGCGAGTCGAGCACGTGATAGTGGCGACCAGCAGCGTGAACACTGCGTGACTCAAGATGCTTTTTACAATTTTGCCCTCGTGATATCGGTAACCTTAATTCTTCATTTGTTTGTTAGAGTGTAAGTATATGAATGTAGAGAAAATAAGAATTGCCTAATAGATAGTAAGGAAGGAAATTGAAGCTAGTTTCAAGTTACTTCAAATACCTTGATATGGAGCCTATCAAGATTTTCATATATTCTAATATTACGCACAAATTCCGACCTATTAATTAAAACAGAAAGCTACAATTCTTCTACTGTTAATAACAATAAGTATTACGATATGGAAACATCTCTTCTTTTATAAGATCAATTAGATTAGATTAGAACAGTTTTATTATAGTAGCTCATTCAACATAAGATGAATTATTTTCATGGAAGGAAAAATGTTAGGATGCCACCTAACACCTAAAGTAAATCTTAACTATAATGTTCGAAGTAAGGTGGAATGAAAAATCTTTAAATCATCAGTTGCCTTGGAGAAAAAATCTCGTAGCAAAATATGTTTTCCTACACGAATGCGATCCCAATTCTTTGATTAACGTCTAATTGTAAGCTCTATGTATAGTTCAGTGAAATTATAAAAAAGCGGAAAGTTGAGGTAAGTCTGTGGATTTTTGAATAGGCCTTGGTTGTGGGTTGTTAACACTCCTTAAAGTCAACGCCTGTAGCTGGTCAGCTCGAAGAGATAATGAGGGTAAACCACGCCCCTTAAGGTTTTTGTTGTTTTATTCGGAAACTAACTAGGTTTATCGAGCTGAAGGAGGTTAGGTAAAATATAGTTTATTCAATCGAAGTGGCTAGAAATACGCCCGGAACCATCTGTTCATCTTAATATAAGTTGCACGAAAATACTCCATACTGCATGAGTTTTTCATTCATGATGTAAAAATTACCTACTAAGAATTACCAAAAAGAATGAAGTGAATATAATCATGAATGACTTCAACGCAAAGATAGGTAAAGGGAGAGTTGAAGATATTGTTGGAGGCCACGGTATTGGCAAACGGAACGATAGGGGGAATATACTGGTACAGTTCTTTAATGAAGAAGACTTAATGGTAGCAAACACCTGGTTCCAACTCTCAGAAAGGCGATTATACACTTAGAAAGGGTCAGGAGACAATGAAGGAAATATCATAAGAAATCAAATAGATTACATACTGATTGATAAACGATATAGAAACGAAATTATATGTGTAAGAAGTTATCCTGGATCAGACGTAGTATCTGATCACAAACCCCGTAGCTGGAAAACTTGAGATTAAATTGAAGAAAATCCAGAACAGAAACAAAACAAGACCTAACTTTGAGAAACTGGGAGAATCAGAGAAATAAAAGAGAACACGAGTTTTGAATAGTAAGTTTAGGGAAACGGTACAATTGGAAACAACAGAAACCATGAAAAACTCTTGGCAGTCTATTAAAAACGTACATGAAGTAGAAGAAAACGAATTGGGAATCCAAGAGCAGAGAGCAAAACAGAATTGGATGACGGAAGAAATCCTTTTATTGATGGACGAAAGAAGCAAGTACAAACATAAAGACAATAATAAATATAAAGAAATCCATAAAAAGATTACAAGACTCATAAGAGAGGCAAAAGAGACCTGGATGGAGAAACGTTGACAAGAACTCGAAGAGCTGCAAAAAAAGCATGATCTCTTTAACACACACAAATGAAGATAAAAGAAGTAACTGGAAATAAAACTCATCAACACGGTATCTTAGTCACAGATAGTAACAAACAAACAATAGACCCAGACGAGATAGAAGAAATTTTGACAAGCTATATACAAGAGCTTTTTGATGTTATCATAATGGAACCAGAACCAAGAGGAATAGATCAAGAAGATCAACTAATGAAATTTATTATAGCAGAAGTGGTAGTGGGTGTAAAACACGTAGAGCCCCAGGTGAAGATAACATCTAGACTGATATGCTGAAACTATTAGACGATGAAAGCCTCAACATCTTAACATCCTTCTTAAAAACAATATACTGTACAGGAATCATACCACACGACTGGACCCAATCTATTTTTATTCCGATACCTAAAAAGAGCGGAGTAGAAAAGTGCTCACAGTACCGATTGATTAGCCTAATGAGCCATGTACTGTAGATAATGCTAAGAATCATACACCGACGAGTACACACAAAATACGAACAATATGTAGGAGAAGAACAATTTGGTTTTTGCTTAGGCTTTGGAACTAGAGAAGCATTGTTTGAATTGAATGTACTACTTCCAAAATGCAGAGACCAATCACAGGATGTTTACCTATCTTCGTAGACCATCAAAAAGCATTTGATCGAGTAAGACACACAGACCTGATCAATATACTCTATGAGCAAGCAATGGGCCAGAATGACATCAATCTGATTAAGAATCAATATTGGCAGCAAACAGCATCTGTAAGAATAGAAGATAAATTGACCACCAGTATCCCAATCAGAAGAGGTGTAAGACAGGCCTGTATACTCTCTCCAGTCCTGTTTAACATGTACTCAGAAAACATATTTCAGAAAGCAATGGAAAACATTCAAGGGGGTATAAGAATAAACGGAAGACCCGTGAATAATATACTTATATTATATTAGCTAGTTATATTAGCTAGCAGTCGAGAAGGGCTTCAAAAACTTATTGATGCAATAACAGGGGAGGGAGATGCATTTGGCCTTAAGCTAAACACAGAAAAAACAAAGACAATGCTTATCTCCAAAAACACAAATACAAATATCAACATAACTTATATACAACAAACGAATAGAACAGGTAGGCCAATTCAAATACTTAAGATACTGGATAACAAAGGGCTTGAATCCGGAAGTAGAAATACGCTGCCGCATAGAAAACGCAAGAAGCGCATTCCTTAAAATGAAAAGCTTACTAACAACGCACTTCTCTTGAAGGAACTGCAGGTTTAGCGTTTTTGCTCTGTATTTTTAAAAGTCTCAGTGCCTATGTATGATTTAAAATCCAATAGGGCCATTTTAGTTTGGTTTACGATTTACAACTTCCATGCGTTAACCAGAGAGATATATGGTATTGACAAATAGTGGCCACTTCTTAACCATGACACGTATTCGACAGTTTCAAACACCCATGTTTTTGTTATAATTGTAAATGAGAGATGCTTGAGGTATGTTGTTGATTTTTTTTCTTTTCTATCATATCTTTTTGCAGTTTTCAATGGTTCAACACCATAGTGTATGCTTATTGCCGTCACAACCGAATTATCGTTCCATCGAACAAGAGAAATTCGTATTATCTCTCCAGATTTGGAGTCAAATACTCCCATCTTTTTCTTAGCAATTGGATGTGTAGATTCTAGGCGATCCGCTTTTCCTGTTGTCACGAATGGTAGCTGTTGCAAAAAATCCTTCTTTTTTAAGACTTGCACATAATTTATATGAAGAAAATAAGTTGACAACGAAAATATTATGTCTCCTCCCAACCCAAGTACTGATTTTTAAGATTTAAGGGGGATCCTCCTCTATATGGCATAACTTGTATAGTACCTTTCAGCTGAACAAATACACCATAATTTGAAACCGAATCTTACCGGTTTTCCTTTGAGAAACATTTTGCATGAGTGCCGTCCAAAATATAGAATCATCTGTTCATCTGTGGATAAGTTGCACAAAAATACTCCACACTGCAAGAGTTTTTCATGCGTGTTAAAAAAGACCGCAAAATTAAAAAATCAGTTTTATAGAGCTTACTGAATATTTCTGAATTTGTTTCTACTGGTGCAGTTTTTCACAACATCGACTCCTTTGTCTTTTTCAATATGCCAATACAGATCAGCCTCGGGCTGATCACTCCCAGGCTGCAAGGTAGTACAGGGGCGCGGGTCGGTCTAGCCAACATGACCTGGCTGCCCTATCAACTTGCGAAAATCTCGCTTATGCCGTAATGCCAGGTGGCGCCTGGACCGGGAACCTTGCGGTATAATGCGGGGGGCTCCGTCGAGGCCACCAGAGTCGGGTTCACAGGAATCCTATGGCTGTTGCTGGTTCCTCAAGCTGTCAAACACAAAAAGGAAAGAAAAACACATACTCTATACTTACACACTTCTTAAACAAATTAATAAAACTAAACATGAGTGACAATACAGAGAATAATGTTGCAAAAGTGCTCCTTACACCAACGGAGCTTCCCGGCTCCACCCCTTTCATCCTTTTCAATCCACCAACCCCAATCAATTCCTTTAATCCTATAAATCCCTATCTAGGTTCCAGCAGTGAAAATACAAACATTGCCAATAATATTCCTTCTAGTAAAAGAAAAAAATCCACATTATCCCCAGATATTGAAATAGTTGAAACAATCAGAGAAAGAGTAGCTATCAGCTATTCTAGAATAAATTACATTGTTATTGGGAGAGAGGACAACGGAGATTTCTCCAATGTAAGCCCATTTGTTATTTGTCGTACGTTGAAAAATTTAGTTGGCGAAGTGAAAAACGTTAGAAAGATAAAAGAAGGTCTTTTGATTGAATTGACGGATAGAGATCAGACTAAACGTTTATTAAGAGTCGAAATGTTTGATAATTTTAAAGTGAAGGTGTACCCCCATAGGAGCTTAAACTTTGTAAAAGGTATCGTTACGTGCAGTGACCTAAATAACTGCAGTATTGAGGAAATAGAAATTGAGCTAAAACATCAAAAGGTTTCAGACGTCAAGCGACTCACTGTCAGACGTCAGGGTGAAATTCAAAACACTTCATCTTACCTTCTTACTTTCATTGGAACGAATCTACCCGAAAGAATTAAAGTAGCATTTTATTCGCTACCAGTCCGTGCATATATTCCAGCTCCTCTACGCCGTTTCCGCTGTCAGAGGTTTGGCCATACAGCCACGAATTGCAGAAGACAGCAAGTATGTGTATGTGGAAAACCAGAGCATCTGGGTACGTCTTGTGAAATGCCTTTAAAATGCCTTCATTGTGAAGGTGAGCACTCCGCCAGGTCGTTTAACTGCCCTATATATAAACAAGAAGCAGCAATTCAAAAAATTAAAACGTTAAAGAGACTGAGTTATCTCGAAGCAAAACAAGAATACTTACGTATATCACCACCTACACAACAAGTTACATATGCAAGGGTAGCGCAGCAACAGCCTATGGTTTCTGCTTTGCTGCCAGAAATTAGAAAAATGATTATAGAGGCAGTTAAAACGACTATTGAGAATTACAAAGTTATTAAACCAAAAGCACCAACTATCATGTCACCCACACCTCCACCCATACTACAAAACACCCTTACTCAGATCCCAACCCAAGAAATAACAATAACTCCCCAACATAGTCTGAAAACCCTCCACCTCCCAACAAACTCTCCCTATCCCTTCCTATTTTCCCAACCTCTAATGTTGACGGAACTCCAGCGGTCAGTTTATCTTCTGACTCCGAAGCTTCGTCATTTATCACTGCTAAGACGAAAAAGAAAGGTTGGCCTAAAGGTAAACCAAGAGGCCCAAGAAAGTTTTCACTGTCGGGTGGAATATAATATTATTTATTAAAACCTTTTTACTTTCGTGTTCTCCTCCTAATTGTATTTAAATAAACTCTCCTCCCCAGTTATTCAATAATCTTAACTAGACACATACATCTAAACACTCAATTTATGGATAATACCAACAACTACCTTATCCAGATTAATTGTAATGGTCTCATTTACCACTATCCGGAGATTAAAAAGATTATTGTTGATAAAAATCCATTTTGTAACAATGCCTCCAAGAGACTAGGCTAAAAGCCAATCAAAACTTTAACCTGAGAGGCTATAAGTGTTTTCGGACCGACGGATTAGACGGTGGTAGAGCGAACGGTGGCGTAGCTGTCTTCGTTAGAAATAACATATATTCTGGAAGTTGGCCTCAATTCTACCGTTCAAGTCATAGCTGTTAAGGTATCATATCCGGTCAATATGACCATCTGCAACATTTACTTACCAAATGGACCTAGGAACCGTGCGGATATGCAGGCCATAATAGACCAATTACCTACGCCATTTCTCCTTCTAGGAGACTTTAATGCACATAATCCAATGTGGGGATCGGAAAACGCCGATGTGAGCGGTAGAATTATGGAAGATGTCATTTCTAATAATGATCTGTTTCTTTTAAACACGGGACAGCCTACGTACGTCAACTCGAGATCTAACTCCTTCTCAAATATCGATCTATCGATCTGCTCTCCGCCTATCTCGACAAACATAGAATGGACAACGTTGGAAGGGGAAGTCTTCTCGGACCATATCCCGATATGTATGTTGTTTCCTCGGCATGTTAATAATTTGTCAATTTCACCACGCTGGATAATACAAAAGGCCAATTGGGAAAAATATGCAGCTGCTGTACCTAATGTTTCCCTTGACAATAATATTTCGGATTGTGTCGATAATATCACGACAGCTATATTAGTTGCAGCCTCATCTAGTATCCCAAAGTCTTCGGGACGTTTGCCGAAAAGAACAGTCCCATGGTGGAACGAGGAAATTGCAAACGTAGTTAGGAGGAAGAAACATGTTTAAACGAAGACCAACGCCTGAAAATTGTATTATTTTTAAAAGACTACGGGCTGAATCACGTCGATTAATATTATCTTTGAAACGCAAGAGTTGGCAAGAATATGTTTCGTCCATCACACCTGCATCATCGTCTAGTGAAATCTGGAATAAGATCAAAAAGATAGCCGGTAAACAGGTCTTTTACATGCGGTCGAGGATTAGCACTGATGACGAAACGGCATCAGAACCTGTAGCAATAGTCGAAATGCTCGATGGCAGAGCATTTCAGAAAAGTGAGCAGCTCTGATAATTCTAGCGCAAAGTTTCGTAATCATATAGTTGGCGTCGAGTTGCAACTAGATTTCGCTACTGACCTTGAATTTGACTATAACCAAGATGTCACGATGACAGACCTAGAACACGCTCTTACTTCTTGCACCAATTCAGCTCCTGGTTTAGATGGAATACCATACTCGTTGTTGCAACACTTACCATTCACAGGAAAGACGTCGTTACTACATCTTTACAACAAGATCTGGCAGTCCGGCGAATACCCTGAACAGTGGAAAACCGCTATAGTGGTTCCACTTTTGAAGCCGGGGAAAAATCCGGAACTGCCTACAAGTTATAGATCTATTTCTCTCACATGTTGTATGGCCAAATTAGTAGAAAAAATGATAAATTACCGGTTGGTGTGGTACATCGAAAAACACAATTTGCTCTCTCCATACCAACACGGTTTTAGACGCAATAGGTCCACAGCATTATACATATATTTATTTATTTCATAGTATACATATCAATTTGCAGTCATGCTCATACATATTCATATTTATTTTATATATACAATATGTATGTGTGTATATGTGTGTGTATATTGTATTATGTTCATGGCTTTAATATTTATGGCACCAGAGATATATAGTACTGAGTACAGTTGTCAATTGTGCACAGTTATAGCTCACTTGAAACATCCAGACTAGATACTGCAACATAGACGACAAAAATAAAATACATTTGGTTTAGTATCATATATTGACGTAAATCTAGACAAATGTAACAATATAACATGTAATTAGTGTTCATACCAGCCAAATACTGTTTCAATAAGCTAAGTAAAGCGGCTAATAATCTTAGTAATTGATGCCGTAAACCTGATTTAAAAAAAATACTTAATGAATAATTATTAATACTTTAATTGATTAATTATGACTAAAGTTATAGAAAGATTACCATTAGCACACTTAACATGCCATATTTGTAAAGGAACCATTCTACTGTGGTAATCTCTTTGTCCCAAATTTTATATTTGTCACCATTCGGATATCGATATAAATAATAATGGATATCATTTATCAGTTCACCCATTTCCTTTGCCAAGTTATCACTTAAGGTTAATACTTCACCACACAGGAAATGTCGCGCACTCGTGCTTCTATTATAACATAAAAGAACCAACTACAAAAAGTGCAACTAAGCAATATTGAACTAGTGTAAACAGCGACGCAGCTAAAAGCAACAGTTAACGTTCTTGATTTAACTGCACTGCTCTCTCATTTCCAGAAGAATTATTGTAATATGAAGAATTTAACGTTTTAATTTCAGAAATGTAAATGTTAACTAACTTAATTCAGCATAACATATACTTATTTCAAATTACATTGATTCTTATTTTAAGTACTGTAGTGCTTAAATCAATGCACACTTTTCAAGACCATGTTTGTTCTCACATTAAAGTACAAAATTTCTTGAAACCAAAAGTTAAAAATCTTGTTTTTGAACACACCTGTATAAATTGTAGAAAATAGTGTTTATTTTTAAAATGCAAAGATTCTTATTTGAAGTGGTTTAGTGCTTAAAACAATACTTAGATTTCAAGAACACATTTGTTCTCACATTAAGCATATTTTTTTGATACAAGATGTTAAAATGCTTCTTTTAAACTTACTTCTCTGAATAGCAGAAAACAATGCTTAAATTGATAACCCAATATCTCTTCTTCAAGCATTTTATGTCTAGAATTAAAATTTATCTGGATCATTTTGATTTAAACACCACGTTTCTTGACTTTAGATTTCCAATATTTCTTTGAGTGTAGAATTCAAAAAAGCTCTGACAGATTGAAATGACTGATTTTTTATTTTAAAATTGCAACTGTCCGAATATTTAGTTGTTAGGGTTCGTAGTTTGGCAATCTCACAGAGGAACATCTATAACTTAATACCAGAATGTATATTTAATATGTATAACTATGAAATCATCTGAAACTGATAATAGACTGTTTAAATTTATAAGAAACGTTTACTTAAATACTTAACGTAAAAATGTAGTCACTATTCGGTTTAACGAAGACAAATTATATATCTACTTTCTTTGCCTAAATCAGGATCAGCAATTGATTAAATATAGTGATTGATAATAATTGTTAATTTATGTTTAACTTAAATTAATAAAGCTTGGAATTCCTTGTAAAAACCCAAACGTATTTTGTGAACGAAAGAATGCAAGGCAATCTTATTAAGATTATCCCGCATTTGTAATAGGTATATAAAACCGTTTTAAAAACTAAATTTACATTTAACCTCGTATACCTAAAAAATAAAGTAAGCACTAATAACGAAAACAAAAACGTCATTTTAAGAGATTGCTAGTCAATAATATTTTTTGTTGCATCTTTATTAAAATATATTTAAATTACATAAAAAACATCTGCACTGATCGCTGGACCTTGAAATTCCCTTTTAAATATGACTACCCAAACAAACTTTTTTTGTCAAATTTATCTTTTAGCCATATTTGATAATACCTTTGGATGCGCTCATAGACTTCGTTCTAGTCTACATCGTGTAACCACGCGAAGCAGAGCGAAGTTAGAAGTGACCTGAAGATGGCAAGTAAATAATTAATTTAATTAATTAAATAATTAATTTAACATTTTTAATAATATATTTAAATTTTTAATCAAGTGATAATACATTAAATATATTTGTATAATAATAAAACTTCCGAAAGTAAGAAATAATAATTGTATGTAAATTAGAAGGATTTTTGAGGAAAAAAAATACGAGCGAATACGGTGATTTGTAAACAAAACAAGGTAAAGATATTAGAATTTTTTTTATTTCATGTATTTATACATGCTTTATTAAAAAATACAAATCATTCTTATTATACTGTAACAAGAGGGAAAAAGAAAGAACCTCTTCTCGAACAACAAATGGAATATTCTACAGCAATCGAGAGCATTACTCATCGCACGAAGCCTGTGAAAGAGACGCGGTTATTCTAGCCATATACCGGTATGTTCGAGCGACTTCTACAAGATTTGTAGGAGGGTATAAAATCGACTTCGCGGATAAAAAGGGGCAGTCAACAGCGAGTCATTAACTGTGTATCACGAAATAAATAGTAAATGTGAAGATAAATGTTGTATTAGAAATTCATAGTCTGTAAATAATAGTTTTAATGGTTTATAATCATAGCGTTAATTTATAGTGTATTCATTAGTGTTTGTAAATAAATATTAATTATTAATAGACGATTTAAACAGCACTTGTGTTATTATTTTAAAAAGAACGTTACAGTGTTGTCAGGTGTGGAGTTTTAAAATAAATAAAATCGTGTAATAATTAAATAAAGTGCTGTGAGAATAACTGTTAGTGTTAAAAACAATTACAACTAATAATTAAAATGGCGATGAAATTGTTAAAAGATCTGAAGGTAATAGATTTAAAACGTGAACTGGAAGAACGGGATTTGGATACAACGGGCCTTAAAAGTGTGTTAATAAATAGGCTAAGAGATTGGCTTTTGGAACAGAAGGAAGATCCTGAAAATTACCTCTTCGAAATACCTGGATCCGCAATTGATACTAGTTTGTTGTTAAGTAAACTGGAAGATAATTCTAGAAAGTCCGAAGAAAATTCTAGAATGTTAAAAGAAGAACTACTGGAAAAGTCCGAAGAGAATTCTAGAATGTTAAAAGAAGAACTACTGGAAAAGTCCGAAGAGAATTCTAGAATGTTAAAAGAAGAACTACTAGAAAAGTCGGAAGAGAATTCTAGAATGTTAAAAGAAGAATTACTGGAAAATTCTAGAAAGGCCGAAGAAAATGTTAGAATGCTAAAGGAAGAAATACTGGAGAATTCCAGGAAATCCGAAGAAAACTCGAGAAGGCTTAAAGAAGAATTACTAGAAAAGTCCGAAGAAACTTCTAGAAGGCTTAAAGGAGAATTACTGGACAATGTCAAAGCGTTAGAAGAAAAAGTTTTTGAAGAATTGTTGGAAAATTCCAGCGCGTTAGGACTATTGGAAATTAAATTAGAGAAACAAGATAAGGTAATAAAGATGGTAGAAGAGAGAATAGCCCAAATACAATTACCACCAACAACTGAGAAAGATAGCGTAACTAAAATGTTGGAAGATAGAATGAGTCAATTACGGTTTCTCTCAACTTCTGAGTGGCCGAAACAATTTAAAGAAGAAAAGGATCCTGCCGTATGGATAAAAGTAAAACCACCCACGTTCCATGGAAAAATACCTTGGTCCACCTACTACAAACAATTTGCGGCGGCCGCTGGGGCCAACGGATGGACAAGCAAGGAAAAGGCCGTTTCTTTAACTGTGGCTTTGCGTGGAGACGCGTTGAACGTCCTGCAAACAATCCCAGCAGGACAGGAAAATGATTACCAGTTATTAGTGTCTAGATTGGAGATGAGATATGGAGACGCGCATCTTCAACAAGTGTATCACGCGCAAGTGAAGAATCGTATCCAGAAGAATGGAGTTTGAAGCCGATGTTGCGCGGCTTGTCCGATTGGCGTACCCTACGGCACCCGATTCATTTCTGGGACAACTCGCTGTGCAGACCTTCATTGATGGGTTAAGAGACGGGGAAACACAACAATCATTGAGGCTGGCACGACCAAGAACAACTGATGATGCGCTTGCTCACGCCTTAGAATTTGAAGCTGCAAAACAAGCGTCCAGAGGTCACGGGCGTGTTCGGGCCGTTGTGGAAGAAAAAGAAGGTTCTAACGATCACCTAGAGGAGTTAGTATTGAGAGTTCTTCGGAAGGAAGAAAGCCGTAAGAAGAATCAAGAAGTTCGAGGGCCTCGTTGTTGGAATTGCGGCGAACAAGGTCACATACGACGTCGTTGCCCTAAAACGGGTTCAGCAGTTGGAAAACTAAAGAAGGTCGACGAGAGGGGGCGAACGTTGACCTTGAGTAGAGATGCCCCGAAGATCACCATTCATGCCGTAACATCAAAGAATAGTACCAGTAGTTTGTTCGTAGATGGAAAAATTGCTAATCGAACTGTTCCACTACTTATTGATACGGGGGCGACAAAATCCATCATACTCCCTAATGTTCTACGAACAAGTATGAAGCTGTTACAGACAACTACTCAACTCCGTACAGCGACGGGAGAAGTAGTACCAACACGCGGAGTGGTGAAGGTAAAGATTGGCATTGGAAGTGAAGAACGTGATCATGAGGTGCTGGTAGCCGATATCATTGACGAATTCATCTTGGGAATGGACCTCCTGAGAAAATTTGGTTTTACATTGGACTTGAAGGAGGGTGTTTTGAAGGTTGGTAACGAAGAACTTCCGTTGCACCCACGAGAAGATCCTGTCGTAAGGGTTTTGCTGACAGAAGATGTAATATTGCCGGGTCAAAGCGAGATGGTTGTCGAGGCAGGTTTGGATGGAGATCTTCGGGTAGGATGTGTGCGAATGATGGAGCCTGTTTGTGATAAGAAGATCCATAGTGGCATACTGGTGGGAAAAGCGCTGATGAAGGTTGGAAAGACAGTACCGGTGAGGCTTATGAACGTTAATGTGGATCCGGTGACATTGAAGAAGAGTACCCTTGTGGGACAGTGTGTGCCAGTATTCCGAGTAGCCAGGTGTATGGCTGATGTTCCAAAACCAGTGCCCAAAAACCATGGTGGAAAATTAGTAGGTATGGTTACTAGTTCGTGCGAAGACCTTAACAGAACGGATGTGAAAGAGGTACAGGGTTTGGTTCACCGATACCAAGATATCTTCGCTCTTGACGATAGCCAGAAGGGACGAACAAATATAGTAAAACATAAAATCAATACAGGCAACTCTATGCCTATCCGTCAGCAGCCGAGGCGTCTACCTCTAGCAAGGCGAGCAGAAGCCGAAAAGATTATTACCGATATGGAAGAACAAGGGGTCATCGAGCCATCCAGCAGTCCATGGGCATCACCGGTGGTCCTGGTCAGTAAGAAGGACGGGTCAACGAGATTTTGTGTGGACTATCGGCAGCTCAATAACGTGACCAAGAAAGACAGCTATCCCTTACCACGCATCGACGACACGTTAGATACCCTGTCTGGTTCACGATGGTTTTCGACTTTGGACTTGAAGAGTGGTTATTGGCAAGTTGAAATGCAACCTGAAGATCGGGAGAAGACCGCGTTCACTATTGGTTCCGGACTATGGCAGTTTACAGTTATGCCTTTGGGTCTATGTAACGCTCCGGCCACCTTTAAGCGTCTAATGGAGACCATCCTGAGAGGGCTGTCGTGTAAGACCTGCCTGGTATACCTAGATGATGTGATTGTAGTCGGAAAATCATTCAACGAACATTTGAAAAATCTAGAGGAAGTGTTCCGAAGACTACGTGGAGCCAATCTGAAACTGAGTCCGAAAAAGTGCCACATATTCAGAAAGGAAGTGAAATATCTCGGGCACGTCGTATCACAAAATGGAGTGGCAGCCGACCCCGATAAGATTCGTGCAGTTCAAGAGTGGCCAACACCGAAAGATAAACACCAAGTTCGTAGTTTTCTTGGGTTATGTACCTACTACAGGCGTTTCGTTCCTGGGTTTGCCAATATAGCGAAACCTCTGACAAGGTTAACTGAAGATGGGCGCGAGTATGTTTGGAGCGGAGAGTGTGAAACAGCTTTCGAACAGTTGAAGCGTGCCCTGACAACAGCACCAATATTGAGCTATCCACGGACAGAAGGGAAATTCATACTTGACACAGATGCAAGTAATCTGGCCATTGGGGGTGTACTTTCTCAGATACAGGATGGACAAGAAAAGGTCATCGGCTATTTTAGTAAGGTTTTGTCGAAAGCCGAAATGAATTATTGTGTGACCAGAAAAGAACTATTGGCCGTCGTGAAGTCGGTTGAGCACTTCTACAAATACTTGTACGGACGGAAGTTTTTATTGAGGACGGACCATGCAGCGTTGAAATGGCTTCTACAATTCCGTAATCCTGAAGGCCAGGTCGCAAGGTGGATCGAGCGATTACAAGGATACGACCTTGACACCGAACATCGAGCGGGCACTAGTCATCGAAATGCCGATGCTCTTTCAAGAAGACCCTGTCCAACGGATTGCCGTCATAGCTCTCGTTTGGAAGAGAGGGTTTGCCAAGTATTAAGGACTACCATCGTCAACGACAATTCGTTGCCGGAAGAATTGCAACGACAGCAGGAGGCTGATCCCGAACTAAAAATGGTACTGGAATGGAAGCGCGTGGGAGAAAGGCCTGCCTGGGAGGCCGTCAGCCCTTTCAACAGAACGCTCAAAGCATATTGGGCCCAATGGGAGTCCTTGAAGGTGGAAGACGATATCCTGAAGCGAGTACTGGAGAGTGAAGATGGCACCACCATTAGGTCTCAGTGCGTGGTCCCAAGAAGCCGAGTGGCTACGGTATTGCGACATCTCCATGACGGTGCCTCAGGAAGACACTTCGGTGTGAAAAAGACTTTGGAGAAAGTTAGGGAGCGTTTTTATTGGGTCAACTGTAAAGAAGACGTGAAGGAGTGGTGCCGGAAATGTGAACTATGTGCCACTGGTAACGGACCCTTGGGGAAACGAAGAGCACCTATGAGGCAGTACAATGTGGGTAGTCCGCTGGAAAGAATAGGTATAGATATTGCCGGACCATTTCCCGAAACCGACGATGGGAATAAATACATATTAGTGGCAATGGACTACTTTACCAAATGGCCAGAAGCATATGCCCTACCAAACCAGCAAGCTGCGACTGTTGCTGACGTACTAGTCAAAGAGTTTTTCAGTCGCTTCGGAGTGCCCATGGAGCTGCATTCGGATCAAGGCTGCAACTTTGAGTCTGTACTATTTGGAGAAGTCTGTCGATTGTTGGGCATTCGCAAGACTCGGACCACACCGTTACATCCGCAGTCCGATGGAATGGTAGAACGCATGAATCGGACAATGGGCAAATATTTGGCCAAGGTCGTCTCCGATCATCAACGAGACTGGGACCAATACCTGCATCTGTTCCTGATGGCTTATCGTGCATCGGTCCACGAAACAACCGGTCAGTCACCAGCGTCTGTGATGTTTGGACGCGAGTTACGGTTATCGTGTGATCTGGAATTTGGGTCTCCACCTATAGAGCAGTAGCCGGGAATGATTATGTCATCAACTTAAAGAAGAAGTTGGAGGATATTCACGACCGAACCCGAAACAATAGTCGAATCGCGAGTGACCGGATGAAGGCTACGTACGATGTGAGAGCCCAAGAAGGAGGGTTTCAACCTGTAGAGCTTGTCTGGTTATACAATCCTCAAAGGCGTCGTGGCTGTTCTCCGAAGTTACAGCGGAATTGGGAGGGCCCATACCAGGTGAAGAAACGAATAAATGACTTTTTTTTTGTTTATTGTTTCCAGCCTTATTTTGTGGAACTCCATAATCATGAAATAAATAAAGATTATTAAAAGTTTCACAGTTTTATTAAAATACAACCTGACAATGTTGTTTCGACAGCTAAGTTACTATTTTCTAGTTACCTATTTTGTATCTACCTTAGCGACGTGTTTGTTTATAATTATATTACCTTTGATAATGACAGCTTAGCTGTCGAAACAATATTGTCAGGTTGTATTTTAATAAAACTGTGAAACTTTTAATAATCTTTATTTATTTCATAATAAATGACTTGATTTATCGCATTCAGAAATTGCCAAGAGGGAAACCAAAGGCGGTACACTCCAATCGTCTGGCGCACTGAGGGAAATAATGACGCAGTCCCGGATCGGGAAGATGAGGCTGAGGTGGCTATCAATACCGTAAGGCCTGGAGATGATCAGCCAACCTTTAGAGAATTTATGGCTGCGTTTTCTGGAACTAGAAAAGCGCGATTCGGAGTCACGACTGAGATACAACAAGATCTCTTCCGGGTCCCTGGTGATTATTCAATTGCCCACTGTGTCTCCGAGGATCTCCGTATGTCCAGGGGGATCGCAGTAGTGTTTAGAAATAAATTTGGACGGCTGAATGAACTTCGAGAACAAAATCCCTCTGTTGGTAAATCCTTACGCTTGCCTGATCATGACCGATCCATTTACTACTTGGTAACCAAGCAGTTTTACTACCAGAAACCTAGTTACGCCGACTTGTGGAGGGCATTATGGAATTTGAGGATCGAGTTGCTTACCAGGGGTATTAACAAATTGGCAGTTCCCAAACTCGGCTGTGGGCGGGACCAGCTGGATTGGAGAATCGTTAGAAACATGCTGGAAGTTATCTTTAGAGGTACGGACGTCCAGATCTTCGTCTGCAGTTTTGACCCACAGCCCGCATTAAGGTCAACGAAGAGTGTAGACTGTTACTTCTACCGTAATGGAACGTGTAGTCGAGGTGAAGACTGTCGATATCGTCATGACCCGTTCTACAGGAACCAGAGCATAAAACCTGTTCTGGGACAGAACAGACTTGAAGAGGGGGGCAGTGTAACAAGAGAGAAAAAGAAAGAACCTCTTCTCGAACAACAAATGGAATATTCTACAGCAATCGAGAGCATTACTCATCGCACGAAGCCTGTGAAAGAGACGCGGTTATTCTAGCAATATACCGGTATGTTCGAGCGACTTCTAGAAGATTTGTAGGAGGGTATAAAATCGACTTCGCGGATAAAAAGGGGCAGTCAACAGCGAGTCATTAACTGTGTATCACGAAATAAATAGTAAATGTGAAGATAAATGTTGTATTAGAAATTCATAGTCTGTAAATAATAGTTTTAATGGTTTATAGTCATAGCGTTAATTTATAGTGTATTCATTAGTGTTTGTAAATAAATATTAATTATTAATAGACGATTTAAACAGCACTTGTGTTATTATTTTAAAAAGAACGTTACAATACGAAACCAAAATTCTTCAAAAGAGTCCGAGCTACAATCTGTTAAAATGTTATCACCTGAACTATTATGTTCTTCTGCTGTAGATTCGTCTGTTTGTATGAGATCTTTATTTCGTTACACTGAGTGGGTACTAGAGATTGAAGGTGGTTTATTTATTAACTAAAGAGTTTTTAGTAAAGCCTGACAGAGGGGTAAAGCCACCCTCATACGCCCATCGCACCAAGGAGGGGTTGGCCGACCAAGCTTTTTTGTATCTATTGGTAGTTAACTGTTACTAAAAAACTTAAATTTTCTTTGACTTGATGAGCACAGCGTTTTTGTAGCCGCCGCCCGGTCTATATACTCATAGGTATGCGTATTGTTTAGATTTAGTATTGCTATGAAGGACCTTACAATATTAATCTATAATCTGTTCTTAATTTATTAATAAAATATTTCCAATCAGATTTTTATCAGTCTAGCTTAATATTAAAGGGATATAACATTACTGCATTATATTTAAAATAAAATATAAAAGTTTACGGTAGAGAGTGGAATGGCATTATAATCGAATTGGCAATAATCGTTGCAAAATTTTAAATTTCATTTTAAATGTTAATCTGATCCTGTTTATTTAAAAAATCGCATTTCGGCGATCAAGCTTTGTTGAAAACTTGGATCAAAATGTTTACTTCTTTGCAGGGCCAGTCCGTTCTAGGAGGAAAGTAGTGTCTTCCAACGCTTCAGGTAATTTCAACATTCCCAATGTAAATATTAATCGACCAAAAATCTGCACAGAATTTCTATGTGTATTTTGTGTATTCTTTTCTCTATCTCTTATACTTCTTATCTTCTCTTTATATGTATATGGTGTTGCATAAATGCACGTTAAATGTTTTAAATATGTTAACTGTTTAACGCAATTAAGAAAATTATTAATGTTGATTGAATGTCTTTTGGATAAATACTACAGCGTACCTCGCATGAGAACTGTACAATTCGAACATTATTACTAGACAAATGTACGAGTGATTATTCTGCGCAGACAGAGAAAGATGATAATACAGCAGTGATACCAGAATGGGACGGGCGCTGGGTACTGGTTTCCCCTCCTCCCGGTCAGCTATTCCTGACTACGCACCGGCAGTACAATATGTGCGATGTGTGACGTTCAAGCATGCTTGCTGATATTTTGTTACACCTGTTTCTATCTATTTTATTAAATAAAAATTATGTGAAACAATAAATGCAATTTTTATCTTACATATGAATAGCAGTAAGAACTTTAAGAAAATTTTTAATATCAAGTAAGAAAAGTAATGTGCATAATAAAAATGCAACTATACATAAGTACAACTACATTATCGGGGATTTGTTTGTAACTCTGTTACTCCCCCTCTACATCAATGCACAGAATAATCAGTCGTACATTGGTCCAATAGTAAAAGTCCAATGATATACCCCTGAATTCTAATCATTTCATTCTGATTATTATTTAAACTTCCCATGGCCTGCTCTGGAAATAAAAGTAAATACAGAAAATTGAAAAGAGAAAGCAGACCGTGTTTTAGCGAAAAATGTTATCAAGGAAACTTGTGCAGTAAGTGTTATTCTTTAATACTGCATAGCTACTAAAGACGTGATGAATTATCAGATTAAAATGATACAGTGGTAAATAGTTCTAAAACGGAAAATATTGTACGTATGTATGTAGAAAACGAAACGAAAATAACCCTGTCGGGAATTCTTTCATATCTATACTCGCCTAAGATCTTGAAAATTATGGAAAGTTTGATATTGTCAAGGTCTTAACCTTTTTGTATGTTCAGAAGGTTGCGTGTTCAAATCACGTCATGGTCACCAATTATAACGTTTGGGACCTTAGTAAAGCCCATGTATTTTTAGAGGGGGTATAAAAACGCCGAAAACGTGACAAATGCCAGTGCGCCAACTCGCCATCAAGGTCATCCGCGGTTCAGCCAGACGAGTGTATGACTCGGCGTATAACTATTTCTATGATCTCATGTATCACCGATCAAACAAAATGATTCCCTAAAAACTTTTCGCATATAAACTCGATTTGAAACGTGTTAAAAAAACATCTGGCATATAACGGATTACAGGCTTAGACTCGCTCGTCTATTATAATAATTAAGACTTAAAAAAGATTAGTAAACAATATTGCATAATAAAAAAAGACCAAGTTTGTACAAAATTTTCACGCGGCTTGTATCAAAAATCAATGCTTTAAAAAGATATATAGTTCCGAGTTCGATGGATTGCGCACGTGTCAACGCCAGGTGTTTGCATCAACGATTTTAAAAGATTTATTAATTTCTAATTCGAACACAAAAACGAAACGTATTATCGTATGTGTTAGGAGGACCTACAACCGGTCTATTATGATTAACGAGATAAATAATAATAATAATCAATTTGTTACGCTTAATAAATATGATTGTTTTTAAAAGGATAAACTATGAAATAAATAATAATAATCGATAAAGCTATAATCGATAAAGTTATCAAAACAATTCTCAGATAAATTAGCATTTTTGCCTGTCAGAACAAGAAATCATTAGGTAGGTCATTAAAGCAGATGTTTATCTCGCAGGTGGTCGGATATCGTAATATTATAATAACCTCTTTACCTCAGGTATGATTCACCCTAATAAAACAACGAAGGATGCATACAGATAACCTCAGGACATCACGGTGCGGGGAAAGGGGAATGTAGTTTCTAGCTATAAAGGGTGGCTAGGAAGGATTTTTAGTCATTCGACAGCTGACGTTAACACTTAGCGTTTTTGTCTAAATAATTGTTTGGTGGAGAGTGCTTGGTTATATAATTATTCTTAAATCATCATCATCAATTGATAATGTATTTCGGCAGGTAAGTTATTAATTTCTATTATTTATTTAACTTTTAATAATTCCTAAATAAATTAATAAATTAATGTGTTATTATTTACATATAAAATAGTCATAATAATAATAAATAAAATTAAAAAAAACGAGAGCGAGTTAACATTCCTGTATGCAGTCAGTCATATAAGACGATGTATCAACTATATGCTTTGCCTTTTGGATAACGCTTCTCATAATATTATGCTCATTTAGATAATTTATTCTAATCTACATAATGTATGCAAACGGATTTTAATCTACATAATTATTCTTTTCATTTAAATAATGTACATCCAAGATACTCAGAATCTTTATTTTAATGGCTGAATACTAATGTGGTTCTCTAAGAACTTCAATTTAATATATGCTAAGTAGGCGCATTTTATGACCATAGGATGGTATATAAACACCTGACCTCGATGAGATCCTTCAGTCCGAGTTACGACGGGCTTGGGGATAGAAACTTATAGCCATGACTATTGTTTACCTTCCTTCATGCCATACTCACCCAGAAAGCAGTAGACACTGGTAGCCAGGCTTACTGTTTACCTCGGTCTGTCTGAACATCATTATTACTAGTTTCAAGTTGAAATTTTATAGTATTTAAGTGATTATGCAAGTGCATATTGTGTTCATTTTTGTGACTTGGACTCCGTCTTTCGCGTTTTAAAAATAAAGTATTGTCCTTAAAAACGCCTTTCCACGTCAAGAAAAGTTAATTAGCGTTCTGTGTTTAATGTAAAACATATTTATAGTAACATTTTAAGTCAAATCTAATCTACAAACTTTCAACATAATTTGTATATTTTATATTAGTATATTTATTTTAGTTTTTAGTTGTTAGTATAAAATTGTTGCAACTAGCTTTCTTTGTTTTTTAGTTTTAATGAAATGTCAAATCGAAATTTCAATAACATATTGTGTCACTAATTTTTATGCTATCTTAAACCTGTGTATATAAAGACTAATTACTCTAATTTTGTAAGTTAATTTACATATAAATATTACTCATTGTATAATTAATCCTTAACGGCTTAACTTGTAGTTTACTCCTGACGAAGTTCTTCTCAAAGGGTCTTTTAAAATTATTAAGGTTCGAAAATTCGTAGCTCTGCAACACTTTCTAAAATTCATAAAAATCTTCAACAAAAATTCGTATAGAGTGCAGCTTTGTGTTACAAATATACCTGCCTTTACCTCTAAACAAAATTAAATAAAGTAAGTATAATTAGTTATTGTTTATGTTCATTAAACTTATGCGTCCAATATTTAATTTGCAAATGTTCACAGAATTTATTTCGCTTACCGCCACGAAGATGCTGAACTATATTGCGTTATCACCTTCCCCCATGCAACTGCTGCTGGATGGTGGTACTGGAACGACTCCTTTATTCGGTTGTTGAAAAGCACACCAAGGATGTTGTACAAGATGCTCATTACCAGACACAAACTATGGTAAGTACTTTAGAATGAAATGTTTCTTTTTATTTACTGTTTCATTTTTTCTTATGATTAATTCTTTCCTTTTATTTTAGGTAAGTTCAACAAACCTTATACAGGACTTCCTCTATGACGTCAATAATACACTTTAGTTAAGTAGAAATCAACATTTTATTTCACATAATACTTGTAAATAAACTTTTTACAATTTACAAACTTAAATTTCATTAGCCATACATGGTTTTTATAAATTATCAATACTTTAAATTGATAATACCAAAAATAATCATTCATTGATTATACGACAAATTAATTCTCGTATATTCCTTTTTAAAAACCTTAACCACTTTCAGACTCTCCGCACAAATAATTAACTTTTCCTTTAATCACTGAAATTTCTCACTTAACGAAATTATTCAAAACAAAAATGTTATCTAGAGCTTAGTATTTCCGTAATTACCAATGTATAATTATTTTTAATAAAAAAATAAAAGTTTCTTGCTTTAAATTGCTTAACCTGATTTTAAATTCTTTATTCCAATCATTTATTTAAATAAAAATTATTATGATACGAGGACTGTTCAATAAATAACTGGTACCTGGAATAACTACTTTATCTACTTAGAAAACGAGATTACTTACTGTATTATATTTTAAAAGATGCAATTTAACACGCAACATCAACGAGGAAACTTGAGAAACACAACACAGGCCAGGCTAGGAGAAAACTTTGGTTTAGGCCACTTTAATTGCTATTTTCAGTACAATTAATATTATTATTTTACTCCCAAAAGTAACACCAAAATGCGTGCTATCTATTTTTAAATTTATTAGTTGTTTTCGAATTTATAATACAGATTGATCTGCTGCAATATTTTAATTACCAGTACAGTAAATATATTATAGAGAGGAATCTATAAATGACAATTCCATTTTACTGACATTTCAAAAATTATAAAATTTAAATATTCCACTTAAAATTATCATAAATATTAACACGAATATTAAATTTAATTTTTCAAAGTTACAATTACCATTAAAATACAACACAGCAAAAACAACCAGTAGGAAACAAATGAGTCTAGTGGAATCACACAACCTTGACCTATCATTTGACCTCCTTTCACTTTCCCCCTCTTCAAGCCACACCTCTCTCTTTGCTTTCCCCCTCTCCAAGCCTCACCCCTTCCCCTCTATACCTATACCTTCTCTCCTCTCTATTTACTTAATTAAAACGAATAGGTATCATGGAAAAAATAAGAAAGCACAAAAGTTATAAATAAAGACAAAAATTATAATTTATTTGTTTAATTCATTTTAAAAAATAAACCCAACAATAAATTAATACATAACCATTGCAGTGCTACGAAAAACAATCCAGAAAGACAAAGATTACTTCACAAATTTATATTGTACAATAAATTAATAAACTGTTATAATAAATGTATACCTTTAACTAGATATTAAAAAATATTAAAGCCCTCACTAAAAATAATTTCAAACAATTATATGTGTAAATACTTTTAACCATTACTTGACAAACCCAACAATAATTTATATTTTCTTAACAATAACTTAATAAATTGTTATAATAAATGTATGGGCCGGCGGTGGACGAGTGGTGTCAGTGCATCATTCGTGTTCCAAGGGTCGTGGGTTCGAGTCCCACTTGGGGCGACGGGATTTTTCTAATTGGAAAATTCCACCACCTCAACTATGGGTGTGTGTATTCGAGTTGCATGTTAGATGGGGGACATATGACCTTAGCTGTTGGTTCCCCCGTAGTGTAGGCGTGAAATAAAAATAATACTAATAATAAATGTATATCTTTAACCAGATGTTTCCGCATTCGAAAAGAGATGTGTATTGACCTACTACCCCCCTACAAGCCTGCCAAACGCCTTTTGCGAACTAAAGAAAACAAAAAAGAACGAACACCTATTTTACAGATGCTCTCGGTTAAGGAGCCATAGACGACTGAAATACTTTGGAGCATCGTTCGCATCACAAAATTCACCTGTCTGGTGTGTAATTGGAAAATAATTTATTAGGCTTACAAGCAGAATGCAGTGTCACTTAATGCGGTTTGATAAAAGCATTAAACGACTTAGTGCTTTGTGTAAGTTTAAATAATGTTTAAAGTACTTTAATACCTTTGGTACATGTCTGTAACTGCTTTAATATTGAAAATAGAACTTAGTGCGTTCTTAGTAGGTATTCGGGCACCTGGCCAGCCCCCCACTTTTTTCCCACTCCTACCCCCACTCCGACCCCCACTCTTTCCTACTCCCCCACTTAGCCCCCCACTTAACTCCAACTCCTAACCCCACTCCTCCGCCATCTTGACCCACCATTTTGAATCTGTCAATTTTAAATCTGCCAATTTTGTATCTGTCATTTTGAATCTGTCATTTTTGAATCTGTCATTTTTTGAATCTGTCATTTTGAATCTGTCATTTTGTTGTGTCATTTTGAATCTGTCATTTTTGAATCTGTCAATTTTGTATCTGTCATTTTTGCATTTGTCATTTTTGTATCTGTCATTTTAGATTTCCCGCCCTTAGATTCAAATTTCTTGTGCTGCCTCTACCATCTATCGGTGACGTCCTGTGATCGGTATAGTAGACTTCTATACGCCTGTACATAGGCAACTTGTTACACTTTTTTATAAAAATCAATTGGAGCCAACAAGGTTCGAACGCTCGACCACCCGTTTATAAGTTTATAGGTTTACAAGTTAACTCCTTGACCATGGAGCTTGTCTATTAAAGCACTGTAAATATTGCATTTATAAAAATGCTTTCACGTATATTTGTTTCGACCATTATTACTAACGTGCGAATTACGTACAGGCAATTTGTCATACCGATGTTAACCCTATATGAACTAATCATGTAGAAACTTGAATTTTCTTGTTATTGTTTTTTACCTCAGTTCTCAGAATCTGTTCTACAGGGATTAACTCTGAGTCATAGGGTCAGTTCCTTATAATTCAACTTGTGAAGATGTGTATTCATGCACATGTGTAGAAATCGCTATAAAACGTATTTCGGTGTAAAGCCACTAGTCATTAGAGTGCAACAGTTGATCGTGTAACAGTACCATGATGATGAGTGTAGGCAGTCCTAATAATTATTATCATTGCTATGAAGCCGTGTTTTCAAACAGTGATGAAATAGGTAAGAAAGAAAACGGTTTGTTTATGTATACAATCAAATAATTTATTTAATTTTAGATCATCATGATGAAATGGATCACGCAGCAACAAACTTATCAATTACAGAACCAAGCAGTTATTATCAGGGTCAAGACTACGAAATGTTACGTGAAGAAATAGGTATGTTTTAAAAGAACAAAACCTTTTAAATGTTACTGAATAATTATTCCTTGTTTAGGTCTGAACGAACCATACTACGCAGATGGTGCATCAAACTTACCGGTACAAAGTACAGACGAGGTAGCATCACCATCGATTACCGTCAAATACCCTGATGAACACTTGCAGCTGTTAGGATCCATACAATATCCTCTATTTGTCATGAGACCACGAGAAAACTGTATTCATATACATAATATCCTAGTGGGAATCATTCCACCTGAAGAACCTAATGAATTTGATGTGATAGTGAAACTGGAATGTATCAACAACGTATGTGAGCATAATGAAATTATGTTGACGGAAAGCATATGGTACGAACTGTATGATGTCCGAGTCGAAGCAATGTTCAAAGACTTCTTTTCCACGAAAATATGGAACGATAAAAAGCTGAAATTCTATCTATGTACGGATTTTTACATAGAGTTTAATCACAGTGTTTTTTACGGTAACACGGTGATGATCTGTTATGACCAGCGAAAGATGACCGTAAAAGACCACGAATACAAAGGATAATGCATCTAGCTCCGCTTATTAACCAGCATGCTCGTGTATTACGTCACCTCGACTTTTCATACTTCTACTACACAAGTGTAGAGAACACAGCAGAAGGGGTGAGACGTCAGAAGAATATCAACCTCGTGTCACCCGAATCGATTTTATTCTCCGCCGAATTGACGTGGCAACTACTCAACGTTGAATTTAAAAGACCGTGGTGGATTGAACTTACTCATTTTATTAGAGATAATAAATCTTTATCTATCAAAATTTATCAATGTCGTACAGGGTCATCTGCAACCCTATCAACAAGCACCGACGACGCCATGGTCAGCGCTCCCCGAGACATCAACAAATGTGCCATAAAGAACAGTGGATGATTGGATATAGAAATAGGTTAGAAAATTATATAAACGCTTTACATTTATTACAAAATGAAATAAAATCGTATTGTGTATTGAATAAGTTATCTAAAAATTTATCACGTGTGTCTATTACAAAATGAATAATGTATTTAATAAAGAATAAACGTATGAAAAATTATTTATATTTTACTACCGCTAGCAAAAGTATGAGACAGTAAGTTTTCGCCGAGTATAAATAGAAGTGCACTTAATCTCTTATTTCAGTACGTGATGTTGACGCATCAGGATAACGGTGTTGTTAACAAACTCATTGACAAGCTCCCGTTCGAACTACATCTTCCTTCTTACCAATATTGCGGACCTGGTACTAAATTATCTAAAAGATTAGAAAGAGGTGATAAAGATATAAACCCTTTGGATCTAGTGTGTATGCAACACGATATTTCGTACGCTCAAAATTCAGACTTGGATAGTAGACATAAGGCAGACCGTGTTTTAAAAGAAGTTGCCTGGAGACGTGTTAAAGCTAAAGACTCTAAGTTAGGGGAAAAGGCTTCAGCCCTGCTTGTAACCGGTATAATGAAGGTTAAACGAAAGTTAGGAATGGGTGTGAATAGGAAGAACAGTAGGAGAAAGACAAAGAAAAGAAAGAATGATACGAAGAAAATTGCCTTTTTAAGGAGGTATTTTAAAGAAACTTGTAAGTACGGTAAATCGAACAAGTAAGACCCTCACAGAGAACGATTTAATACATCATGCGTTGAACGCAGCTAGAAGAATCATTAAAAACGTGGCAGGTAGGAAAAACGTTAAAGTATCTCGAATTATTCCTGTGCCTACTGCTACAGGGGGTGTTTTACCTTTCATACCAATTTTTGTGGGATTATCGGCCCTTGGAGCCACTACACGACAATAAAAGTATGGAGGCTATTGCAATAGGTAGAAAGAGTGGAAACGCCTTATACCTGAAACCTTATAAAACAGGTGGTACAGCATTGTATCTGAAACCGTACAGGTCAAAAACTGAATAATTTGCCTCGGAGAGCACTTACAAACCTAGATCTAATAAAACACGCTAAAGACATATCCTTTTTCAGAGGTGTCTATATGAGAACAAGTCTACCAAATAAACCTTTACGATTTGAAAGAGCTATTGTTAATCTCGATGATGCTAAAGGACTTGGCACGCATTGGGTAGCTTATAGAAAGGATCGAAATGTTGCATTGTATTATGATCCTTTCGGGGATCTAAGACCACCGGCTGAACTTGTGAAATATTTCGGTCCTCGTTGTAGTGTATACTATAATGTTGCTCAAGAACAAAAGTTCAATACATACAACTGCGGGCACTTGTGCCTGAGATTTTTATATAAAAGAGAAGTGTATGTATAATTCGATCAAGTATGGCTAGAACCATTACTGTGTACGGTAATGGAAATATCCTCTCTACCGGTAGTATTTATCCGAATATACAACTAGACCGTGACCAATACAGATATTCCATAGGATTAGTCGGTTTATACACAAGCCATACGATACGGAATATATTGCCAGGAAAAAATTAACTTTATTACGGAGATCAAGAAATAACTATTACAACCGGTAGTTACGAATTATCAGAAATCGCTAACTATATAAAGAATCAAATTAATACAAGCGATCCTGAAGAAGGAGATCTGCTACTACAAATCAAGGCTAACACAAATACAGGAAAGTGTGAGATTGAATCTACCACAGCGGTTATAGATTTTAGAAAACCGGACAGTATAGGTCCTTTATTAGGATATAACAAACGTGTATTATTATCCGGTATCAGACACGTATCAGATCGAATTGTCGATATACTCTCAACGCCGAACATCTTTGTAGATACGAATATTATAGGGGGCGCGTAGAGAAACAATCAGCCGTGTCATACAATCTTTGAATTCGGTCTCTGCGTACCACCAGGATACCTGATTGAGAAGGAACCAACACATGTGATTTACTTTCCGGTCACTGTCAGTGAAATTGGTAACATTACCATTAGATTAGTAGACTCGAGTGGACAGCTGGTGAATATAATTTTCTATATAATAGATACTTTCACAAGCATAAGGCTAGAACTTAAACGTGAAAAATGGGAATAAACTTTAACTATAAAAACGTCACCTTGCATCATTCAAACGTCATTCGTCTTCGTACACCAGTGATTGCGGACCTCTTCCGTATAAAATTATCTAAAGAGAATCGGCTGTTTCTTGAATCTCTAAATTTTAAAGTACGACGACAACATGTCGAAAAGAAGTAAATTGCATATTAACACCGCTAGCATCTTTGCTATTGATAAATTAAACATATTTCAAAACCCCGTGTCGATACAGGTATAATAAAAGAGGACTTTTACACATATTTACCGTTCACGTTAAACGTCAATCATTCAGACACCATTAGAGTCACCATACAAAATTCCGATAATGTTTTAGCTTTGTAAGATAATTATATCCTTGTTAAAGGTACTATGACTTGAAAAGTCAACGTAGAATTCCTTCCAACAAACAATTTTGCCTACTTTCTGTTTGATGAAATTAAACTAATATTAGGTACGAATCAAATCACCGATGTGTGTAAACAACCGGGTATTACAAGTACTATAAAAGGTCTCGTTTCACACAGTGCCGAGGACCGGGCTTTATCCAGTAGTGCATGGACAATCGAACTCAATAACGGAAATGGTCTGTTATATAGCGCGGGGAATAACCATAGTTCAATTTTTCATGTACAATTTCTTTAAAAGATATCTTTGGGTTTGCAGATGATTATAAGAAAGTAATTCCTGATATGAGCTGTCAGCTAGTTTTGATACGTTCCAAGAATGATTTTAATTGCTATAAAAGCGCAGCCGGAGATGCGGGTACCGACACGTAGACTTCAAGATTGATAGACTGTCTTGGGAGGTTACTCATGTACTATTATCGGATGAAAGCAAGTTGAACTTGGTTGAAAGTTTGAGAGATAATTCTTCTATTATCGGACTTTCACCCAGGCGGCCCGGGGTCGACTCCCGGTGCCAGCAGATCTGGTTAAGGTTTTCTGCAGTTTTCCTTAGCTGTGACACAAATGTGGAATTTGCGCTGGTCCATCTGTAAGTCGGCTGCAGCCGCACATAGGGCCTACGTAATAATAATAATCGCCCCCTCCCTCCCGCACAAGCTTATAGCTTCTGGGGCCTGGTTTCCAGGTTATGGGTTGTAGCAATTATTATTATATATTATTATAATTCCATTTAGGCGTTGGGAATTACACGAACTACCCTCGTTAGGTACTACAAAAAATCAGGTTTGGCATATAAAAAATTCAAATGAATTTGAAAAACCACGCTGGGTCTTTGTAGTTTTTACAAGACGAGCGTCATCTGGGTATAAGAACTGGCAACCCTACTACATTTACTCATTCGAACCTAGTCGATATTAAACTGTATTTAAATTCGCAAGTGTTTTCACAGCATTTAAGCGTTTAAATCTCGATTTCAGTCGTAAGGATTACATTCCTGTCTATTTAAATTATACACGATTTCGTGAGAATTATTATGATATGGGTAGAGGATCTACCGATAGCTGCTTAATCAATTATTTATCATTTGAAACATGCCCTGTTTTTGTAATTGATTGTTCAAGACAGGTAGAGAGTTTTAAGGATTCCACTGTCGACATTAGATTAGAACTTGAATCTTCCACTACATTTACTAATACAACTAAAGCATATTGTTTGATCCTTGATAGAATATAACCCGTTCACTGAAACCCTGACTAAACACGTACGTATACCATAATGAAATCGGTTAAACAAAAGAAAACGCTAAACATATTCCATTTAGACAATGATGTATCTCTACAATCTGACAATGATAGAAAACACGGTGACCTATTACCTACGTCATGTCGAGCTATTCTGAGCGGCCCTTCTTCAAGTGGCAAACTAATGTTATGTTAGGTCTACTGATTAATGAAAACGGTTTAAAATTTGAAAATATCTACCTGCACGCCAAGTCCTTATTTTAGCCGAAATACGAATTCTTAAGGGAAGTTATGAAACCTATTAAAAACATCGGTTATCATGAGTTTAGTGAAAACGATGACGTAATCAGTCCTATCAACGTCAAACCTAATTCAGTATTCATTTTCGACGATATAATTTGTGACAAGCAGGAAGAAATTAGGTAATATTTTAGCATGGGTAGACATAAGGGTGTCGGCTCGTTTTATTTAGGCCAGACATATGCAAAGATACCGAAACATTTGATAAGAGATAACGCAAACCTGATTATTCTCTTTAAACAGGACGAATCAAATTTAAAGCATGTGTATAGGGATCATATAGTACGTGATGTTAACTATGAGGACTACAAAAACATTTGTCGTATGTGTTGGAAGGAACCGTATGATTTCCTTGGTATTAATAAAGATTGTTCTCTAAACAACGGTAAATACCGGAAAGGTTTTGATACATATATAAGTTTATAATTAGACTCGATTCGTTTAGTCGTCTTTTAAGTTATCAACATGTCGAGCTCATATGATGCGAGATTAAAACGTAAAATAATAAACGCACGCAAAGCTATACGTAGAAAATTTGCTTACTTTCGTCGTGATAAAACGGAAGCAGAACGTATTTACCGTGATACTCATAAACAAGTTATATCTCCTTTGGAAACTATTGCTAAATCAGTTAACGTAGCTAACGTTCCCCTATTGAAAATTAAAACTCAACCGACAGCGGTTTCAGCTACTATACCTCCATTGAAAGTTAAAAAACAGGCAACATCATCTTCTTCAGATACAGACGAGGAAGATGATGAACTAAATGACTATCATGAACTCCCGAAATATTACAGTATGTTACTAACTAGGGGTGGAAACAACGTGGATCCAACACGGTATGCGCTCAGGTATAATAAAAATGTAGACGAATGGAAATTTGCTTGTTCTCGGGTAACATTACAAGGAAATGATATTATAATTAAAAACAACCTTTTCAAGGGAACCCCGGGTCTGTTTGATTTACTAAAACTTAAACAACTAGACTCTATTTAGCAGAGGATATAGAGAATTATACAAAAATCATAGGTCTTACCAATGCACACAGAAAAGGGTATAGACCTCGTGGTAAATTAATAGGTGTTAAACATTGGAAATATGAAAACGTAATTAAACCGAATCTAGATAAAATTACTGTTGCGGGTATTCCTTCAATTTCAAATTTCAAAAAGTTAAACGAAACGAAAGTAAATGTGTAACGAAGTTACTTAATTTTGGTTGTTTATTTTGGGTATATGATTTAAAACCCGTGCAATCTCATTCCGTTGGGATAAGAGACCGACTCGAGCGAGTGCAGGCGTCCCTTCCCTAACCGATATTTGGCGTGCGCCGCTCCGTTTTACTCCTACTTTTCCCTCCACGCTCCGAGAGCGCCTATATAAACAGGCGCGAAGCGACGATTTATTGAGTCCGCGTCCAGGACTCCCAGCAGGACCAGCCAGCCCAGCCGACCAGCCAGCCAGCCCAGCAGACCGGACCGTTCCCAGAGAATATAGTAGTAAGTCCTCTTACCGACTTTCCTATTCTTTTACCGCCTGCTCTTGTCCGTTCAACCCTTACACCCTGTCCGAGACTTTACTGGGAGTATTCCGGGGAGTCTCATTCCGCAATTCTTACACCCTACCCTGCCCGAGACTTCACTGCGAGTATTCCGGGAAGTCTCATACCTTGCATCCTGTCCGAGACCTCACTGCGAGTATTCCGGGAAGTCTCAATTCACACACTCTGTCCGATCTTTCCGAGGCCTCACTGCGAGTATTCCGGGGGTCCCGTTTCTTGCATTCCTTACCCGGTACGTCCGTTACCATCCGACACCCCGTTATACGGCCCTGTATTCTAGCACCGTACCCGCACGCTTGGTTCGCTTTTGCTACGCTGTATTGTTGCACCCCGCTTGCCTGCAATTCCGTTATTAACCGTAAGCTTATTAGGGTAGTAGTAAGGTTTGTATGAATTAGTAATAAGAATAAATTGCTTGCTGTTTGCTATTCTGATTGTGTCTTTTATTTGCTGATAACCCGTTTACCTTTTCTAAGTGTCTTAGTAGAAATAGGTGGAGACCGTGGACTGATCCAGACAGGGCCGACCTTAGCAACCCCAGCAGTTCCCTGGATTATCTTTTCTCCACTTGTAGTTACTCGGAGCTGTGGAGCATACCACGTAAAAATAACTGGCGCCCGAAAATTACCGCCGATACCGAGATCACCGCTAGGACCACAAGCGCCACTTCGTAAGCGGACCCCGAACCGTCCCTTACAAATTTGTATATTGGAACAAGGCTAATGAGCTTGTCGATTGACTTATTTGCTGTAAAAGAAGCCGGTAACAGCAGTCATCTGAATGAAAACGAAATAATTTCAATTATTTCTGAGCTTAAAGAAGAAGGTATTATAGAATAAAACATCATCGCTGTTGTAAATAGTCAGTTCGTTACTATTATCATTTGTAGTATGAATGCGACTATAGATTTGTTCGGACGTTCAATAGCTGGAGATGCTGTAACAGTTAAAGGTTCTCTTGATTTAAGCTATCAGAAGATCAGAATTTTGATTTAAAAAACAAAAGAATTACAAACGCAGGTGACGCTATTAATGACTCAGATCTCTTAACAAAGAAACACGTCTTTATACTAGAAAATAAATCTATTAACGGTAAGAAACGAAGATTAACCAATTTAGCGGATCCCGTAGATGCAGAGGATGCAGTTACAAAATGGTATGTGGATAGCGAGATATTTAACATTAGTCGTGACGCGCTACGAGATAGTATTAAAACTTTGAACGAGATTTGTATAGAACTGTCTAAGGCGAATTTATGGCTTCTTGCTTAAGCAGATTCCAGATCTAAAAATTTTGATAGATCACGCTTCGTAGACTTGCAAAATTTATTAATTACTCAAAGAACATCCCAATAATCGTTCGATATATTACTTTACATTTTATTTATCAATTCAGTCTTACACTGCTAATAATTTGAGTAGTTGCAGTCATAGCAGTTATTAACAGAGATGAACGCAAAACGAAGTGTTGTCAATGAAATACATAGATCGGCTAGAAAAAATTTTCAAAGACGTAGTACTATAATAAAGGGTTATGATGATTTATTTCAAATAAATTTAGCCGAATTTATTCCTTACGCAAAAGTAAATAAAGGTTATCGTTACATACTGTTGATGATAAACTGTTATTCGAAATTATTGTATGCACGACCATTGAAAACTAAGACCGGAGAAGAGGTGACGAAGCAGGTCCGTAACATCTTTAAGGGTTCAGTCGTACCTAAAAATCTACAATCTCATCTCGGAAAATAGTTTTACAATAAACATTTTAAAAAGTTAATTAATGAATACAACATAAATCATTACTCTACGTATTCCGTGATTAAGGCTTCAATAGTAGAACGAGTTATTCGTACAATTAAGCAAAGGCTGTATAAGAAATTCAGCTACAGAGAGAAATTTAAATGGATAGATATATTACAACGAGTAGTCGACAGCTATAATAATACAAAACATAGAACGATAGGCATATCTCCTTCAGCTGTTAAACCTATGACCCGATTATCAGTGTATAACACTAATGTAAAAACTACTGCAAGTAAACGTAGGTTAGATTTGAATGACATTGTAGGCATAAGCAAGTCCAAAGGATCTTTTCCAAAGGATACACACCCAAGTGGTCAACAGAATTATTCAAAGTAGTTAAAGTTCAATTTACAAAACCTATCACGTACCTGTTGGACGATCTACTTGGAGTTCCCGTCCGAAGTGCTTTCTATGAGTTCGAGCTGTAGAAAACCAAACAACCCGATGTACACCTCGTGGAAAAAGTGTTGAAACGACGTAATAATGGGGACCTTTATGTGAAATGGCTCGGCTTAAATGAAAAGTCCTGGATAAAGAAGCAAGATCTACTCACTCGCTAACTACTTTATAGCATTATTATTAGTATACTTATGTATTATTTTAGATATAATGTACTATCATACATCTCTATGAAATGTAGTTTCTTATTTCAATAAAAGTTCTTATATAAATTTATTATTATTTTTTTATTTTTTTACCTTAAATTACCGAAATAAAAACACAAGAAATAAATCATATTCCATCTATTAGACAAGTTCAATAATGTTATAACATTACAAAATAATTGTTGATTGATCATAATATGTGAAACATGTAAAAGATATAACAATTTTAAAATATCAATAATTAATCGGTATAATTCTATAAAACACCTGAATTTCATGTAAAGAGAAATACACAAGATTAAAACATATTTAGTTGTAAAAGATATGACGTTAAAAGAACTGACAAAAATTCTTAACAGATACAATTATATACAATACAAAAACTAATATACAAAGTGGTAATAGTGATAATAAATATATACACATTACAAACTACAAATCGTAAAATATACATACATATATACATAGAGTTTAAATATTTACATGCGAGCTTGTTTCTTGTACCCGTACGGGACGGAATCAAAATCGTCTATACGGCGTCGTTTGGCGAATGTTATTCTGTAAGACTTTGACTCCGTTCGTGTTACGAGCTGATGTTGTCCTGTTCTTCTTATATTATCAGATTCGAGTATAATTTTATCATTCATACCGTCTAGGAAGCGTTGCATGGAATGGAAATTTACCTGCTGCGCCGTTTTATGGTTCAGTGTAATCCCCTTCACCTTTACGACCATGTGCATCAGTCCTGTTGTCGGGGAATACACCTTATACGCATAATTCTTCGGACCTCCCGACACAAACTCTATAATATATGAGCCTGGACCGTACTCTTCGAGCTCATCTGTAAGGTCACTTAGGAAGTTGCCTGTTGGTAGTTCAAAGTCGCCCGGTTTTGAAACATATATTACAGAATCTGAAACAACGAAAACAATATTAACTCTAATACGGATGGTTGACGATGATAATGCGACTTACCTGTGTCGTAGTATAGAACTCTATCGCCCAGCTGATCTAAGTACGAGTACAATTTAAGTCTGGCCTGGGTGGTTACAAATGCAGCAATCACGACGTTAACCGAAGTCAGGGTATCTGCTGCTTCCTCTTTATACTGCCAACCGGCGGCAATCACCTCGTCGTTTATCTCTTGGAGGTGATTGACCTCTACGCAGGGAATGGCTAGGAGGTCGAAAAACTCCTTGGGCTCGCTGATGATTGAAGTCTTTGATTGATTTTCTCGCTTACCAAATTTTCCTGTAACAAAGAAAGAGATAATTAGTAAGTGACTATACGTAAAGTAGTAGTTATATAACATACCCCAGAATGAATTTAGCATCAGCTTAGCCAGCGATCTCGATCCAGGGTTCTTTACGATTTTCAACGAATCCAGGAAGACTCCTTCGTTCAGTAGATAGTCATCAATATAACGACCTCTGGTTTCATGGTTATTCACGCATTCGGTAGGCCACCCGCTAGCTTCCTGCTTCATCTTCAAGAACTTATCAATGAAACCAGAGAACAGTCCCCCATATTGACTCCTTATCGTACTGGGTTACATCGTACACCCAAATCTCCTGCACATCTTGTATGATGTAACCCTTTCGTACAGCTGCAACCACCTCATCTATAACCCATGTTCCGCTGATGGCTCGTTCAGCATTGGAATGATGACATTCAGATTGATTGAGGTCTTCTGTGCAGGTGCGACATAAGGGAAATAGCAACTTTTTATGTAATTTTACGGGTAAGACCGGATGGTATAGATTTTGAGGAGGTAAAACAGTGCATTTCACTACACCATTAACGTTTTCTATACCCCCTTTATCAGCGAAAAGCTGTTGACACTCTTCCCTACCGACGTAGACTTTAGGGTGTCCAATGGGGAACTTTCCGTACTTACATACCCATGGATAAAGGGAGCATACATCTACATACCGGATCTTTTCTCCGTTTTTCACAATATGTTTAAGCTTTGTTGCCCCTGTACGACCACCGTAAAATGCCTCTCTGGGATTTAGCGGAGTGTTTAAGAGCATTGGATGTGTTTCTAACTCTTTCAACTCTGGTGTTAACTTCTTCTTGAAGTCACACTCCCACTGCTCGATTACGTTATAGCCCATGGACTTTAATTTCTCCGTCAAAGACAGTGTTTTCTCGTAGCGCATATCCAGGGTATCTGATGGGTCGTTATTCAGAGGTTTGTTACGTTGAGTGATGTAACATGTAGGACAGCCGTGAAATTGAAATATTTGCCTTTCGTAGAGTCCATCTACCTTTTGTCCTCCCACGATAACTTCTCTCTGTCTACCTGCGTGCTGAATCTGTACACCACGTTGTTGCTCTTCCCATAACAACCATTGGAGAGCTATTCTGGAGTGGTTGTCTGGTCGCCGGTAACCGCCCCTCGGAATGATCCCTATGGTGCTTTCTTTGAGGAATTTCCTCCGATACATGAGGTTGCAGGCAGAGGCTATTGTAATTGATTCAGTGAACGGGTCAACTTCACATTTTGATATAAACATGTTCCTAAAGTGCAGACAAGCTCTCTTTAGGATATTTATTTATCTATTTAACAAATATGGACACAATAACAGGATAAACCCAAAAACATGTGTCACTAAGAAAAATTGTAGTATCGATGGCATAGATTGATTACCGGAAGGCTTATGATTCAGTACCGCACTCGTGGCTTATTAAGATATTGGAAATATATAAAATTAACCCCAGTATAATAGCAGTACTGAAGAACGTAATGCAAAAAATGGACCACCGAGCTAGTAATGAATAACTATAGCGAGACAATTAACTTAGGACGAATACCAATACGGAGAGGTATATTTCAGGGAGACACATTGAGCCCTTTATGGTTTTGTGTAGCAATTAATCCTTTAAGTGAACTATTAGAAACTAGTGGTATGGGATATCAGCTTAAAGGCAAGCATGATACGTACAATGTAACACACTCGCTTTACATGGACGATCTTAAACTTTACGGGAAAAGAATGAAGATCAACTTACTTCCCTTCTCGAAACAACTAAAGCATTTTCTGAGGATATTCAAATGAAATTTGGCTATGAAAAATGCGCCATCATTCATGTGATACGGGGAAAATTGAAGAAGAGCGAACATCTAAATCTAAAACTGCAGCATGGATCACTCCGATGTATGACTACTGAAGATACATACAAATATCTAGGAATAAATCAAAACATTACAACCAACAAGACTGAAATGAAAAACGTGCTAACTAAAATGTATATTATAAGAACCAAAAATATACTTTCATCACAATTGAATAGCCGCAACATGTTTAGTGCCATCAACGCGTACTGTGTCCCACAACTAACCTATTCCTTCGGGCTATTACCATGGACAAAAACTGATTTGGAAAACATTAATATTAAAACAAGAACTATGCTAACGCAGTATAAAATGGATCACCCGAAATCAGAAATCGAACGCTTATACATTCCCAGAAGAAAAGGGGGAAGGGGCTTACTAGAGCTAAAAGAATTACATAATAACTGCATAGAAAATCTCAGAAAGTACTTCTACAACAAGAAAGGTATGTCCAGACTACACAAGGTTATAACAGAAGCAGATACAAACTACATAACTTTAAAACTGGCACAAGAAGATTACGAGATCACAAGAGAAAATGTACAACACAGAATTAACAGCTGGAAAACAAAAGAACTACACGGAAGATGTGTTCATGAAATTGAGAAAGCGGACCATCAGTACACCTTCAGCTATCTAACTAAAGGATACCTGTTCCCGGAGACAGAGGGACACATACACGCAATCCAGGACCAAGTAACGGCAACAAAAAATTATCGCAAATACATTATGAGAGAAGCAATGGACGATGACAAGTGTAGAGTATGTGGGCAGAAAGGAGAAAGAATACAACATATCACAGCAGCGTGCCCAGTCCTAGCACCAACAGAGTACACCAATCGGCATTATCTCACTTGCAAAATAGTACATCAAAGTCTAGCGTGGAAGTATAACTTAATACAAGAAAAAGTACTCTACTACTCATACCAGCCGAATCCGGTATTAGAAAATAACGAAATAAAAATGTATTGGGACAGACCTCTATATATAGACAGAACCATCAGACACAATAGGCCCGATATAGTAGGCGTAAACAAAACAGACAAAATTGCTTCTTTTATTGACATTGCTCACCCTTCTTGCCATAATGTAGATAAAACCATAAGCGAGAAAATTGAAAAATACCAAGATCTAGCTGAAGAGTTTAAAGAACTGTATAATTTAAACAACGTCAAAGTGCACCCAATTGTCGTTAGCACATTAGGAATAGTCCCTAAAGGTCTACCGAATATCATCAGAGACATGCAACTAGAGCCTAATATTTTGCACATTATTCAAAAAAATGTAATTTTAGAAACCTGCAGAATCGTAAGAAAAGTCATGAACCGCTGAACAACCATATGGAAAAAGTCTGTCGCGTTCAGTTTTGGAAATGTAAATCCCACTGAATGAGTGAATACGGATTAAATCCAGCGTATTAAGAATAATTAATTAATTTCTTACTACTGGAGTTACACACTTTATATTCAAGAAGGGCGACCGATCTGATCCAAAGAATTATCGTCCAATTACTTGTTTGTTCACATTTTATAAGCTACTTACCTCGTTAATAAACGACAAGATTTACATGCACTGCGCAAGCAATAACATTTTTGCTTTCGAACAAAACGGTTGTATGAGAAACTCTTTAGGCTGTAAGGAACAACTTACTGTTGATGCAGTTATTATGAAACATGCCTTCAAGAAAAAACGTAATCTACACAATTGCTACATATACTATTCGAAAGCATTTGACTCCGTGCCACACAATTGGCTTATAAAATGTATGGAGCTGTATAAAATTAATCCTAATATCATTAATCTTATGTCTCACCTAATGTGTACCTGGAAAACTATGCTAAGAGCAGATTTAAACAACATCGGTGTCGTCCACATACGTAGAGGCATTTTCCAAGGGGATTCCTTCAGTCCCGTTTGGTTGTTTGGCACTCAATCCCCTCTCTAATTTATTAAATACCACTAATATGGGTTATAGACTACAACTGAGAGATAAAACTAGATTTACTATCCATTTTTTTTGTAGAGTCCTCTGACTTTGAAAGCGTATTGCTCTGGAACTACTGAACCGAATTAAATATTTTAAAAACGAGCAAATATTAAATTCATTTCTACATACTACAGTACAATATTATATTTCTAACTGGTATACTTTTGTTTTTATCGGACGATACGCAATAAAAGGTACCCATTTTTAGGGACAATTTTATTGAAAGTAAGTTCACTAATTTCTTTCTCAGAAAGTATATGTCATATATATCTATGAGATTTTTGTATGGGTTAGAAAGGAACCTTGCGGTTCTTATGCTATTAATTTTTAGACAAAAAAGCGTTTTAACATATTCTAGATTTATGTGAAAAAATAGGAAACTATGCGTTCTTGTTTATTAATAGAGATAGCTTCAAATTTTTTTCGCTAAATCAACACTTTTCATGTGTAGACATTATTGTTTTCAAAAAAATGTTCCTAATTTTAATAATAAAAATGCGGAAACAAAAAAACGATTTTTGATGACCAGCGGTTTCGACAAAAAAATGGTTTTTTTGTTATTGCACTTTTATTGATAAAATTCGGAACATTTTTTTAAAGAAAATAATGTCTACATATGAAGAGTGTTAATTTAGCGAAAAAAACTTGACGCTATCTCCATTAATAAACAAGAACGCATAGTTCGCTATTTTTCATATATATCTTAAATAAAACACTTTTTTGCCCGAGAATTAATAGGATAACAACCGTAAGGCTTCTTTCTAACCCCTACAAAAATCTCATAGATATATGAAATATACTTTCTGAGAAAAAAAAAATTTAATTCACTCTCAATGAAAGTGTCCCTAAAAATGGTTACTTTTTATTATGTATCGTCCGATAAAAATAAAAGTATACCAGTTAGAAATATGATATTTTACTGTTACATGTAGAAATAAATTTACTATTTGCTCGTTTTTAAAATATGTAATTTGGTTCAGTAGTTTTTGAGCAATACGGTATCAAAGTCAGAGGACTCTAGAAAAAAAAATGGATAGTAGTCACCTACTGTACATGGACGACCTAAAGTTGTTTGCGGAATCCAAACAGCAACTAATGGCTCTAATCAGTATAACAAAAATTTTTAGCGATGACATAAGAATGACCTTCGGATTGGATAAATGTGCAACTGTCCAAGGACATTTGTCATACCACCATTAAAAAGGAATTCAAAAACAAATATAAAGCTAGACTCATGAAGTTACTAAACACCAAACTTAATTCTAAAAATTTATTTAAAGCTATTAATGCATGGGCAATTCCGTTGCTTAGTTATACATTCGATGTAAATAAATGGAGCGTTACCGATCTTGATGAACTGGACAGATGACACGCAGATTGCTAACCAGATTTAACTTCCTTCACCCCAGATCTTCGATAGACCGTTTATACCTACCGCGGAAGGAAGGTGGACGAGGACTACTGAATATAGCTTGCCTATGTAAAACACAAGTTTGTAAAATGCGCCAATATTTCCAGAGTCATACTCACCCTAAGATACAAAAAATTATTGAGGCAGATATCTCACTCAGCGCGCTGAACGTCAGTAATACTCAGAGTCTAATACAACCGAAAACCAATACTGACAAGATTAATGATTGGAAAGAAAAAGTTCTTCATGGGAGATACCCTGCTCAGCTCTCTGGGGATAACCTTGATAAAGCGACTTCTATAGCATAACTTAAACGAGGTCAATTGTATCCTGCAACAGAAGGATTTATTATGTCAATACAAGATAAAGTAATACGGACAAAAAACTACGAAAAAAATATTTTGAAATGGAACGTTACTGACTGCTGTAGAAAATGCGATCATCCTGGTGAAACTATAGAGTATAGAACATATAACAGGAAGCTGCTCTGCTCTTGCCGGTAATGCTTACCTTAACCGCCACAACCAAGTCGCAAAGATCATTTACAACTGACCCTGAAATACAGGCTGATTAATAAGCCAGAACCGTATTATAAATACTTACCTGTTGCAGTTTTAGAATCCCCGGATATTGTTCTCTATTGGGACCGACCAATTATTACTAACAAGACGGTAGATTTTAATCGCCCAGATTTAATATTAATAAATAAAACTGAGAAAAGGGCAACAATTATAGAAGTCGGTATACCGCTATCTCACAATCTTACTAAAGTCGAACAAGAAAAAGCTACAAAATACCAAAGCCTAGCAATGGAATTAAAACGTTTTTGGAAACTAACTCAAGTCGACATTATTCCAGTAGTAATCTCAGTAGATGGATTGTGCACAAAACTACTAAAAGTTAATATCGAGAAACTTGGTCCACAGAACGGTCTGTCGATTGCAATTCAAAAGGCTTTAATTCTTCAAACTTGTTACCTTGTCAGAAAATTTCTGTCGTTGTAATGGTATTTCTTGGATGAAGTAAAACTTCCTCAAGTAATACGTACATACCGACTAAAAGTCGAGAAAATAATTAAAATAATAACAATAATAATTATGTCAATGTGATTGACAACATCAGAATGTCAGTGCCAGAAGTTGAAGATATTTATGATGCATTTAATGAAACACGAACTGAAAAATCAGTGTCGCCCAACGAAGATGGTAGACTGAAGAATCAACATGGACTTGGAATAAGAAAACAGATAAAAGTTTCTCTTATAATACAAGCCCAACGGCCATTCTCCAATAAATTACCTGAAACTAAGCAAATACAGATAACTAATTCAAAGAATAACATTACAAGTAATTCGCAGAAATATAAAGAAAATACAAAAATAAAAGGGAACTCTAAATTAAATTCTAAGAAAGGGAAATTAATAATAAATCCTAACCCCAAAAAGTTAGAAAACAAATTGTCATTGTCATCCATTAGTGATGATGATAGAAAATGTTTGAGAATATTCCCTCGTCATGGCCAGATAAGAGAAGGATTATTTGTTCCATTTGAAATAACAAGTCAGGATCAACATCAGGCCACCACTTCCAGTAAATCAAAATTTAGCTTCAGAAAAAATAATTCAAATTCTATTTCAGATAAAGATAATAAGACAAAAAATGGTAAACGCTCACCAAAGCTTGTAAATCATATACAACTATTGTTCGAAAGATACAAGGTTCATGCAATTTATGAACAAGACAATCGACGAATAGAAGAATTCTTAGATGCCCTGAAACAAAAACTAAAAGTTCAGTCAAAACGATTAAAAAGATACTTGGAGAGTTATCAAAGAAAACGAGACAATAACCTGTTTTACAAAAGGGAAGGTGCTTTTTACAGAGCGTTACAAAGAAAGATTGAAATAACCAAAGCGCCATCAAAAACAAAAATAGAATACTATTGGTCAGAACTCTGGTCGAATAACGAGAAACATAATGATAGCGCAAAATGGATTAATAATGAAAAACACAAAAAAAAAATCTTAGATATGACTTTTGACGCTGTACAATTTTCTTTAACGACAAAAATAATAAAGCAAACTCATAATTGGAAGGCGCCTGGAGTAGATGGTATACATAACTTTTGGTATAAACAGTTTACAAATACACACACAGAACTAACCAAATATATAAATCTGTTTATACCAGGTTTTTTAACCGAGGGCATAACGTACATAATACCTAAAAATACAAACATCGAATTACCTGCTAATTACAGACCCATTACGTGTCTTTGTACATTCTACAAATTAATAACCTCATGTATAAATGAACTTATCTATGATCATTGTAAGGTCAATGATATTCTAGCTGAAGAACAAAAAGGTTGCTCCAAACTTGCAAAAGATGCAAAGAACAATTATTAATAGACCAGGTTGTTATGAAACAAGCTTATAAAAAAAAGCGTAATATACAGGGTGGTCCAGACCACCCGTACACCACTTTTAAAATGCGGGGGATTAAAAACTTTTAACAAGTCGATGGGTGATCTTACTAATGTCAATGTGCTCTATCGAATGACGCCAAAAAAGAACCCCCCTGACCGCCCTTGTAGGGGGTAAGGGGGGCAACTTTAAAAATTCAAATGGGAATCCTTAAATTTTATTGCATATTTAGATTTTACTCGTCAAAATATGATTAATTTATTTAAAACATTTTTTTATCTTCGCAACAGGTGGCGCTGTAATCGCAAAAAATGGTGGACACATTGAACACATTCGAAACTGGTATTTGCATCATTTAAAAATGGATATTTTTCAAAATTCTATCGTAACCAAGTACGTCAACAGGTTTTATTATTTAACTGTATCTGTTTTTCTGCCTTTATATGTACACCGAGTTCTACGCACACTTTCCGTTATGCCATCATGCGCACATTTTCTCCGTTTGATTCTTGTTTATTAATCTTCAATTGTTCAATTCAAAGTTTTTCTTACTTATTCTCGTGTATTGAATAATGTTAATTTTGTAGGAAGAAAACTAGAATTACTAGAAAACTAGAGAAGTAGTAGAACTTCTAGATTCTATTAATTTTAATTTTTTATATTTTTTTTACTACGCCTTTAAATAGTATGTAATTGTTGAAAATCAACTGTTCAAATAAATAATTCTTATTTCACAATTTAAAATTTTATTCGTTTAAATTAATTTAAATTAGACATAGAACTAACACAACATATAAACTTAGTCATCTCATATACATAGATGACATGAAACTATAGCAACACCTCTCAACATCTAAACGCGCTTTTACAAGTGACGTCCATGTTTACTAACGATGTGAGAATGAAGCTGGGAACTGAGAAATGTAAGACGCAGAGAATCCATCAAGGTAAACAGCATATAGAAGATTGGTACAATGATGGGGAAGAGATACAAGTATGCTTGAAAGTGATACATATAAATACTTAGGAGTTCTACAATCTAGAATCAACGAGGAACGTAAAATACAATCAGATTCAAAGAACAATTTTGTTAACAGAATCCGGAATATTACTTAAACCAAACTTAATGGACAAAACATTACGAAGGCCATTAATACATACGCTATTCCAATTCTGACTTACTCTTTTGGGGTAATAAATTGGACAAACACTGAACTAAAAGAAATTCAAACAAAAATAAATACGTTGTTAACGCAGCGAAATTCCATCCTCCGAAATCAGCGATACAAAGATTAATCCTACCTAGGATAAAAGGTGGGAGAGGATTAATAGATCTAACAAACTTACACAACAACCAGTGCAATAACTTGCGAGAATATTTTAATGAAAAGCAAGAAATCTCGCAATTACATAAACCTATTGTATTGGCAGATGTGAATTATACGCCTCTAGATTTCTCTCACGAGTGTAGTTTTGAAGTTAAGTCTGACAATGAGAAATACGATGCTTGGTTACGAAAGCCACTTCATGGAAAGTTTCCCAATGAATTAAGCCAAAATATTGTAGATAAAAATGCTTCTAATGCATGGTTATCAAAGGCGGGATTATTTCCGGAAACTGAAGGTTTCTTTATGGCTATACAAGACCAGGTAATAAAGACCAAATGTTACAAAAAATACATTATTAAAAATAATACACAAAATGATTCCTGTAGAAAATGTAAATCCGCTCCGGAAAGCATCCAACATATTATCTCAGGCTGCCAAACAATGACACATTCAGAGTATAAGCAGCGCCATGATAACGTTGCAAAAATAGCGCATCAACAATTGGCCTTGACAAATCATCTTATTATGGAATCTGAACCACACTATAAATATACACCTTCCAGAATTTTGGAAGATGAAAACACAAAAATTTATTGGGACAGAACTATTCTAACAGACAAAAACATCGAACATAACAGACCTGATATTACTATGATCAATAAGAGGGAAAGAATTGGTTACATAATAGACATAGCTATACCTAACACTGCAAATCTACAGAAAAACAATTTCGGAAAAAAAAGAAAAATATACAGACCTTCTGGCGGAAATTATCAGACTATGGAATTTGGAAAAAGCATACATCATACCAATAGTAATATCAGCCACAGCAATTATACCAAATGAAATACATAACTCACTAAAGCTTCTAAATCTTAAACCTGATTTATACTTATCTATGCAAAAGTCAGTTGCTCTGGGCACATGTAATGTTGTCAGAAAATTCCTCAATATCCATACGTAATCAATACACACTATTTTTAACCTTGGTTAATACCCGTTAAAATAGAGCGACCGTGAGAATCAAAATCACGTGAAAATAATAACGGAGAATAATAATAATAATAACCCCCAGGGTGACTGAAAGCGGCCAGCCATTGCGGAGTAGCGCCCACACGGGTACCAGCTCAGTACACCTCGTTCCAATACACATACCTGCCCGTAAACACAACCATATAAACACACAGTTGTTCTATTTTAACCCAAACACACATACACTACACACAAGTGCACTGCATACGCGCAGGTCACCAACACGCACACTCATTCCTTTTTTGACAGCGCGGGTAACTAGTAGCAGTCTGAGATCCTTGGGCTCGCCTGCTGGAGGGTACAGCGGATAAAACTGGGTTCCGGGGTGTGCACTCCCAGGCTGAAAGGTAGTACAGGGGCCCAGGTCGGTCTAGCCAACATGACCTGGCTGCCCTATCAACTTTCGAAAATCTCGCTTATGCCGTAATGCCAGGTGGCGCCTAGACCGAGAACCTTGCGGTATATTGCGGGGGGGCTACGTCGAGGCCACCAGAGTCGGGTTCCTTTGGCTGTTGCTGGTTCCTTAAAATGTCAAACACATAGTGGAATGAAAACTCACACACATTGTACTTACACCCATACCTAAACATTAAAAAAATTATGATGATGAGTAATAACAATAATAACGTATCAAAAGTGCTCCTTGAAGCAACGGAGCTTCCCGGCTCCACCCCCTTTACCCCAATCCCATCCCCCCCTTCAATCCCATCCCTTACCAATACAGATTTCCCCCCTATAAGAGATAGTTTTCGGCTTAGTGAGACGGTGGATTCTCCCCGGTTCCTAGTCATGGAGAAGAATAAAGGTGATTTTGCAACGACTAGTCCGTTAGTAGTTAGGCAACACCGATTCTGGGACAAAATTCCATGTTATTTTAAAGGGGCCTCAAAGTTGCATTTCAAGGTCATCCGCGGTCTAGCGAGACTCGCGACCGCGAGTAAGATCTTCTGCGGTCCAACCAAGCGCGCGGCAACGTTGCTAACTTCACGCTGTTACATGACATGAGTCGACTTAGTAACTATGGAATTTTATTGATAAAAGTAATTACCTAATGTTCTACCAATAATAATAATTTAAGATAATTGATATAATTTTTATTAATAACGAATTAAAAAAATCCTGAGAACATTCGAACATAATTCAACATTAATATACCTATAACGGTCGACAGTTAGAAGGGCCCGAATTTTTCCCATATATTGTCATTAAAACGTAACATTTTATTTTAATTACATAAATCTAATTAATTATATAATACCCATAAATAACATTCTATTAATAATGAATTGAAAATATACACAATTCAAATTTAAAATACCTTTCACGACTAACCGATACGGACGATATATGAATACTACGTTTGGCGATCAAGCATCGACACGATTCGGAGGGTGACCTTCAAGCCTTTTACCTACACAATAATTTAAACGTTATTTAATTAAAGTACTTCAGAATAGTTAGCTACTCTCATCTATCCCCAGTAGTTTAATAAATCCAAGTAGTTATAAAGCGTACATACAATTTTTATATATATACATAGAGGTTAAATTAGTTAATATATTCCATATTTGATATTACCTATTATAGATTTTACGCTGGATTTTCTTCTTTCTTGCTTGTTGATGGTTAGTTAAGACGAATCGCCACGCACACACACACAGATATATATATATATATATATATATATATATATATATATATATATATATATCAATGATTAGAAGTAATAATGCGCGTAGAGATATACAAGAAAGAGTTATAATAATGGGATATCGCGCAACAGAGAAGAAAGAAAAAATAAGTTGCAGCCGTCTACACGTGTTTCACACTTATTAGTGATCATCAGGACGGCATAGCAGATGGAATAAATATAAAAGCAACTATCTCAGAAAGATGTAACAACACAAGGTTTCACTGATAGCAGCCAACCGCACATTTGCAGTATCGGCCTGAAGACACTGAGTTTTCGGTGCAACGACAAGCGTCACTACGGAGGTAGCTAAAGCCACTACCGCGAGACAACCAATCCCAAAGTATAATATCAATGATTAGAAGTAATAATGCGCGTAGAGATATACAAGAAAGAGTTATAATAATGGGATATCGCGGTTGGCTGCTATCAGTGAAACCTTGTGTTGTTACATCTTTCTGAGATAGTTGCTTTTATATTTATTCCATCTGCTATGCCGTCCTGATGATCACTAATAAGTGTGAAACACGTGTAGACGGCTGCAACTTATTTTTTCTTTCTTCTCTGTTGCGCGATATCCCATTATTATAACTCTTTCTTGTATATCTCTACGCGCATTATTACTTCTAATCATTGATATTATACTTTGGGATTGGTTGTCTCGCGGTAGTGGCTTTAGCTGCCTCCGTAGTGACGCTTGTCGTTGCACCGAAAACTCAGTGTCTTCAGGCCGATACTGCAAATGTGCGGTTGGCTGCTATCAGTGAAACCTTGTGTTGTTACATCTTTCTGAGATAGTTGCTTTTATATTTATTCCATCTGCTATGCCGTCCTGATGATCACTAATAAGTGTGAAACACGTGTAGACGGCTGCAACTTATTTTTTCTTTCTTCTCTGTTGCGCGATATCCCATTATTATAACTCTTTCTTGTATATATATATATATATATATATATATATATATATATATATATAAATAGAAAGATTAATGCGCGTATATAAACATATAACAAAGGGATAATAATGGGAATTCGCGCATGAGATTTATAAGAGAAAGTTAGTTGCAGCCGTATACACGTGTTTCGCACTTATTAGTGCTCATCAGTACGGCATAGCAGATAGAAGAAATAGAATTTAAGCAACAAACTAGAAACAATGTATAACACAAGGTTTCACAGATAGTAGCCAACCACACATTTGTAGTTTCGGCTCGAAGACATTGAGTTTTCAAAGCAACAACAAACGTCATTACTGAGGTAGCTATAGCCACTACCGTGAGACAACCTAATCCCAAAACATATCAACATGAATAGAAAGATTAATGCGCGTATATAAACATATAACAAAGGGATAATAATGGGAATTCGCGCATGAGATTTATAAGAGAAAGTTAGTTGCAGCCGTATACACGTGTTTCGCACTTATTAGTGCTCATCAGTACGGCATAGCAGATAGAAGAAATAGAATTTAAGCAACAAACTAGAAACAATGTTTAACACAAGGTTTCACAGATAGTAGCCAACCACACATTTGTAGTTTCGGCTCGAAGACATTGAGTTTTAAAAGCAACAACAAACGTCACTACTGAGGTAGCTATAGCCACTACCGTGAGACAACCTAATCCCAAAACATATCAACATGAATAGAAAGATTAATGCGCGTATATAAACATATAACAAAGGGATAATAATGGGAATTCGCGCATGAGATTTATAAGAGAAAGTTAGTTGCAGCCGTATACACGTGTTTCGCACTTATTAGTGCTCATCAGTACGGCATAGCAGATAGAAGAAATATAATTTAAGCAACAAACTAGAAACAATGTATAACACAAGGTTTCTCACGGTAGTGGCTATAGCTACCTCAGTAGTGACGTTTGTTGTTGCTTTGAAAACTCAATGTCTTCGAGCCGAAACTACAAATGTGTGGTTGGCTACTATCTGTGAAACCTTGTGTTATACATTGTTTCTAGTTTGTTGCTTAAATTCTATTTCTTCTATCTGCTATGCCGTACTGATGAGCACTAATAAGTGCGTAACACGTGTATACGGCTGCAACTAACTTTCTCTTATAAATCTCATGCGCGAATTCCCATTATTATCCCTTTGTTATATGTTTATATACGCGCATTAATCTTTCTATTCATGTTGATATGTTTTGGGATTAGGTTGTCTCACGGTAGTGGCTATAGCTACCTCAGTAGTGACGTTTGTTGTTGCTTTGAAAACTCAATGTCTTCGAACCGAAACTACAAATGTGTGGTTGGCTACTATCTGTGAAACCTTGTGTTATACATTGTTTCTAGTTTGTTGCTTAAATTCTATTTCTTCTATCTGCTATGCCGTACTGATGAGCACTAATAAGTGCGAAACACGTGTATACGGCTGCAACTAACTTTCTCTTATAAATCTCATGCGCGAATTCCCATTATTATCCCTTTGTTATATGTTTATATACGCGCATTAATCTTTCTATTCATGTTGATATGTTTTGGGATTAGGTTGTCTCACGGTAGTGGCTATAGCTACCTCAGTAGTGACGTTTGTTGTTGCTTTGTAAACTCAATGTCTTCGAACCGAAACTACAAATGTGTGGTTGGCTACTATCTGTGAAACCTTGTGTTATACATTGTTTCTAGTTTGTTGCTTAAATTCTATTTCTTCTATCTGCTATGCCGTACTGATGAGCACTAATAAGTGCGAAACACGTGTATACGGCTGCAACTAACTTTCTCTTATAAATCTCATGCGCGAATTCCCATTATTATCCCTTTGTTATATATATATATATATATATATATATATATATATATATATATATATATATATATATATATATATAATATAGATAAATAGATACACAGTCCACAAATTAGATGTACGAAACAAACATGTAAATTAATTAATAAAGAAAACAACACACTACACTAAATAGATGCGCAAATTGAAAATGTTTTACTTGAGCTTTAGAACTATACTTGAAAAGGTTTTATTTCATACTGTTGAAAATGACACCTCAGAGTGTCAACCCCTATTTCGCAGCGGACAGAGTTGGTACCTGGAATATTTATACTTGACTCAATGATCAAAGCCATATTACAATTATTATAGTACAAATTATAATATACATATCACAATTAACTTTAAATATTGAGCACCTATATTGCAATCAACAGTAATTGGAGATTTAATTCTATAGAGCGATATAATTGAACATTTCTTAACATTAAGGAGTAATTTATTCATAATACACCACCGCTGAATATTATCCAAGCCTTTTGGTAATTTCAGCATCAGCATTATTGATTATTCTAAATATTTTCATATGTACTATTCCCTCTCTGTATGTATATATTCTTATTGGGTATATAGTTTATATCGTATATGCAAACACGAGTTTCGGCTTTTAAGCAGAAATTTATTCTAGAAACGGATTTATTACGATATTTACGTAACAAGCGTCGAAAAAAGAAATCTACGATAACAAGTGACCTTTGCAGCCAGTTATGTAGAGAAAAAATATGTACAAAAGGTAACCCACGCAGACAAATCGGAATAAACTTGTTAATGTATAATAAATGAACGCTAGTTTAAAATGTGAGTTTCATCAAGTCTTGACACGATCTGCAAACGGGTTTTAACCATTGAGTATATAAAAGCGCATCCCCAGGATTTTTTCAATTGTGCCCCTGCATCAGTAAAGTGAAGTGCTTTAATACTATGAAAAATTGTTTAAATTATTACTAAGTGAATAAAAATAGTGAATTTATTCTAAAAAACAATACATAAATTGTTTATAACAATTATCAAGGTAAGGCAGATTGAGACCCTTAGCAACAAAACCACCAACAAGCAAGAAAGAAGAAAATCCAACGTAAAATCTATAATAGGTAATATCACATATGGAATATATTAACTAATTTAACCTCTATGTATATATATAAAAATTGTATGTACGTCTTTATAACTACTTGGATTTATTAATCGCTTTGGAAGAGAATTTTCTTTAGATACGTTCTGTTTATTAAATAAAACATTAGTAAGTTCTCAATTCGGATACGGGACAATTGTGCGGCTTCCATGCTATAAAATTTGGTGCAATTTGATTGAAAATGTTCAAATAAATTTTTTTAAGAATTTGTAACTATCGCTATTTAAAAATCGGACATCCACTAAATTATGATTTACTACGAAATTTACTATAATTAAATAGTTTAAGAGATAGAAGAATTGACTGTGATTTAGTATTTTTGAATAAATTAGTAAACGGCTTATCTTGATTCTTTTTTTCTTGTTGGTTAACACAAAAGATATTGATTCTAGGACGAGTTCTACTGTTTTCTTTAATGAGTAATCTGAATAAACGAGCTGGTAGTTAATTCATAAATTATACCTTTATAATAGTTGTTAAACTAATTAATTTTCATTGTAGATAAACTGAATTTTACGAAAGATATATTGGAATGATATATGTAATATTACCATTATTTAATAGTATTTGATAGACTGATGCGTTTTAAGATTACCGTAGCTATTATTACCTGCCTACAGGTTATTGACCCTTTTTTCTCTACCTGCTGCATATCGACTAAGAAACTTCAGTATATCTTGTTAGTTTTGATAAGATGCAAGATTGAGATTTTTATGTTTTTATGTATGAAAGTATATACCGAGGGGATGTTATGATGAGAGATATCTGTATTAAACTACTGGGGATAGATGAGAGTAGCCAACTATTCTGAAGTATATATATAATACAGCGCTACAGGCCTTGTAGGCCCTTGGCTTCCTGCATGACTTTCTTCCATTGCTTTCTATCTTGCGCCTTTTCTTCCCATCTCTGTATTTTCAATGTTTGTAAATCTTGCAGCACTTCTTTCTTCCACTTGGACTTTGGTCTACCTCTCCGTCTCCTCCCTCCTAGATTTGTTTCCCATACTCTCTTTGGTATCCTAGTTTCTCCCATCCTGAGTAGGTGTCCCAACCATCCAATCCTCTGTGCTTTTGCAACTCCTACTATTGCTGCCTTCCCATATAGTGCTTTTATTTCCTCATTTGTCCTTCTCTCCCATCTTCCGTCCACCAGTTTTCCCCCAAATATCTTCCTCAGGACCTTCCTTTCCCATATATTCAATGACTTTTGGTCTTGTTTAGTCATTACCCACACTTCACACGCATACAACACTACCGGTTTTATTATAGTTTGGTACACTTTCACTTTCGTCGCTCTCGATATCACTTTACTTGCTATGATGTTTTTAAGTGCAAATACGCACCTATCTCCTGCCGCTATTCTTGCCTTTATTTCTGTACTGTTGTTCAGTCTTCTTTTTATAACCACCCCCAAATATGTTATTCCCTCCACTTCCTGGAAACTGTGCTCGATATTATTTACTTGTACCCTCAGCTGTTGCATCTCTCGTTCCGTGTCGTCCCATACCATGTATTTCGTTTTGTCTTCATTGATCCTTAACCCCATTTTCTCCCCTGCTGTTACAATCTGTCTTACAACTGCTTTTAACACCGTCTTTGATCTTGTGATCAATACTATGTCATCAGCAAATGCCATACACTGATGATAGTTGTTATAAATTAATCCCTGCCTGATGATCTTAGCTTCTCTAATCACTTCCTCAAGTATTAGGTTAAACAGTAGGGGGGGACATCGGATCCCCTTGCCTTAGGCCTCTGTTTGTCTCAAATGATGTTGTGAGTTTCCCTTCTATTCTGACTTTATTCTCTGTTTTCCTCAGTGTCATCATGATGAGTCTCACCAGTTTCCCAGGTATATTAAACTTTATTAAGGTTTGGTATAGCTGTTCTCTGTCTATTGTATCGTAGGCCTGCTTATAATCAATGAACAGTAGATGTGTCTGCAATTTATATTTGTGACTTGTCCTTTGGATTTCATTTATGGTGTATATCTGGTCTACTGTAGATCTGTCTTTCCTAAAGCCACACTGATATTCCCCAGTTAATGCTTCACTATATGTTGTCATCCTGTTTTTTATGCATATGGCCAATAATTTGTATAGTGTGTCTAGAAGAGCAATCCCTCTGTAATTTCGACAGTTCAGCTTATCCCCCTTTTTATAGATGGGACATATTATAGCTTTTTCCCAACTCTCTGGGATTTCCTCCTTCCTCCACACTTCTTTAATAAGTTCTTTGATCAGCCTATTAAGTTTGACTCCACCCCATTTTAGCATTTCTGCCTGCAATCCATCTTCTCCGGGACTCCTATTGTTTCTCATTTTATTAATTATTTCTAGTAGTTCTGTTTCCTCTGGCTCTTCCACATTCTGAAGTACTTTAATTAAATAACGTTTAAATTATTGTGTAGGTAAAAGGCTTGAAGGTCACCCTCCGAATCGTGTCGATGCTTGATCGCCAAACGTAGTATTCATATATCGTCCGTATCGGTTAGTCGTGAAAGGTATTTTAAATTTGAATTGTGTATATTTTCAATTCATTATTAATAGAATGTTATTTATGGGTATTATATAATTAATTAGATTTATGTAATTAAAATAAAATGTTACGTTTTAATGGCAATATATGGGAAAAATTCGGGTCCTTCTAACTGTCGACCGTTATAGGTATATTAATGTTGAATTATGTTCGAATGTTCTCAGGATTTTTTTAATTCGTTATTAATAAAAATTATATCAATTATCTTAAATTATTATTATTGGTAGAACATTAGGTAATTACTTTTATCAATAAAATTCCATAGTTACTAAGTCGACTCATATCATGTAACAGCGTGAAGTTAGCAACGTTGCCGCCCGCTTGGTTGGATCGCGGAAGATCTTACTCGCGGTCGCGAGTCTCGCTAGACCGCGGATGACCTTGAAATGCAACTTTGAGGCCCCTTTAAAATAACATGGGATTTTGTCCCAGAATCGGTGTTGCCTAACTACTTCCGTTTGTTATATCGAAGATTATTTATGGTTTAATAGGCAGAACGAAAATCGTCAAAAGAATGCAAGGAATGATATTGATTGAAACTGTATCGAATGCACAGTCGCAACGACTGTTCGAGGTTACTCGTTTTGGCGAATTTGATGTTAAGGTGTATCCTCACATGACGCCTAACATATCTAAGGGAGTAGTGTATTGTCGAGACTTTCTAAACTGCAGTCTGGAAGAAATCAAGCAGGGCTTGAAACACGAAGGTGTTGTTGAAGTAAGAAGAATTAGAAGTAGAAGAAATGGCGAGCTTATTGATACTCCTAATCACATTCTTACTTTTAACACACCTAAGTTACCCAAAAGTATCACTGCGGCATTTTATTCTTTTAGTGTAAGACCTTATATTCCATCACCTACTCGTTGTTTTATATGTCAATCGTTTGGCCACGCATCGTCTACTTGTAATAAGTCGGAAGTTTGTATTTGCGGTAATCCTCCACACAGAGGTGAACCTTGTGTACAACCTTTTATTTGTCCTAACTGTAAGGAGAATCATACGGCCGTTTCAAGATCATGTACTATATACCAGCAAGAAACAAAAATTCAGGAAATTAAAACTATCCACAGGGTCTCATACACTGAAGCGAAGCGGATGTCTAACACCCTTATTGTGCCTTCTCGTTCGTATGCTCAAGCTACCATTACTTCAGAAGCGACAACTCTTCGGTCGCTAATTCCTGAAATTAGAGGAATAATTAAAACTGAACTGGCTAAGTTAACCAGCGTTTTTCAGTTAAACGAAATACCTCTCTTGAAACCATCAGTGATAACGAGATCACAATTAATAATCAAACACCTATTCCTAAAACAAATAAACCCATAGTACATGCTTCAACGAGTAAAGAACCTGATGTAAACATGACAACTGAATATACGGCAGATAAAAGAAAACTCTCTCAAATTACTAATAACTCCGACGATGAGTGATCTAATGAGTCTAGTCTAGAATCCATCGATCGACTGATTTTGAAGAAAGTCACCAAGAAGAAAAGAGGCTGGCCGAAAGGTAAGTCTCGTAGGGACATCCTAGATAATTTTTTTTATTGTACATATATATTTTTTAAATGGATAATACACTTATCCTACAGTGGAATTGTCGTCGATTTTTAAGTAAGTTGAGCTCAATACATCTATTAGTTTCTGAATATAACCCCGACTGCCTCTGTATACAGGAGACTAAATTTAATGCTACTCATAACTACAAACTTAAGAACTACAGCTCTATACGAAAAGATGTCATATATGGAGAACGCGCCTATGGTGGCGTTGCTATACTATAAAAGAAAATATACCGTTTAGAACCTTACCGCTCGATACTGAACTGCAAGCTATAGCAATACATATGACACAACCTAGACCGATAACTGTCTGTAAGATATACTTTCCTAGTGTACCGTGGAGTATTGAAACCTTTGAAGATCTGGTTAGACAATTGCCTCATCCATATGTGCTTTGCGGAGACTTCACTTCGCATAGTCTTACCTGGGGGTCTTCTAAAAATGATTGTCAAGGAAGTGCTGTTGAGAACCTGATTGACAGACTAGATATGTGTCTTTTAAATAATGGTAACTCAACTCATTTTAATGTATCTACCAGGCAGTTTAGTGCTATAGATCTGACTCTTTGCACTCCATCCTTATCAACTAGTTTCGATTTCTCTACTGAACCAGATCTACACTTTAGTGATCACTATCCGATCATCATTAATAAGATTAATTCTGACAACTCTCCCACGACAATTTATGCAACATCGAAGATGCTGAAGCTACTAATATAGATTTCCATACAAATCAAGAATTAGTTTACAATCGTTTATTTAGTATGGATGAATTAAATGAAGCACTTGAGAAGAGCGGCAACACGGCACCAGGCAGTGATGGCATCGTGAATGCATTCCTGAAACACTTATCTACAAATGCAAAATTAAATTATTAAATGCATATAATAATATATGGCAAACTGGCATTCTACCAGAATCCTGGAAGGAAGCTATTATAGTCCCTATATTGAAATCAGGAAAGGTGTCGACAAACCCAACAAGTTTTAGGCCAATATCTCTTACAAGCTGTATTTGTAAGCTCATGGAAAGAATGGTTACTAATAGATTATCGTGGTTACTAGAATCCAGGAAATTATTAAGTAAGTATCAATTCGGATTTCGTAAAGAACATTCCACAACAGATGCATTAGTATACACCGAGAACGCTATACAAGGGAGTTTTCTTACAGGTCTTCACTTATCTGCCATCTTTATAGACCTCAAAAGTGCATTTGATACTGCTAGGCACAGAACCATATTAGAACAGTTAAATAAATGGAATATAAAAGGTTACTTACCCAAATTCATTAAGTCCTTCCTTGAAAACAGAACCATTAAAGTCAGAGTCGGCAATGTCTTATCCGAAAATTTGGATATTCAAAATGGGACTCCACAAGGTTCTTTACTAAGTGCCACTTTGTTTCTCATAGCCATACAAAGAATGTTAACATCCATTAATACAACTATTCGATGCTGTGCCTATGCAGATGATATTGTGATATTTAAATTTGGAAAGTCTTTTAATAACATTGAAGTATCCTTGCAATATGCACTTACTAAGCTATGATCGGAGGCCACCAAGAGGGGATTCCAAATTTCTAGAGAGAAGACAGTCTCGCTGTACTTCTGTCGTAAACGAAGTACCTGTCTACAAGAACATTCTTTCCAATTAAATTTGCTACCTGTAAGAAATGTAGATAATGTTTGTTATTTAGGCGTAATTCTTGATAGTAAACTTACCTGGACATTACACATTAGTAACTTGAAAGCTCGATGTAACAACATTCTAAATATACTTAGATGTTTAGCAAACATAAATTGGGGATCCGATCAACAAACACTACTGATGTTGTATAAATCTATGGTTTTGTCTCGTATCGATTATGGTTGTGTTGTATACTCATCTGCTAGACCTTCCCGTTTGCGAGTATTAGAATCAGTACATAACACTGGAAACCGATATAACGGGTGCTTTTGTGACTAGTCCAGCAGAAAGTATGTATATTGAATCTGGGCTGAAACCTCTTTGGTTACGTCGCAAAAAGGTTATTATTAAACTACCGAGCGACATCATTATTTCGTACACACAACCACATTCGAACAACTCTTCTTAACAATGCTCTCTTGAACATCTATGAAGTGAAACAAACTCGTACAAGACTGGCAACTGTCAGATCCGCTCTCTCTTCCAGGTCATGGGAAGTACCCGAGTCTGGCTTTTATCTAAACACCTTACCTAAAATTGCCCCATGGACTACGCCAGCGATAGACATTCGTCTTGATCTTCAGAAATATAAAAAGTCAGAAACAGCCAGCAATGTCATCAAAACGGATATCCAACATATGCTTCACACTTACAGGCCGTGTAACGTTTTATATACAGATGGATCCAATACAGAGCCTGGAACGGGATGCGCAGTAGTCAACGGCAACAATGTATTTTCCTGGTCACTCCCACACTGTTCTAGTGTATTTACATCTGAAATATATGCAATATTCGAAGCACTATCTATATGTCATGAGTCAACATTACCTACTCAAATAATCTGTACAGATTCTATGTCATCCCTAATATCAATCAATACGCAACAGATTTAGTAAGGAAGTTTTAGTGCAAGACATACAGTGCGTACCAAATGTATGGAACCGGCCTTGTTATTTCAAAACTATTCAAGCTAAATCGATAGAATTTGGTATGCATGCTGTTTACAAAGCCACTTATTATTTCCACAGTTTTATCTTTTTTTAATTGACAAGGTCGGGAGCTACACAGCCAACTTGATTTTTTTTAAATAGGAAGGGGGGTCAAATCGCATACCGTTTGAAAGGTATTTTCAAGTAAAATTCAGCGACATGCCACTTGCCATAGTTATCTCTAAAGATAACTTCGCTATTGTAAATTAAAGAGTCAGAGTAGGTATTAAATGGATAACTAATGATCCAGTTAGCATGGGGAACAATGAATTGTTTTATGGTGTTTCATGTAACATCGGATTGTTGAAACCGTGTTTTAAGTTTATGAAGTGCATCTAGTACAAAAATGGAACATTTATAAGCGATGCTCAAACTGTTCCCCATTTGCCTCTTGGCAGTAATAAATTCAATTAGAAAATCCTTCAATTGAATTCAAAATGAACTCGCGAGGAATATTTGCTGTTTCTTCTCGAATTCGTTGCACTAGTTCATTGAAGTTATTTGGTTTATCGAGGTAAATACGACTCTTCAGGTAACCCCACAAGAAAAAATCTAGTGGGGATAAGTCAGGTGCAAATAAGCACGAACTTCGTGGCTATAATAATAATACGTTTATTTCTATTATCAGTTACATTTACATTTTTACATTTGAATGAGAATTCTAATAGAAATCACAGGGTTCGAATTCAAATACAGACTTACACTGTATCTGGTCTACCATTAGAACCCTGACAAAAGTTATATAAAATCATAGTTAATGCCTAAAACTAGAACGTATAATGAAAAAAAACTAGTGACAATTCTGTAATGGAGTAAACGAAAATAAATGTTCAAAACAACTAAAAAAAGTATAGGTAATTTTAACAAAATATTTAAATAAACTAGGTATTACCAGACAGATAAACAAACTGAATAAATATCAATTAAATTAGACTATTTACCTATCATCTTTAGCTAAGATAGATTTAAATGAATCTGCGATAATTATTATTGAATTTGGGACAACTCTCCAGTGAAACCAATGCATTAAACATTCTGTTTATCAGATAATATTTTTCGAAATTTGTATTTAAAGCTAGCTAACGACAGATTTTTGAGGGCTGAGGGAATGGAATTATATACAGTAGCTACATCAACTCTAAATGAGCTTTTTGTTAAGCTTAGAGTATGTGATGGAGTATCAATTTTCCCTCTAAATCTTAAGTTAAGATGATGAATATCATTTCGAAAAGTTATTTTGTTGTAGAGGTACGGTGGTTTACTAGATCTTATTATTTTGTGATAGAAACAGGCAGCTTGCAATATTCTCCTATTCTTCATGTTGAGCCAGTTAGTTTCAAGTAGCTTATGACTAATATGATCATATTTTCTAATACCATAGATTAGACGTAAACATGAATTTTGTACTCGTTGGATACGATTGGAACACTCAACAGTTAGGCGCGTATGATAAATCGGAGAACAAAATGTAAATTGTGACAGCACTAGTGTTTCACAAAGAAGAATTTTGACATTATGCGGCAACGAATGTCTATGCGGGTAAATTAACCTCAAGTTCATGTAGGCCTTCTTAATGCTATTACTAACGTGAGTTTTGAATCGAAAATTAGTATCAATTACTAGGCCGAGATTACGAACTTCCACTTGAATTGGCAATGCAACATCATTTACGGTCAAACGCAAGTTTAGCTTTAATTGGTCGACTTGATCTTGTTTGCCAAACAGGAGCATCATTGATTTTCGTTCGTTAATACGCAAGGAACTTTCTTTTGAAAAATCGACTATGTTGTTAAGATCGTTTTGTATATATTCCATTGCTACTTGCCAATCATTAATGTTAAAAGAGTGATAAAGCTGCGTATCGTCAGCGTACATGCAAATTTTTGATGTGGTGACACAATTTGGAAGAGTGTGCGTATATAAGGAGAATAATAGTGGTCCTAAGATAGAACCTTGAGGTACTCCTCTCGAGACCATCCTCCAGTTACTCAACCCTGTAGAGAGGCGTACTCTTTGCCATCTATCAGATAGATAATTGTCAAGTAATTTTATTGCTGGACGTGATAATCCTATGCTACTTAGTACATTTAATAGAACACCGTGATCGATAGTGTCGAAGGCTTTGCTAAAGTCTAAGAGAATTAACGCTGTCACTTTTCCACGATCACTCGCAGCAATTATATCATCAATAACGTGGGACAGTAAAGTTAGACAACTGTATCCTGATCTGAAACCCGACTGGCAGTCGGGTATTATGTTATGCTCATTTAAATATTCCCTTAACTGCATATCCATGACCATTTCCAATAGTTTAGACAAAGTTGGAAGTAAACTTATCGGTCTTAGATCGCTGAATTCTTGTGGATTAGCAACTTTAGGTATGGGTACTACTAATGCACGCTTCCAGTTTGAAGGAAAAATGTTATGTTCTAGACAGCAGTTTATTATATGTGTTAAATATGGCAAAATAAATGGACAACACAATCTTAACATAATACTATTAATACCGTCAAAGCCAGCAGCAGTGCTCTTAATTTTTCCTAAACATTTAAATGTTACGTCTGAATCAATAACAACAAAGTTGAATCTGTTATTGTTGTTCGGATTAATGAAATAATCATCAGAACGTAACAGGTCAGCGGTCACAGCGGGTATGGTATCCAGAAAATAATCATTAACAGCATCAGGATCATTTAAATGATGTGGTATGCTACAGTTGCTACTGGGTTTAATATTAAGAGATCTTAGCTCATTCCATAATTCTTTAGGTTCTTTAGATTCAGAGATATATTGGAAATATGCGCGTTTCTCATTTTTAATTGCTTTGTTTGTAAAATTTCGAAGCTGTTTATAATAATCCCAGTGAGACCTGGATCTAGTTACTTTAAACTTGGCATAAGCCTTATCCCTTAACTTAATTAATAGCTTTATATTATCTGTAACCCAAGGAGTCTTTTTCGGTTTATTAAATTTTATAGTTTTAAATGGGGCATGTTTATCTAAGCAGATTAAGATGTTATTACTAATAATGTTTACTTTGTCTTCAATTGAGGGTGTATGAAAAATTACTTGCCATGCCATGGATCTGAGATCATTTAAAAAGGCCTCCCTGTTAATGTTATTGATGAATTTACTAGTTCGAGTAACTGTTGGAGGGCCGCGAGTTAAGATGGTTAATGAACAGTAAATATTTTCGTGGTCTGAAAATTTTACATCGTTAATTCCTGACTCTATAATGATACTGGGATCTGATATTAGTATATGATCAATTAGTGTACCATGTCCATTGTAATGGTAACGAGTTGGCTGATTAATTGTTTGCGTAAGACCTAGATCTTCGATCATAGAGGAATAATATTTAGTTTTTGGACAAGAACTATCTAAAAGATCTATGTTCATGTCGCCCAAACAAATTAATCGATCACAACCTAGGGAAACTTGCACAATTGCCTGCTCTAGACTATCACAGAACATTTTATAGTTTAAATCATGATTTCTATATATAATTGCAATAGCTAATAATGTGTTTGTAAAACCTATCTTTATCCATAATTGAGGAATATTAATGTCAACATTAACGTCGACCACACTAATTTTGAAAGTATTATTCACATATAGACAAACACCGTTACCTCTTCCTCGATCCTCGCGAAAAATAGTGTATCCTTGAATCTCAAGAATGTCACTATTAATGTTTTCGTCTAACCAGGTTTCACTCAGGGCTGCTACGTCAAATTGCGATTTTAAGAGAAATTCCTTTAAAGCATTAATCTTTGGTACTAAGGATTGAATATTGATGTGAATTATTCGGAGATTCATTCAATATATTCAGAAATCAAGCACAGTTTAACTAAAAAAGAGCATTAATCTAAAAAATACGAGAATAAACAATAGGTAATAAAGATTGATAATATGGTTGATAATAATAAATAAATAATGGTAATACAGTAGATATTAATATTAGTACAATATATGTATATTTATTTTAAATTAAATAAAAGATATTTTTAAGATTAGAAGTAATAGAATTGTAGTTGTTGCTAAACCACTAACGCAAACGATAAGAAAATAAAGGCAACGGCAACAAGCAATATGCAACAAGCAATATAATACGGAGGGGCTCCATCATGTTGAAACCATAGCGTGTTGCTAACTACGTTAGGATCGTTTTCATCGGGGTATAATCTTGTTAGATGAGGGATGATATTTTCTTGCAGTAGTTGCAGATATTTAGCCACAGTAAGATTCCCTTCAATCAAAAAGGGGCCTATAATGTTCTATCCAACAATACCTGTGAAAGATGAATGCATTTTAGTATGTTAGGAAAGTTATTATGGGCCAGCATACATAAACAAATCATTTAGACGCAAAATTAAAACATAAGACTATTCAGTTAAATTTATTGTTACGTACCTGCCCAAACATTAACTTTTTTTGGAAATTGCGTGTGAGCTTCGTCCATCCAACATAATCGTATTAATAACAGCCAACATAACATTTACAGAACTTTCATACTTTGTTGCTGTTTTTGGACAGCCAGATTTTAAACGATTCTTTACAGTACCTGTTTCCGTAAAACGCTTCATTGTTTTAGTAACCGTAGATTTGGCGATTGGGTTGCGATCAGGATACGTCGCATTAAACAAATCGCGTACTTCTGCATGACTGCGTCTTCTATCACCGTATCCTATCATCATCAAGATTTCTATACGTTTTTTTTCTGTAAGATGCTCCATAATTTAGCACTTCGGGCACAGTTTTAAGCTTTTGACTTTGAGTTCGGTAAACAACATAAATTAACCATTGTTTTCAGCGCTAACTGGATTTTTATTTATCCATTTAATACCTACTCCCAATCTTTAATTTACAATAGCGAAGTTATCTTTAGAGATAACTATGGCAAGTGGCATGTCGCTGAATTCTACTTGAAAATACCTTTCAAACGGTATGCGATTTGACCCCCCTTTCTATTTAAAAAAATTAATTAGGCTGTGCAGCTCCCGACCTTGTCAATTAAAAAAATAATAAAACTGTGAAAATAATAGGAAGCTTTGTAAACAGCATGCATACCAAATTTTATCGATTTAGCTTGAATAGTTTTGAAATAACCAGGCCGGTTCCATACATTTGGTACGCACTGTATATGCATTATTAGCAAATCTAGCTACCGAAGGTAAACGTATTGTGTGCATATGGATACCAAGCCAGATTGGCATCTCTGGAAAGGGGAAAGCCGATCAAGCTGCAAAATTGGCAGCAGCTCAGATTCAGAATTATGCTGATGTGGTCTGTCCAAAGGATGCTAAAATATATATTAAGCATAAATCTGAGCTTCGTTGTCAAACCGTTTGGGATACCAGGAATAATGCCCTAAAAGAGATTAAACCCAGTATCAAACTGCAACCTTCCGAAACTGTGCTTACTCGTAAAGAACAAGCGGTGCTCTGTCGGTTAAGAATAGGTCATACTCGCTTAACGTCAACTTTTACGTGTATGACTCCTATCACCGTTGAACATATTCTAATGGAATGTAGAGAATATACTAACCATAGAAGACCTTGTAAATTACCCGAGACACTAAAAGAAGTACTGCGCAATTCCAAAGAAAATATCTTAAAACTGCTACAATTTTTACGTAGTACAAATTTGATCTCTAAATTATGAAAATCTGGTCTGTGATAAAGAACAAAAATAAAATTTAGCTGTGATATTTTATAATACTATATATTTATTTTAAAGTTATTTACAGATTTTATTATTATTATTTTATTTATTTATGTCTGTTTTATATTTTGTTTTATTTATTTCCCTTCTTTATATATACCCGATTTACCTATCCACATATGTACACTCAAACGCAAAGAAAATGTCACCCCTATAAAATCGGGTCTCTACCGCCGTAATGAGTTTATGGCATATTGTAAATTATAAAGTAAATTTAAAAGATACAGGAAATTTTAACGTTGCTCATTCATAAAAGCCCAGGGGCTAAGAGTACGATGTTCTAGTGTCTATTTGAGTTGTTTAGTGCAGAAATTGATTTTCTTAACCCCTTGCCAGAAGCCTCTATTATATATATTATTGACCTAGGTTAATAATGAAAACAATGCTAAACCACCTGTCAAAGTCTATGCCTTCTATTAAAATAAATATTATAACACATAAAAATTACATTTCTAACATAACCTAATTTTTTGTATGAAGGGTGTATTTTTAATAAATGATTACTTGAACTTATTATTTTGAACTTAAGATATATTATATTTAGTATCGGAAAGTAAATAGTATATATAATGAAAAAACAAAAGCTTATTAATTAGAAGCAAAATAATAGTTAATTGTACAGTTGTTATAATTTATGTTATTTACAATTCCTGAGGAAGTAGTGTGTGTTTCCTGTGTATTAATTAAAAGAATGTTGATTTGTTAATAGTTAAATTGTATTTTAATAACGGTCGTAAAACAAGAATTCTATTGTTGAAAACAGAAGATGTGACTAAAACCAATTACACGTTTGACATCTCAAACACCAAGCGACGTTGCCAGCTTTACTCGCTGAAGAATTAACCGGTCAACATTTTTTAAAATAATTTAATGATCAGGATAACTTACATGTTAGTAGTGGAAAAAATTGTATATTAACCGCGGTTTAGACACGCGATTATAGCCCACGCGTCTTAAATCCCTCGGCGCTACGCGCCTCGGGATTTAAAATCAACGCTAGGGCTATAATAGCGCATGTCTAAACCTTGGGTAATAATATACTATTTTAAGCATATTATTTCTTACAAAAAAAAACCTTTCAAAAACACCGAAAAAATGTAGGTAGCTGAATGTGAAACTCGCTCGGTTATAATTTACAATATGCCATAAACTCATTACGGCGGTAGAGACCCGAGTTTATAGGGATGACATTTTCTTTGCGTTTGCCGTACGTATGTACTATATATTTTAAATGTTTTAAACTCTTTCTTACTTAATTTGAATACTTGTGACTGATATATATTTTTCTAGATTCATGAAATCATTTAATTTCATGTTCATATCTATGTACTGAGTATTACTGACCCTTTACATCAGTAATGCAGATTAGATAATGTCTATATAGCAGATGCGACAAATGACCCTGGTAGTTGAGTCGCTTAAATGCAATTAAAATAATAATAATAATAATAATGTGGCAAAAATCATACACCAGAAATTAGCCGTAAAACATAAACTCCTAGAAAACACCTCACCCTACTACAAATACATCCCAACAAAGATTTTGGAAAACAATAATTATAAATTACTATGGGATAGGACAATTCTGACAGATAAAACAGTGGAAGCAAATAGGATATAATGCTGGTATTCACCAGCATTATATCCCATAAATACCTTCTGTTTTATTCAAAACAGAAGGTATCACATCAGTGGCGTGCAGTGGGAATTTAGGCTAGGGAAGCAACTACGATTTTAATTTTAATATACCTAGGTACAGGCGCGGATTCACGGTAGGGGGGAATAATCCCCCACCAAATTAAAAAAAAGTATACATAGAATAGAAACAAATAATGTTTGCTTAATTATTATTTATTAAAACAATTATTTTTCCAAAAATTTTCCCCTCAAAATAATTCTCTGGATCCGCCCCTGCCAGGTACAGTAAAAAACAATGTTATAATTATTAAGCTTAACAGTTTTTCAAAGAAGTGTTCTTTATACTTATGGAATTTGTTCATTATTATTCTTTATTTTAAAAAAACTATTACTATATATTTATTCTGCAACTCGATTTTTCGGTCTTTCTTAGCAAAATACCGATGCAGGTTTTAATTTTTGTTGTTAAGTTTGAAAGTTCTGGTTTTGATCTGATTTCTTAATAATTTGTAATTTATCTCCAAAACTGTATGCAGAAGATTCTTTATTAATAATTTACAAACTGAACAAAAAAATCGTCCCGATTCGGATGTATCGGAGGTACTCGAACCTTCCACCGAACAGCTGAATTCGCAGTCGTGACGATAATGCAATTTTAAATTTGCATACAGAGCAAACTAAATAAAATTATTTGTATTTAAAAAATCCAACTTATATAAATTCAAATAATAAAATGTGACAAAATACAGTCTCATTCGCATATTTACATTACTTAAGATAACATTAAATCTAACAAACACTAAATCGAACAAATAACCAAATTATAATAAATAAACATTTGGGCATGAAGCACACTAAAAATAACGGCTAAACAATGCTAACAGCATCGTCTGTATGACCACGCCCGCTGATCCACGCCAAGGCTAGTAGAAGAGCAGTTATAAGCAACGAAATCAGTGCTTATATGCAGTGTATGTAACACATTTGAATCGGTATTACCTTTCAGTGCAAATTTAATGAGCCTAATTTAAAATAGTACTCTAAATAATTCTACTTTTCACTGTACGGAATTGATATTTTAGCTTTAAGTTGAATCAATATTACAAATTTAAATAAACGATAACCATAATTTTATAAAAATATTTTTGTTAGCATTGGTTTTTATTTTTAATAAATTCTCAAGGGAATTCCATGGACCGCACGCCACTGTATCACATACATAGTATACGTGGCAATACCAAATTTTAGAAATTTATTTAACACATGCCGTGAGAAACATCGAAAATATCAAGATCTGGCATTAGAAATACGACGCATATGGAAACAAAAACAAATCTATATACTACCAATAATAATCTCTTCAACGGGAACAATACCAAAGGAACTACATATGTCATTAAAGAATCTAGAACTACCAAAGAATACATACATTAAAATTCAAAAGGCGGTAATATTATCTACATGTCACTTAACGCGCAAATTTTTTAATGCAACCGATTGAACACTTTGGTGCTTTGCACCCGTGCCAATTGAAGACCGGTAAACAACGGAGAACAAACAAAAATAATAATAATAATAATAATTACTGTGAATAATAAATACTGTGAATTTAAAAAAAATAATAATAATAGTAACCCGCAGGGTGGCTGAAAGCGGGCAGCCATTGGGGAGTAGCGCCCCCACGGGTACCAGCTCAGTACACCTCGTTCCAATACACATACCTGCCCGTAAACACAACCATATAAACACACAGTTTTTCTATTTTAACCCAAACACCTACACTACACACAAGTACACTGCATACGGGCAGGTCACCAACACGCACACTCATTCCTAGTTTGACAGCGTGGAGAACTAGTAGCCGTCTGAGATCCTTGGGCTCGCCTGCTGGAGGGTCCAGCGGATAAAAATGGGTTTCGGGGTGTGTACTTAAAGGCTGCAAGGTAGTACAGGGGCCCAGGTCGGTCTAGCCAACATGACCTGGCTGCCCTATCAACTTGCGAAAATCTCGCTTATGCCGGAATAATGCGGGGTCTCCGTAGAGGCCATAGAAGTCGTGTTCTTTGGAATCATTTGGCTGTTGCTGGTTCCCAAGTTGTCAAACATGAAAAGGAATAGAAAACACGCACCTTATTTATACACACACACACACACACACACACACACACACAGTTTTACACACAATTAAAACTTTTTGATGATGTCTGATAGTAATATTAATAACGTTTCAAAAGTGCCCCCTGAAACACCGGAGCTTCCCGGTTCCACCCCCATTACCCCAATCCCAACCTCCCCTTCAATCCCATTAACCCCTTCAATCCCAACTCTTACCAATACAGATTTCCTCCCTATAAGAGAGAGTTTTTGGCATAGAGACGGTGGATTATCCCCGGTTCCTAGTTATGGAGAAGAATGAAGGTGATTTTGTAACGACTAGTCCATTTATTATATCTAAGGTTATTTATGGTCTAATATGACGAACGAAAATGGTTAAAAGAATGCAAGGGATGATTTTGATCGAGACAGTATCGAATGCACAGACGCAACGACGATTAGAAGTTACCCAATTTGGCGAATTTGATGTTAAGGTGTATCCTCATATGACACTTAACATATCTAAGGGAGTAGTGTACTGTCGAGACTTCCTTAACTGCAGTCTAGATGAGATCAAGCAGGGTTTGAAACACGAGGTTGTTGTTGAAGTAAGAAGAATTAAAAGTAGAAGAAACGGTGAACTTGTCGATATCCCAATCACATTCTTACTTTTAGCACACCTAAGTTACCGAAAACTATCACTGTAGCTTTTTATTCCTTAAGTGTGAGACCCTATATACCTCCACCTATCCGCTACAATATTCAAATATGTACACATATATGGTACCACATATACATATGTGGTAACCCTCCGCATAGAGGTGAAGCCTGTACCCAACCTTTCAATTGTCCTAATTGCAAGGGAAACCACTCAGCCGTATCAAAGGCTTGTCCAGTATTCCAGCAAGAAATTAAGATACAGGAAATCAAGACCGTACACAGAGTTACCTATACCGAAGCAAAACGCATGTCTAATACCCTTGTAGTCCCTTCCCGTTCCTATGCCCAAGCTACTACTCCTTTAGACGTGACAACCCTTCGGATGCTAATTCCTGAAATCAGAGGAATCATTAAAACTGAATTAGCTAAATTAACCAGTGCTCTTTCAATAAAAAGAACTGCTTCCCTAGAAACCACCAGTGATGAGGAGATCCCAATTAATTTCCAAACACCTACTCCTAAAACCAATAAACCCGTAGTAGATGCTTCAACAAGTAAAGAACCCGATGTAAACTAGATAAATTTAAGTACACAGGATAAAAGAAAACTCTCTCAAATTAATAGTAAATCAGAAGATGAGAGGTCTAGTATAGACTGTAGTCTAGATTATGTTGATCAAGCGATAATAATGAAAAAGAAAAAAGGCTGGCCGAAAGGTAAGCCTCGCAAGAGCACATAATTATCACGTCTTAACAAATAAGAGTCAAAATTAATACTATCTTAATTAATTTTCATTATGAACAATCCGGGTTGTACCGTGATGGAATGAACAGCACTCAGACTATTTAAACGATATCCTACTACAGCCAACCTCATAGCTTTTAAAAAAGCTCGCGCTTCTTGTCGGAAGAAAATTCTTAAGGAAAAAAGGAGATCCTGGAATGACTACGTTTCTAGCATGTCTTCTGCTTCGGATGTAGGTGAAGTATGGAGAAGAATCCGCAGTAATACAGGAAGACACACCTTCCCTAATATCAACTTTAAAATAGCTGATAAAACTGTGTCAGAAGATCTAGAAATCGCAAAGCATATGGCACAACACTTCTCCAACATTTGCAACGCAGACAACGATGAGGAACTCCTGACGGAACATCTGAACTTATATCCAAACGATGATGCTGATTACAATCGTGTTTTCACAATTGACTAGCTTAATAATGCACTTGATAACACCCACGATACAGCACCTGGTAACGATAACGTTACAAATGCCTTTTTAAGGCATATTTCGGAAAATGCAAAAGCGGCGCTATTACGAACATACAATAATATATGGGCTAACGGCGAACTACCTGATAGTTGGAGAGAAGCAGTCGTCGTTCCCATATTGAAACCTGGTAAAACTCCAACAACGCCGGTTAATTGTAGGCCCATCTCACTTACAAGTTGTTTGTGTAAAACATTTGAAAAGATGGTCAATAATAGACTGACATGGGTGCTTGAATCAAGCAAATCTCAGAGCAAATTCCAATTTGGATTTAGAAAGAATCGTTTTACGATAGATGCACTGGCATATTTAGCAAATGCCGAACAGGGATGTTTCATTACAAATTTACACTTATCTGCTGTCTTTGTAGATCTTAAAAGTGCCTTCGATACCGTGAAGCATCAAAACATAATAGAGCAGCTTCGCGAATTGAACATTAGGGGAAACTTAACCAATTTTGTTTGTTCTTTTCTCAGTGAGAGATCAATGAAAATTAGAGTCGGTAACTCATTATCTGATAGCTTTCCTTTAAAGAATGGAACTTCCCAAGGTTCAAGTTTAAACGCTACGTTATTTCTTATTGCTTTACAACGCGTCTTAAAGGCAATTCACGGATCGGTCTACTATTGTGCGTATGCAGACGACATAGTTTTATTCAAATTCGGGTAATCTTTTCCTGATATTGAGACATCTCTTCAAACGACGTTAAATAAACTATCGGTTGCAGCGAACAAAGCAGGGCTATGTATCTCGACAGAGAAAACCGTTTGCCTACATTTCTGTCGTAAGCGTAGTACATGTCAGCACAGCCACACTCCGCAACTGAATTCAGTAACCGTCCGCAACACCGAAAGCATCCGGTATCTAGGAATAATTCGAAACTTAGATGGACCTCCCATATTAATGATTTAAAAACTAGATGTAGCAATATCATTAATGTTTTAAAATGTTTGTCTAATTATAATTGGGACTCGGACCGACAGACACTTTTAATGTTATATAAAGCAATGGCTCTCTCTAGAATTGACTATGTGAGCGTCATTACTCATCTGCCAAGTCTAGTCGGTTGCGCATATTGGATTCAGTTTATCATTCGGGAATCCGACTCGCTATAGGAGCCTACTATACAAGCCCTATGTCGAGCTTATACGTAGAATCAGGATTGGAGTCGCTACAGTTACGTCGTAACCGGCTCTTGTTAAACTATCGGATTAACCGTGCTAAACCAACCAGACAATCCTGTTGGAGAATCGCTCTGTGACAACTCTTTGTTGCAGTGATACGTTAACAGAATGTCGTATACCAAACCAGCTCCGATAAGATCGGAATTATAATTATTTAAAGTAGATGACTTATTTCTGTCTCTCGATGGATTGTACCAAACATGGTTTATCGTTTAGATCCGAGAAACATGATAAAAACGATAGTGTTAGGTCTCTTATAAAAATAGATTTTCTGCAGATAGTGCATGAATATGACTCATGTGAAGTATTATTCACTGACGGGTCTAAGACTAATTCAGGAACAGGAAGTGCATTAGTAACTAAAGAAATTACAATGACTTGGTCCCTTCCTGAAGCTGCGAGCGTTTTTACTTGCAAGCTATACGCTATTCTGAAAGTGTTATTCGTTTGTCGGGCATTAACATCTTCAACGTACCTGATATGCACTGACTCTATGTCATCACTCCTGGCTTTAAAACATAAGTTCTCAAAAGAACCTATTGTACGTAAAATACAGTCGCTCCTGTATGATCTTGCAAATCAAGAGAAACGGATTATATTTGTATGGATTCCAAGTCATATTGGTATTCTCGGCAACGAAAACACAGATAAAGCCGCTAAGTTTGCAAGTAAACAAACACCAAATGTTAGTAAAGTCATAACACTAAATGATATAAAAAATGCAATTCGCAATAAGTGCCAAATGAAATGGTAGTCATCGTGGGAACAGAGTACAGACAAATTAAAAGCAATTAATCCATCTGTCAAAGGCTGTATATATCAGTCAGGTTTAAGACGAATAAAAGAAGTGATCTTCTGCCGACTCCGGATTGGCCATACACGCATTACACACTCTTATCTACTGAGTGGAGAAACGAGATTAGAATGTGCTACCTGTCAAGTTCCCATGACAGTACAGCATATCCTACTGCATTGCAGGGATTATGAATATATTCGGAGAACTTCTAACCTAGCTACGACAATGGAAGAAGTACTAAAAAATGACAAACCTAATGTTAATGAACCTATTTACGAGAAACACACTTACTATCAAAGTTGTAGTTGAAGATAAGGTATACTCTCTTTGTACAGAATAGATATAGTCTGGAATTATAGTGCGTGTGATATAGTCTGGGATACGAACATATACATATATACACCATTTCTTGCATATACACAAGAAATTAATGTTTGTATATTTTATAACGTTATTGTATTTTTATGATTGTAAATTTAACTACACATTGTTAATCTATATAAGGGTGCCCACGTCGTCGGAGGCGTGGGATATCCGAACACTTTCAGTTGGTAAGGGACAGGAGCTCCAGGGAGTTGAGACCTCCTTCCACCGGAGCATATCTCGGTGCAGCAAGGGAACTTGTTGATGCTGGCGGCGATCTGGTCGGCATGGGTATACCCCACCGGGGCAGCCCCCTCTAGTCAGGGATCAAACGCATAATATTTGTCATCCATAAACGAACTTGAAAATGTATCTATCCTAGTGGACGAGGGATCCACTCAAAACCCCCCTCAAGATCCTATGTTGGTGGAACTTCCACCACCAGATTTTGAGAAAATTATAAAAATTAGTAAGAAAAGGAAAACTGGCCCAGTCGGATCAGATGAGAGCGATTCGTCAGATATTCGTGTTAGTTTGGATTATTCAACTTTTTTGATCGTTGAAAGAGAGGAAGGAGACTTTTCTAAAGTTAACCCGTTCCTAATTAATAAAATAATACAGTCTAACGTTGGAGACGTTAAAAACATTAGAAACATAAAGGAGGGACTTCTAGTTGAAACTGCTTGTGCTAAACGATTAAAACGTCTTATTGAATTGACGACTTTTGGCAATTTTAAGGTAACAGTACGCCCTCACCAGGCACTAAATTATTCCAAAGGCGTAATTGCCTGCCGAGAATTAATAAATTGTAGCACGGAGGAAATAAAGTCGTCTTTGTCTGCCTATAATGTGGTGGATGTAAAGCGCCTAACAGACAAGCGCGACGGTGTTGTCCAAGATACGGGTTCCCTTTTAGTTACCTTCAGTAGGTTTTGCCCGAGAAGGTAAAAATTGCTTTTTACTCATTACCGATCAGACCTTATATACCAGCACCTATAAAGTGCTTTAGGTGTCAGAGATTCGGGCACTCTGCAATCAATTGCCAGAGAGAACAGGTGTGCGTTTGTGGTAAACCCCTCCATCAACGACAACCTTGCCAGGCACCAGTTGGGTGCAATAATTGTGAAGGGCAGCATTCACCGAGGTCACAGAACTGTCCTATTTATAAGCATGAGGTGGCTATACAAAGAGTTAAAACTTTGAAACGCTTATCCTACGCAGACGCCAAGAGGAAGTCGTGGGAACAGGTATTCCACAACTGGCTTACGCCAAAGTCGTTGCTAGCTCTTCACCCAAAGTCCAACACCAGTCGCTCCTAAATGCAATCATTCCCGAAATCAAGAAACTGTTTGATGATTTTATTCAAACCTACACGCTATCGATTCGTCAGACTCGCCCAGCTGTCCCACTTAATCAGACGCAGCAGATATTATCGCAAGAACAGCCTGTTGCTACTATTACTGCACAACTACCAAGCATGGTTCCTAGTTTCTTTAATCTGCAAGAAACGTCTAATTGTTTCACCATGCAGTCTACAGAATCGGAACCCATTGTAGTCACTAAGTCGCAATCTCCAGGTACATCAATGTCCAATAGTCGGTCGGTGTCAGTATGCAGCGACGCCGATGGTCCCATAGATATCGAGTTTAAAACAGTTGTTCGGAAGGGTAAAAAAGGTTGGCCTAAGGGCAAACCTCGAAATAGGTAACCTGCCTCTTTTTTTATTTACTTTCTCGGCTACATTACCAACATCTTTTTCCCTTTTATCAATTATGTACAGTTTAACCAACATTTCAAACGCCCACATCGTGTCCTGGAACTGCCTAGGATTTGTTAACAATCTCCCGCACCTCCAGCTAATGGTAGCCGAACATCAACCCTACCTACTTTGCTTACAAGAAACCCTATTTTAAGAACACTATAAGTATTGTCTCAATGGATACACAAGCGTCAGATGCGACGCTCGTATTAACCATAGAGTTCGCGGTGGATCAGCCATTTTCATCAAGGATGGCGTCCATTATGAACCACTGTCGCTCAGATCAGTTCTTGAAGCAGTTGCAGTCCGTGTAACGCATCTATTTAAGGTGGTCGTGTGTTCTGTGTACTTACCGAGGGATACTTGGTCCAAGGAAGATCTAGAGAAACTTCTAGTTCAGTTACTCACACCATTTATATTAACTGGTGATTTCAATGCTCACAGCGCTACGTGGGACTCCATTAAAACCGATAGCCACGGAAGGATCGTAGAGCAGCTACTCGAGCAACAGGAAGTATCGATACTAAACAACGGCGAACCCATGTACTTCATAACCGCAAGCGGTAATTTTTCCGCCATAGATCTAAGTCTCTGTTCTCCAACATTAACCCCAAATCTAGAGTGGAACGTAATTGGTAATCTATACCACAGTGATCATTCTCCAATTTCTATAAACTTTTTGGATATCAATGTCAATTTAGACGTCCCACGACTTTCCAAGTGGTTGTTAAAACGTGCGGACTGGCATTTATACGAAGAAACTGTCAACCTACCAGAAGTGACAAACGACATTGCAGTCTCTGTACAACGCATCACGTCTGCAATAGTCGATCAACACTAGCCATTCCAAAGTCCGTCACTAACAATACACCATCGCGCGTCTCTAGGTTGCCCTGGTGGAATCTGAAAGTCAAAGCAGCTGTTGTAGAAAAGCGCCTGTCGTTTCGGCGTTTTCGGGCTAGTCTCACAAATGAAAATCTAGTCGATTTCAAGAAGGCGAGAGCGAGGGCGCGTAGGGTCGTGTTGGAATCCAAGCGCAAATCGTGGGTTGAGTACGTATCCAATATTAATAATGAAACTACCCCATCAGATATTTGGCGGAAGATATTCGTGGTCGGCATAATCGGCCAGTGCCCATTCAACTATCACGCGGCAACGAGATCGTGTGCGACGCAGGTGAGGTAGCTAATATGCTCCACGGGTACACTGAGGAATTTAAACAGAGCAGACGGCAACTTGAACGGTCGTTAAACTTTGTAACGACGGATGTTTTGTACTACAACCGTCCATTCTCCATGGAAGACCTCATTCAAGCTCTAGAACGTTGCAAGGGTTCGGATCCAGGCCCCGATACCGTCCATTACGATATGCTTACCCGGCTACCGCTGACAGAAAAACGCGCACTGCTGCATCTTTTTAACCAGATCTAGAATAGCGGACAGTATCCGTCAGGTTGGAACCGTCGTGTCCCTTCCTAAGAATGGCGCCAAAACAACGAATGTCTCAAATTATCGTCCGATTTCCTCAACCTGCACCATGAGTAAAGTCCTAGAACGTATGGTTAACTTACGCCTAGTCTGGTTCCTCGAATCAAACAGCCTGTTAGACTCGTACCAGTTTGGCTTTCGAAAACATCGATCATGCACTGATGCCCTGGTACAACTAGAACATGCAGTTCAAGCTAGTTTCCGCAGACAACAGCACATGATTTCAGTATTTGTCGATTTACATAAGGCTTACGATACCACGTGGCGTTACGGAGTTTTGCAACGACTTCATGGCTGGGGTATGAAAGGCAATTTGCCATCATTCGTGGACGGTTTTATGAAGGAGAGATTTCTCCGTGTCTGAGTTGGAAATACACTATCCAACAACGTTCGTGTTAAAAACGGAGTCCTACAAGGTTCATCCATTAGTGTGACGCTGTTCATAATCTCAACCGTGGGTATCCTTAGCAACATTGGCCCTAACGTTTACGTGTGCCAGTATGTAGACGACCTTGTGATTTATACAATCAGTTCGACCGTCGAAGAAGAACGAACTAGACTACAGTTTTCCTTAGATACTTTGGTGCGGAGAGCAGAGCAACGAGGTTTCACATTCACCCCTTCAAAGTGTAAAGGAGTACACTTCTGTCGGAAATACTCCTGTACTACCGATCCTCTTATCAGATTAAAGGGCAATACAGCTGACTTTGTCGACGATGTTCGTTTTCTCGGTCTACACCTTGATCACCGCTTAAATTGGAAAAAGCACATCAGAGAAACGGCAGGACACTGTAGGAAAACCTTAAATATCCTGAAGTGTGTATCAAACACGAGATGGGGAGGCGATAGGGAAGTGATGTTGCAAGTGTACAAGGCGGTCGTTGCCTGCAAGATTGACTACGGCGCAGTAGTATACGGGTCGGCAAGACCGACCGTTCTTCGACAGATAGATGTAATTCACAACGCAGGAATAAGATGGGCAACAGGCGCGTTTAGAACTAGTCCAATATCAAGCTTGCTCTGCGAAGCAGGAGTCCCTCCGCTGCAAAGCCGACGAGACATGTTGCTAGCCAATTACGCCATCAAAGTCGCAGCCTGCCCTTCAAACCCTAATTTTAATTTATTTCACGACCCAGCCCAACATAATTACTTTGCTTGTCGCCCGAGCGCCACCATACCAGCGTTGGTAAGAGCAAAGTCGTTATTAGTACGCCTGCATGTATCGATTGATATGACCGGTTTGTACCCAATCTAAAGCTACCCTGTAGCTCCGTGGCTAGTCCCACCGCCAGAACTAATCGCGCAGTATCCGAGGTACCTAGTCATATACACGGACGGTTCCAAGTCGCCCAACGGTGTTGGATGCGCAGTATACTCGTCGGAGTTTAGCGGATCGTGGTCCCTTTCATTTGAATCCAGCGTCTTTACGGCTGAGCTTTGTCAGGCTATCTTTAATACACTATGTTATTCTTTACGCTCATCTAATAGTTTCTTTATTATTTGTTCGGATTCTTCAGCAGCACTCTCATCCCTTTGCAACAATTTTTCCAATGAACCTATAGTAAGTAAGCTTATAGAACTTCGTCATAGGTTACACATGGCAGGGAAGCAAATCCTTTGGGTTTGGGTACCCGGTCACGTTGGAATTCAGGGAAATGAACGAGCCGATCTATTAGCCAAAGAAGCGGCCTACTCTGAAGACCTCCTGAGCATGTTCCGTGTCACGGTATCGGATCTTAAGACCAAAGCAAAGCAGTGCCTTATAGCGGAATGGCAGCAGAACTGGCATTCTACTGTTTCTAAGTTGAGTGCTGTTAAACCTACAGTTTCTAAATGGACGTGTCCTGTTAAACTCACGCGCAGGGAACAGGTAACACTTGCGCATAGGGCACACGCGACTAACGTCCTCCTATTTACGAGAAGAACCAGCACCCGTTTGCGAACACTGACAGATGTCGGTCACAGTACAGCATTTACTGACGGACTGTGGACAGTACGTAGAACAAAGACGGCGCCTTAACATAGCTGGTACATTATCAGAGGTGCTAGAAAACACCACCTCTTGTATTAAAAAACTGTTTGTCTATTTGCATCAAACTTCTCTCTAAGCTCTAGATTGATACGCTTACGGTAGACTCATTATTTTTCTTTGTCTTCCCAATTGGTTTTTTATAATATTTTGATTAATATTATAATAATTTGACTGTGACATAGCTCATAAGGTTTGTATTTAAAGTCTGTTTATTTATTTTATACATATATTTATTTATTTCATAGTATACATATCAATTTACATTCATGCTCATACATATTCATATTTATCTTATCTCTACATTCATTATTTTATAGCTTCGTTCGGTTTTACGTTCCAGCAACACTTTAGACGCCAAACCGTTCTTTTATTAGAATTGCAGCAAACAGAGCATGAACACATCCGTTCGTTTATTATAGCGAGGAGTATAGAGAGTATACTCCTTTAACTCCAGCAAAGATGGTGGTGTAAAGAGAGCAAATGACCACATTACCTAAAATTTATGATTGCAATTTTTGTGAAAATCATTTTTTGTAATAGTTAGTAACGGATATTCCAGGAATATTATTTAAATGTTCCGAAACTAAAGTACAAAGTTTTAATAAAGATGAAATTACCAGGCATATACAAACGCAATATCACGTTAAAGGTAGGTTAATATGATTATAATTCTTTATAGTTAGTATAAATATGAAAATTTAATACATTAATATGTAATTATAGATAGCTTTTGGTCAGATTTTCAATCTGTGCAAACGTATACAATTTCTCAAGCAAATGATGATATAATAATAATAAATAATGAGATAAGTCGCTCTTTAAGGTAATCTATAACTTTTACGCTTGACGATTTCTGTGCTCTATATCGTTCTAGATAATATTTTGCACTCCATATACTCGCTGGTCACGTGACTACATGATCTATTCTACTCTAGAAACGTAAAACCGAACGCACCTTATATATACAATTATTGTATCATGCAACCTTAACGCCGTTTATATTTTATTATGTTTATGGTTTTTTATGTGTATTCTACCTGAAATATATGAGTATTGAGTATAGTTGTCAAACTATCACTCAGATACTGTTTCAATAACCCAAGTAAAGAGGCTAATAATCTTAGCAATTGATGCCGCTAATCTGATTAAAAAAATAATAACTATAATAATATCAAGAACTCGCCATTAGCGTCCAGCAACAATGGAATGTCAAAAAGGTGACTATTATACCAGTTGTTATATCTGCTACAGCAATAGTACCAAAGGTTACAAACGAGTCTATACGAATACTACAACTTCTTGATTACCTCGTATATCAAATGTAGAAGGCAGTACACCTGTAACACAGTCAGAGGATTCTTAAGTATTTAATAACTAGTTAAGGAACAACTTACCTTTCTCTGCATATACTTACCATCTTCATGAGAATACACAGATTCATCTAGACTTTGTACTTCTGTACCGTCTGATGTAGTAAACCGGGAAAACCCGAGGGAAAGAAGAAATAATAATAATAATAATAATAACAGTCTGAGATTAAGGAATCTTATTGCACCGATACTGAGGCAACACAATGTTCCCTTAGATCGTAATAACAAGATCATACATATTATAATTGATGAACATAAACAGTGAATAGCTGCCCTAGCGAAGAGGCTAAGAAGGTACAACACCAGTTATAAGAGACGGATACAGAACCATGAGATGAGAACTGATGAGATGAGAAGAGATTTTACAGTAAATTAGATCATACGGCAAACACAACAACAACACCAATAGACCGCGACCAGTTTTTGGCATTCTCGAAAATTGTATGGACAGACAAAGGGCAACATAATACTAGAGCAGAGTGGATAACTTAAGAAAAACAAAAAAATAAACAATTAGAAGTCATGTAAAAAGTGGAAATGACGAAACCCAACTTAACGACCTACCTGAAAAAACTATCAAATTGGAAAGCAGCAGGATGTGACTCTATTCACGATTTTTGGTGGAAACGGTTCACAAGCATGCACGAAGCTCTGGTTTGTTCCATAAATACATTGATAGGAAATCCAGAAGTCATCCCAGAGTGCTTTACATTAGGAATCACATACATGCTACCAAAAAGTGGAGATTTGAGCAAGCCACAGAACTACAGGCCGATAACGTATCTACCTACCATCTATAAGATCATCACAGCATTGATAACAACAAAAATTTCTGATCACTGTGAAAAGAAAGGTATATTTACTGAAGAACAGAAGGGTTGCCGACCAAAGACCATGGGGTGCAAGGAGCAACTCATCATGGTGATAGACATCTCTATCCCACACGATGGCAATATAGAAGTCAAAGAAACGGAGAAGATATCCAAATGCAAAGACCTCCAAATCGAAGTCAGTAGAATGTGGCAAACGAGAACGAGGGTAGTGCCAGTAATAATTGGATCACTGGGAACAGTCAAGAAAGGGATCAACGATCACCTTCAACTTCTGCCGGGGCGTCCATCATGCCAAGAAATACAGAAGATAGCACTACTGGGCACAGCACGCATACTTCGACGAGTTGGGATTGGGGAGTTGGGACGTTGTTGGGATAAAAGAAAACGTCATTAGTTTAGCTAGTTTGTTATAAGCCGCTAATAAATTGTAAACACCAGTTTATTTATGTATATATGTATAATGTATATTTATCTGTTGCATGTATCATATTTTACATGTGTATTGTATATATAATATAAACTGTGAATAAAGAGATAATAATAATAATAGTATATCCTGTAGGCGAAGGCAGTATTCTGACAAAAAAAGTAAGAAAAGACTATGCCCCTAATAATAGGAATGCGGGTCACAGAGAAGCAACTAAACGACAAAACAATGAAACAGAAGATACACCAACACTGGAAACAGATATAAATCGAAACTTGGAGAGAATGTCTCAGAACCGCTCTGAAGACCCTCGAAAAGTGAACCCTAGGAGACGTAAAATATGTAATCAGATAGACAATACCGACGTCCTAAAGGCTTATTACATAGCAACAAACTGCGAAAGAAATAAAGTAGGATATAGAAAAAAGACCTTGATGGAATGGAGCAAAATTAGACCTGATTTACAGATATCGGAACAAAGATTAGCAGATCAACTTCGTGTAAAAGAAATAAACATCAAGATATTACCAACATTCAAATTATGCAAAAATCAGTGCTCCTGGAAATAGCAAGGATAACCTGAAAATTCTTAAACAATACATCTAGCCAAGTAGAATAAGTTCTAGAGCGATTGGCAATGCTCCACTCTAGATAAGCAACTAACAATAAGTTGTGAAAAATAAAATGAAATAATAATAATAATAAACTCTTAATAATTAATAAAATCTTAAAACCCAAAGAACACAAAAGACACTGCAAAATTTAGACCCATCACGTGCTTAAACAATACATACAAAGTACTCACATCATGTATGGCTAAGTTAATCACAAAACATTGTGAACAGAACATCATCTGCGAAGAACAGAAAGGCTGCCGTAGTGGAAGTCTAGGCTGTAAGGAACAATTAGTAATCGATGTTCTCATAACCGAACAAGCCATTAAGAAGAATAGAAATCTGTACACTTATATGACAAAGTTCCACATAGCTGGTTAGTAAAAATCTTAAAAATTTACAAAGTGAATATGCACATAATAAAATGTCTAGCCGCTTTAATGTCGAATTGGAAGATTCACACTACACATAAAAACAAATACGGGAATGATTAAATCAAGCTCAATATCCATTAAACAGGGTATCTACCAAGGTGATTTACTCAGCCCTTTGTGGTTTGTACTAGCAATGAACCCGTTGTCAACCCTACTGCGAAAATCCAACTATGGGTACACAATTAAACCAGAAAATGGGGAAACGTATAAAATCAATCATCTTCTCTATGTAGATGACTTAAAACTTTATGCCGGTACAGCGAGCAACTTGAACAACCTGCTCAAAATAGTAGAGCATTTCTCAAGAGACATCCAGATGAAGTTCGGCATAGAGAAGTGCAAAAGGCAAACAATCATAAGAGGTAAGCACAAGTACAACTCTCCTTATTCAACAGAGGACAACGAACTGATACAGCCAATGCAACAGCATGAAGAAAACAATTATCTAGAAATTGCACAAACAATTAAAATAAATAACACAACAACAAAGGTAGCAATAAAAACTGAATTTGAAAAGAGACTGAAGCTTGTGATGAAAACCGGACTAAACGCTAAGAACCTCAGAAAAGCAATCAATACTTTCGCCATCCCCGTGCTTACATATACCTTCGGCATTATTAAATGGTCTCAAACAGATTTACACAATCTAGATCTAATAATAAGGACAACACTAATCAAATTTAAATATCATCATCCATACAACGTATAAACCTCTCACGCACAATTAAACATACAGACTACCACTACACCCTCTGAATATATCTGAGGAAGCATTCAACCTTGACATCATATCAATACAACAACAGACAGATACATGGAAAGATAAAAGTTTACATGGCAAGTACCCAGCACTCATCGAGCAAAATCACATAGATACACAAATGTCGTACAAGTGGCTCACTACGGGAATACTATTTCCAGAAACGGAAGGTTTCGTAATTGCTCTTCAAGACCAAGTAATTGCCACAAAATATTACTTAAAATACATTATCAAAGATAATACCATAGCCAACGCCAGATGTAGAAGATGTAAACTTCAGTCCGAAACCGTAGATCACATTCTTAACGGATGCACATTACTAGCCCAAAATAGTTATAAACATAGGCACGATATGATAGGGAAAATTATTCATAACAATCTTATAGTGAAATACGGACTAGCGACTTGTAGAACTCCATATTCTAAATATGACCCAAAATCCATAATAGAAAATAATACAATAAAACTATACTGGGATAGATCCATTCTCACAGATACTCCCATAGCAAACAACCGCCCAGACACGGTACTAATTCACAAAACAGATAAAATTGCTTTTATAATAGATTATGCTGTCCCACTTTCAAACAATATCGACCGAACAATCCGAGAAAAAGAAATTAAGTATAGAGAGTTAGCCCTATACTTAAAAATTGTATACCAACTTCAGTATATCAAAATAATCCCCATTGCCCCGGACTGCCTACATATACTATAAGTATAACACAAAAAGCTATTTTAATCGCAAGCACTTCCATCGTGAGAGAGATGTTCAGTCTACAATAGTACTACGAAAAAGGTAAACAATAGAAACACCTGTACTGCTTGGATACAGTCCCGCACACAGGTACGACAGAACCCAATAAGGTGATTAAAAAAAATAATAATACGCGGAAAAGAAGTCAAGAAAACATTTTATTAAGTACGGAGCAATCCATCAGAAGTTTAGAAGACCAAGAAACTTATAAATATTTAGGTATCATAGAACAAGAGGGTTTCGATCAGCCAACTATGAAAAAGAAGCTGATCTCCGAGTATTGACGCAGAATAAGAATGATTCTTAAAACGCAACTCACAGAAAAAATAAATTGTTTGGCGTGCTGGACTGGACAAAGAAAGAGCTAGAAGAAATAGACGCTAAAACTCGAAAACTACTGACTTGCTACAAAATGCACCACCCTAGAGCAGATGTGGACCGCTTATATGTAGCTAGAAGAGAAGGAGTCAGAGGGTTAATACAAGTAACTGCAGCATATAAATCTACTATTATTAATCTCGCCGAATACTTACAACGAGACAGTGAAGACCGGTATAAGAACATTATAAACAGGCAAGACCAACAACTACCTAATAACAAATCGATAATCAAAAAGGCAGAAAGCTTTAAGATTAACCTTAATCTAAACAGAGCAGACAACCAAAACCTGGAAGTCAAAAAATATACCGTAAAACGAGCTGCGGCGGAAGAAATAAAGAACACCTGGTACCGAAAGGAAATGCACGAACAATACCCACGATAAATAAACGAAGCCGTTAGTAAAGAAACAACCTTCAATTGGCTGTCAGTAGGAAAACTAAAAGGAGAGACAGAGAGCACCATCGTAGCCGCACAAGATCAACCCATAAACACCAAATACTTTGCCAGAACCATATCACATCAACAAACAGATGGCAAATATGCGGTGAATTTGACGAAACGATCGATCCATAGTGTCAGGGTGCCGTGTACTTGCCCAACATGAGTATATCAAGAGGCATGACCAGGTATGCCGAAATATTCATTATAATATAAGTAAGGCATGCGGCATAGAAGTTGACAAGAGGTGGTATGAGCACGAACCGGCACAGGTAGTAGAAAAAGACTACACTGTCATAATGTGGAACCAACCGATACAAACAGATCGAGAAATACGAGCTAATAAGCCAGACATCATATTAAAAAACAAGATAGAAAAAACGTGTTACATAATAGATGTAGCAGTACCAGGAGAGCGGCGAATTCACGACAAAGAGGCAGAAAAGCTGTTGAAATACCGTGATCTAGCCATTGAGATAGAAAGAATGTGGCATTGCAAGACAAAAGTTATACCTATTATCATATGGACATTAGAAACGGTATCAAGAAAATTCAGCAACTACTTAAAAAATATACCAGGCACACAATATACGCAGAGTCTACAGAAAAGCGTACTCTTAGGAACAGCACACATTTTAAGGAAGGTCTTGGATATAACACCTCAAAATTAAACAATAAGATCAAGGGGTACGGTGTACTTTCGGCATTAAAGAACCAGGAATAACCTGAAGAAGCAAATGAAAATAAAAAGAAATAGGGAAAAAATACCCAGAACCCGCAGCACTACAGACCAATAACTTGTCTCCCAACAATGTTCAACGGGAGCAATAGCAACAAGGGTATACAACCACCTTGATACTAACGAAATCCTACCTAGTGAACAAAAAGGATGTAGGAAAACATCAAGAGGCTGCAAAGTCCTATTATTAGCTAGCAAAATGGTGATGTCGATAGCAAAAAAGCGCCAAAAAAACATTGGAGTGGCTTGGATAGACTATAAGAAGGCTTTTGACAGCCTCCCCCACACGTGGATCATCAAAGCGATGAATATATATCGAGTATGCCCAACCATAATCCACTTTGTTGAATCTACCATGAGACATTGGCGAACAGAAATGAAGTACACAGGGGGTCAAATTAGAACTGGGAATATCTCTATAAAAAAGAGGAATTTTCCAAGGAGATTCCCTATCACCATTATTATTCTGTTTATCCATGATCCCATTAACCAACCTGCTTATCAATCAAGGACTAGGATTTGAGGTCAAAACCAACCGCGAAATAAGCCATTTGGTCTATATGGACGACCTGAAGCTTTTTACTAAGAACGAATACCAACTGGAAAGAGCTCTGAATATCGTTCAAACTTTCAGCAACGATGTTAAGATGGAAATGGGCCTTGATAAATGTACAACTGCCCTATTTAAGCGAGGTAAAATCAAGAAAAGCCAAAACATCCAGCTAGATAATAACATCGAAATCAGGAACATGGAGATTGGTGAGACATACAAATAGCTAGATGTTGAGGAAATGCAAGGTATCGATAACAAAGCCATGAAAAGTAAAATAGCCAGGGAGTATTACCGAAGAATTCGACAGGTATTAAAAACAGAGCTAAATGCAAAAAACAAAATAACAGCTATTAATACATTAGCTGTACCTGTCGTAACTTACAGCTATGGAATAATAGACTGGCTAAAAACAGATAAAGAAAAAATGGATAGAAAAACAAGAAAGATTCTTACCATGGGATGAGGGCACCATCCGAGAAGCGATACTGATAGACTTTACATCAAAAGAAAAGATGGAGGACGTGGGCTAATCGAGCTCGAGTCAGCGTACAACATTGCTGTGGTCGGCCTTAGCGAGTACATCAAGCTGGGTAAAGACAAGTTAACAAAATGATTTGTGGACATGACTTCACTAAGAATAAATTCTCCTTGCAAAAGGAAGCGGCCACTATTAAAGAAAAATACTTGAGTGAAGAAACTTACAGCGATATTAAAAAACAACTTAAAGTACAGATAGAGAAATCTAAGGTTGAACGCCTGAAAGAGAAACCAATGCATGGACAACATTTTCGAGAGCTTCACAGACCATCTATAGATAAAGAAGCAAGTACTGCATGGTTAAGGAGTTCTGGCTTGAAAGTAGAAACTGATAGCTTAATAATTGCTGCTCAAGATCAGGCCCTTAACACTAGATACCGTCAAAAAAATATCCTAAAGAAAGATGTGGACAGTAGATGCAGGCTGTGCAACAAGTATGAAGAACATATAAGCCAAATAATCGCAGGTTGTCCAGTATTGGCACTAAGAGAATATACAATACGCCACAATAGATTAGCTGGTTACGTACATCGGGGCATTTGTAAGGAAACAGGACTACAGGTGCCAGATAAATACTACGACCATATACCTTAAAAGGTAACTAGCAATGAATATATCACCATAATGTGGGACACAGCAGTTATAACCGACAGAACTATACCTGCCAACCGACCTGACATCATCTTGCACGACAAGAAAGCAAAGAAATGCCTGCTGATAGATATTTCAATTCCACTGGACATTAATATCGAGACCAAAGAAGCAGAGAAAATTGTGAAATATCAAGATCTTAAAATCGAAATCAGCAGAATGTGGAATGTTAGTGCGCGAGTGGTTCCAATTGTAATCGGTGCGTTGGGATGTGTAAAGAAAGGTAGTAACAAATACTTAGACATGCTACCAAGTCGACCAGCACCTTTTGAAATTCAAAAGATAGCACTCCTGGGCACGGCACATATAATCCACAAAGTTATGGGTTAAGAATGCATTAGTTAAGCATATTAGTTATAAGCAGCTAATGTAAGAAACAACCGGTTTATACAGGGTGTTCCGGATAAATATGCAATGCTTTAAGGGGGTGAAAGGTACCCATATAGAGACCCCAAAACTCATAAAATAAAAATAAAAAATAAAAAAAATTTCGGATTTTTCCGTATTTTTTACAAGTCACGAGTCGACTATGGATTGTTTGCAAGATTCTGACCCTGAATTACTGATAAAGCAAACAATGATCTCACATATGCAGTACTAAATTAATAACTGACCTGCGCTACGTACGTATCAATTTACAGAAATAACAGAATTGAATTTCAACAGCGGTTGCTTAGTGACTCACTACCTTGATGACTTGATCATTTATTAAGGTCGGTAAATAAAATGTAACATACGTTCGTTGACCTAATTGTGATGGAAACATTGCCTGTTTTTCATTTTACGAATGTCATTTTAACAAAATGAGTAAAACTTAAATGAAGGACATACGCGGTCTTCCCCGACAACGTCGGCGAAGACGTCGTCGGGGACAAGGTCGAAATAATGAGGTAATGTTTACATTTACTGTAATTTAATGCATAAACAACTTCTACTTCCAAGCTGGACTGTTATAATAAAATTATGAATATCCTATTTCTTTAATGCATCAAACTGAAAGAAAGCATTTTTGAGCATAATAAAATGCGTACCGAATCTCTTTCTTTAAAGTATTTCAAAATAGCTTATGCAACTAACAAAACTTTTCATAAGCGGAATAATATTGATATTCATCGGTAGAATTACAAATCAACTCTTTATTAGGAAACGAAAACTCTTGTTTTTTGTTTATTTCATTCTTAATTTAGTTTAAAAATGGATATAATTAACGCAGGATTTAGGATTCTGAGTTCTGGTGCGCAAACTATGTACAATACTTTCCTATAAAGAACTTTCCGTAAAAAAACACTGGGGTAAAAATCTGCTGATTTGGTATAGGAGAGGTCAATGGACAAATTATTAGGTATCAAATATCATTTTGTTCGTGTTGTTCATCAAGAATGTGCTGATTCTAGTAAAATAAATATTTTGTTGCATTTGTAGAGACCGTTTAATAAATTCAACCGAATTTGATGTAAACTGATTCTTAATTTTACAAATCATGTTTACAATATGGGTCATAACCTGATAACCTTGGAAGGTAAACGGACGTATTTAATAGATGTGACAAAACATTTATTTTACCAGAATCAGCATTATGATTCATGTGAATAAAATGTAGCAAATGCTGTTACTACTATTAATAAAAGATGACAGATATGATAAAAATCAGCAGATTTTTACCATTGTTCTTTGGTAAGTGATATTCTTCCTTTTAGTTTCGGAAAATTGTACATGGTTTGCACACTGGAACTCGGAATCCTAAATCCTGCGTTAATTAATTATATCCATTTTTGAACTAAATTAACAATGAAATAAAAAAAACTAAAGTTTTCGTTTCATAATAAAAGATTGATTTGTAATTCCACGGATGGGTGACGTCAAGGTTATTACGTTTATGAAGACTTTTGTTAATTGCATAAGCTATTTCGAAATACGTCTTGATTATTATCAATAATGCTTTCTTTCATTTTGATGTTTTAAAGACATACGATACTCATAATTTTATTATATACAGTCCAGCTATAAATTACAGTAAATGTAAAACATTACCTCATTATCTCGACCTTGTCCCCGACGTCGTCGTCGACGTTTTCGCCGACGTCGTCGGGGAAGACCGTGTATGTCCTACATAATTACCGTTTAGATGCAAACAATCTTTATAACATGTGTTCAAAAACTCCCGTACCTGTCGAGCAAAGTGTAGTGGTGCTCAAGAATGGTCCGTCGAACACTTCATTGACCTGGAAATGTAGGCGCCAGTCATCGTTGCAGCAGAATAAAAGGTCTTATGTGGCTGTTGTGTGAATTAAAAACACCCGCCCGCAGGTGTGTTTGGTTCTGCCATAATTTAAACACTAACTACGATTAATTAAACTACTTAACATCACCTCGCTCAGGTTATTAATTCTAAAAAGGGTATTAATACGTAATCGGAACTCAAGTTCACGACTACCTTAACACAAAGAAAGTTGACAACAAACTGCATACTGCAAATTACAAGCTTCAAAGATCTGAGTCATTAACAGTTATTTACAGATGGTCAAAATGACTTGTTTATTATTTATCTAAAACGTTTTAAAAGCACGTCCTAATGTTTTGTGTTGCTGACAATTCATTTATCCGGTTTGGGTTTATTATGATTATTTTTTGATGACTTTTAAAAGTATGTACTATTTAATAGGCATAATTTTCATACAATTTTATCTACTGCTTTGCAGTGGCGTGCCTATTATTTTTATAAAGGGGGTTGTCATTTCAAAGGGGCATTTCAGGAAATTGTTAGTAAGATGTTACTCTACACATGTTTCTCTATTGCCCTTTAACGGGAAAGGCATCTTGTCCAAAACACCCTGTAATGTAAGATTTATATATGAATTTACTAGTATAATTATTTTATGTTACAAATGTATATAATCTGTAATTATGAACTGAGAAAATAAAAATATTAATAATAATAATAAAAATTCCGGCGCAAAAGCTGTGGAAGTGAATAATTCGATGATAATAATAATAATAATAATAATAAAATCAACAAATAGAACTCACAAGGTTAGACCCAGACGACACCTATAAATACCTAGAGCTAGCACAAAACCTAGGAATGGATCACACTGAGCTAAAAAAACAATTTAAAGGGCAATATCGGATCAGACTAACTAAACTTTTGAATGCAACATTGAATGGGAAATACCTGGTCACCACCATCAATACCTGGGCAGTACCAACTCTGACCTACACATTTGGGATTTTGAAATACTCCGACACAGATCTAAACGAACTAAACTACATGACCAGAAGACTCCTTAAAAGGTTTAGATGCCATCATCCACGCTCCGCTGTGGAAAGGGTTTATTTGCCAAGATCAGAAGGCGGGCGCGGACTATTAGACATCTATCAACTCTGTAAAAGGCAAGAAGCAAAAATGCGTGAATACTTTTTGCATACTGACAATCCACAAATAAAAGCCATAACAGCAATGGATAACAATTACACGCCGCTTAATTTAAGTAATACAAACGAAAACACAGACCAACAACTAACAAGTCTCACAGACATGAAAAGAACTTGGGAAGAAAAAGTACTCCATGGCAAATACCCAACCGAACTTAAACAGACATGCGTGGATAAAGAAAGTTCAGTAAAATTGTTAAAAAAGCAAACCTCCAAGCAGAAACTGAAGGGTTCATAATTTCTATTCAAGATCGCGTCATCCGTACTAGAAATTACGAGAAGCATGTACTAACACAATGTGAGAGATGTGTGCAGAAAACACCAGGCGAGACCATCGAACATATCATTGATGGGTGTCCAACGCTATCGGATAACGCCTATTTAGGCCGTCATAACCAAATCGCAGAAATAGTCCACATACAACTTGCCTTAAAACACAATCTAGTTAAGAACCCAGAGCCTTACTACAAATACAAACCCGCACCAGTACTGGAATCCGAAGCTGCCATTCTGTACTGGGATAGACCTACATATAACAACTACAGGACAGTAGATTTTAATCGCCCGGATATAGTGTTAATCAATAAGATCGATAAGACAGCTACTGTTATAGATATGGAATGTCCGTTAACCCACAATCTTACAAAAAATAAACAAATATGCGAACCTTGCAATCGAGCTGAAGCACATATGGCAACTGAAACAGGTACACATTGTACCATTAATTATTTCTTCGTGTTCTTTAAGAACACGTACGTCATTACAAAAATAAACATCCTGAAAAATCGAATTACGCCAAACACCTTTTAGAACAAAATCACACAATGACTCCTCAAAATAATATTAAATTCCTACATTTTTGTAATAACAAACGCAAATTAGACATTTTAGAAGCCTTTGAGATATACAAACACAAACTCAGGGTACCTTTAATGAATGAACAACTTGAGCTCAGTAATTCTCCGTTACTGGAAGTATTAGATGTTTAATTATGATTTTTATTATTAATTTTTATTATTATTATTATTATTTTATCTAGTTACCTATTTTGTATCTACCTTAGCGACGTGTTTGTTTATAATTATATTACCTTTGATAATGACAGCATAGCTGTCGAAACAATATTGTCAGGTATATTTTAATAAAACTGTGAAACTTTTAATAATCTTTATTTATTTCATGATTATGGAGTTCCACAAAATAAGGCTGGAAACAATAAACAAAAAAATAATAATAATGTTTATTTAGTTTAAAAAATCATATACACTATGAAGAAAGATTTACTAAATAAACCGAAAGACTCACTGAAGCTACTCCTACAAGTAGGTGTTGCTTGTACGTGAGATAGTATGAATACTACTTAGTATAAATATTAGTATAAATAACGAGCAATTAATGTAACAATACAAATATTAACAGAATTTACAAAATCAAAAACGAGACAACATTTATATAAAAGAACATATGTAACTATGTATATAATGTCTATCTAGGTAGTTTCCGTAATCCACTAGTCCGGTTAATGACGATAATAGGGAAATGACAAAGCCATGAAAACGTTTAAAGTAAGTATAAATAAGTAGTTATTATTATTTTTTTAAATGTGTATTGGAATATTTAATTATTGATTTTATATTACCAAAAAAACCCGTACTTTTAGAAGTAATCCACTCTTTTAGTTTATATTTGTAATTATACCTTTTAAAGTTTTTTATTTTTTTTCAGGTTTTCAGGAATATGATTAAATAATTTAGGTCCCAAATAACTGAAGCAACGCTGAAAAATGATCTTATTATGTTTAGGTAAGATTGCATAGTTGTGTTCTTTAATTCTTGTGTTGTGTATATGCGTTAATTTGTCTACTTTAATTTTATCTAGATAAATATTTATTAAAATTTTATAACAAAATTATTATTATTATTAATTACAATACAAAGAACAACAATCTTACAAACGTGTCTTATTGTAAGAAAGTTCCTGTCAATAGATTGAGTTGAATTACTCACTTATTGATTAGTAATACCAGCATAAGCTGAGAAAAATAATAATAATAATAATGGCCTGGAAAACCATGAATGCAAAATTCTATGGAATTTGGCCGTAATAACAGACAGACCTGTACAACACAAGATCACTGACGTAATTGTGTTGGATAAATCTAAAAACGTTGTCTCAATCATAGACTTCTCTGTGCCATTAGACGAGAATATCAACAGATCGTATCAGGAAAAAATACGAAAGTAAGAAGCACTGGCGTATGAAATCAAACACCTATGGCAGGTCAACAATGTAACAATATTGCCTATAATTATTAGTGCCAATGGTATTGTCCATAAAAAAGTCAACCACAATCTACAAAGGTTGGGCATATGCTCCTACGCAATACAATGGATACAAAAATAAGTCATATTAGGAATCGTGGCGATAATACGGAGAACACTTTCTATATAGCATACGCATATTCCTTGAGTCATTCACTCCGGAAATGTGTCACTGTGTGAAAAAATAACAATATGATAATAATAATCCGGATTATTAAAGATAGAGAGAGCCAACATTGTTATTTCATAGATGCCTCTGTTCCCAATGATAACAACGTTGTTAATAAGGAAGCTGAAAAGATACTAAAATACAGAGATCTAGGCATTGAAATTAGTAGGATGTGGAATATTAAAACAAAAATCATACCTATAGTCATCGGTGCCACTGGAACGGTCTCCACATCCTTACGTAAACACCTCAGCATGGTTCCTGGCCTCCATATTTTTGATGAACTGCAAAAAACAGCCATATTGGGCTCTGCACATATACTGCGCAAGATTCTAAAATAAAAACTTCGTACAATAATGTTTACTTACAAGAAAGAGAAACACCATAGAAACCACAACCGCTAATGACCCAAGAATACTGGATGTATTTCGGTTATTAGGCAGAAGTACCAGCATAAAAGCTGTGAATAACAGAAATAATAATAATAATTAATTAAAACATTCACCACCGATATTAGAATGGAACTGAGTTTAGACAAGTGCGCTGTTATACATACAGAGAGAGGAAAATCTATAGAAACTGAAAATGTCGTATTGATGGACGCAACAGAGATTACAGCACACCTACAAGTAACTGGGGCTCATGCAGGGGCTCAAGCTCAATATCAAGGAGAACAAGGAAAACCGCATTAGCGAATATTTTCGCAGAGTAAATATCATCCTACATACATATCTTAACTCTAAGAATATGATAAGCGCTTTAAACACTTGGGCAGTCCCAGTCCTTGCTTATACATTCGGGGTGTTACCTTGGTCAAAAACCGAACTTCAAGCACTAGACAGGGAATTAATAACAATGCTAACAAAGCAACGTATGTTACACCCAAACTCAGCAATAGAGAGTTGGAATTACGTCTTGGAATTACAAATCTCGTATGGTGTCAGGAGAAAGAGAGGAAATCCTTAAGGAAATATTTTGATCAACAACACTCGCCTTTATGCCAAAATCTAGTCGCAGTTGATAACAACATATCGACATTGAACCTCGGAACAGAAGAATCTGAAATACAAAATCATGCAGAAAGGTGGAAGACACAATGGCAAATCAAACCCATGCACGGACGATTTTACAACAGCCTTTATCAACTAGAAACAGATCGATGTGCTTCCAATACTTGCCTAATATCAGGATATTTATTTCCTGAGACCGAAGGGGCCCTAATGGCTATCCAAGATCAGGTGGTCCCAACCAAATACTACCAGAAACACATTACCAAGGTCCGAGTGGAATCAACGAAATGCAGACTCTGTAACAAAGAAGAAGAGTCGGTGCAACATCTCATCTCGGCTTGTACTTACCTGGCAGGTACTGCATACTTAAGCAGGCACAACGACATGGGTTAAGTAGTTGACCAACAAATCGCACTAAATAACGGCTTAATTAACGGATTCTTACCTCCATATAAATATAAACCTAACCCGATACTTGAAAATAACATCGCAAAAATGTACTGGGATATAAGTATCATAACAGATCGGATGGTTCAACACAACAAACCAGATATGATACTTATTAATAAAGAAACCAAAACCGGCATAATAATGGATTTCGCTGTACTGCTAGATGATAACATTGCACGAGCGTACAGACAAAAGCTTGAAAAGTATCAAGCACTTGCAGATGAGGTTAAAGAGCTATGGAACGTACAAAAAGTTGAAATAAAGCCTCTCATAATATCCGCAAATGGAATTGTCCACAGAAAAATTCCCGTTCACCTGAAAGAACATAATATACCGCTGCAAACTATCAATTGGATGCAGAAAACTGTGATACTCGGAAAAACATCTATTATTCGTAGAATACTCCAACGGTAACACTCTCAACAACCTTGAGTCAGACTCCGGTGATCTGAGAGTTACTCATTGCCCACAATATATGTGATTAAAAAAAATAAAATAATAATAATAATAATAATTCCTTCCGCTGCAAGTGTCTACACTTGTGAACTATATGCCATAATGCAGGCGCTGAGAATTTGTCAGGATACCACAGTAGACACTCATTTAATATGCAGTGACTCTATGTCCTCCCTTTCAGCTATTCAGAGTCGAGTTGATAATGAACTGATTCTTAAAGACATATATTTCTTAATATATCAACTCAACACACAGGGTAAACAAATAATATTCATGTGGATACCCAGCCACATTGGCATTGCAGGTAATGAAGAGGCTGATCGTGCAGCAAAATTTGCAACCACTCTAACTTTTAATATAAGCAAAGCTATCTCCCTTAGAGATATAAAAAATTGGAACAAACATAAAAGCATTATTGAATGGCAAACTGATTGGGATAGAAATAATGGAAAACTACACTCCATACATCCGACAGTAAAACCTTGTGAAATTGATATAACTCTATCTCGACACGAACAAACAATCTTAAGTCGACTCCGCATTGGACACACTAAACTCACATCTAGTTATCTCCTGGCTAGTATACCACGGCCAGAGTGTCCTGTATGTATGGTTTCACTAACAGTAGAACATATTATACTTAACTGTCCCATTTATGACCAAGCTAGACAGATTCATAACTTAGCACAATCAATGATAGAGGTGTTGCAAAACAATCCAGACACCAATAGAAAGCTGATGTCGTTTTTGCGCTCTACGGGCTTAATAAATAAAATTTAGTATAGCTGTGATAATAAACTGTGATATTTTAAATACTATTATTAATAAATTATGATTTTATCTTTATACACCATTTTAATTCTTTCCACGTTTTATTATTCGTATATGTTTCACATGTCGTATTTTCTTCTGTTTATTAATATGTAGTATATAAGACTTTTATTCGCATTTCAAACGACTTACCATACTGAAACACTTAAATATCGTGTGCCTCATCAACGAAAACAAACGTTGTTTTATTGAATATTAGTGTGTATATGCAGAGATTACTTGTGATTAAAGCGGCGAATGACCGTGGTAGTCGATGCCGCATTAAAAAAAAAAAGAAGAAAAAAAAATAAATAAATAAATAATAATAATAATAATAATAATAAACATTTTGATCTGTTTCCCAGCGCATACGTCCCTCCCTCGAGTTATTACTAATAACCGGATCTTTTGGAGTGTCCAAATTATTACCAATTCTTGAATTAACTTCAATCGAGGTTTTGGGTCTTGTGGTTCTTGTGGATTCGTTTCCCTGGTTGACACCACTTGCTCTGTCAGAACCAGGTAAGGGCCGAGTAGAAGGTCCAGCCTCAGGGGCACCCGAATCCCCCGACCCTCCATCATTAATTGTTTTCTTCTTTGATTTTTTAACGATAGAACAAACACGTCTTGGAGAGGATGTTGACCAGTAGCTAAAATATGGGAGAACTGAAACCAACCCCACTACTAACACCCCCACTACTGACCTTGAACCCATCTCTCTCTAGCACATGGTGACCTTGAACCTATCTCTGTCACCCAAACGTGGCAACAACGCATTCTCAAGGTCATCAAATGGCAACAATGCATTGTCAAGGCCTTGACGTTGAACCTATCTCTCTTTAACACATGGTGACCTTGAACCTATCTCTGTCACTCAAACGTTGCATCAACGCATTCTCAAGGTCATCAAATGGCAACAATGCATTGTCAAGGCCTTGACCTTGAACCTATCTCTCTCTAACACATGGTGAGCTTGAACCTATCTCTGTCACCCAAACGTGGCAACAACGCATTCTCAAGGTCATCAAATGGCAACAATGCATTGTCAAGGCCTTGACCTTGAGTCTATACCTGTAATACATTTTTCAATGACCTTGAGCCTATATCAAAACGTGGCAACAATGCATTCTCTAGGTAATCAAATGGCAACAATCCATTGTCAAGATCTTGACCTTGAGTCCTATACCTATAATACATTTTCAAGGTCAGCTTGTGTATATATATATATAGAAGGCTGCGTGTATTGAGATTTCAAAATGTGTGTTGAGGTTAGTTTGCAGAATACGTGCTTGACAGAACGAGTGTTATCGTTTCAGAATTGGAAGGGTCTACAAACGCCAAAATCATTAGCTGAGGCTGGATTTGTGTACACGGGTCATGAAGATAGAGTAGAACGCTTTTATTGTCGAGTTAATATTTTCAAATGGGAAGCGTTGGATATCCCAATCGTTGAGCACGTGAAATGGTCACCGCGTTGTGTGTTTGCAAACTTAATAGCACCCTTAAAGGAGGATAACGGCAGAGATGTGTGTGATTAAAGAGGGCGGAAGCAGCAGAATACAGCATACAGTTTAAGGCGAGTGAATGATGAAGATGTTGCCCCTGAATGCGGTTATTGTATTGATAGCCTTGTATCAATGGACAGTATACGTTCTCCACGAGCCCCAGATACAACAGCAGCCTATATTTCCTACGACGTTAATACGAGTGTATGGTTTGGAATGAAACCAACGATCCTGCAACAAATGGATATGTTTAAACACGAAGTAGGTAATGGAACGCAATAAATACGGTTCAGAATTAAATTCGTGTACCAAACCTATACTAGGGATAGTGAGTGGCAAACCATAGGAAGAAGTGTCGTAGAACAATGTAAACTCAGCAGTGATACTTGTTATTACTTCTATAGTGACCTTGGGAAGCTTGCTACTTGCAGTAGTTAGTCTAAGCATGGTAACATATTGTGTCGCGCGCAAGTATCAGCTTTTTCAGAGAGTGGGAGAACGTCATTAACATGGCCTTGACCCCCACCCTTCCACAGAGTATATATAAACGTTGACAAAAGTATCTCTCAGTAGTATAAAATCATGAATGTGGTAGAAACGACTGTTTTAAACACGTTTGAGTTTGATGATTTCGATGACGATGGAATTTCAAATGAAGAATATTATGGTGGCGAAGGGGAAAAAGCTCTAGACCATCATAGAGCTGCCTTCATAAATCACGTCCAAGATAAGTGCAATACTGCAAACATGGTTTTCGCTCTCATAACTTTTTGCTATTCGATGGAATTTGGAGGAGAAAACATATGGTTAGATGCTAAAGCGCTCACGTCTCCTACACTTGTGGAAGAACCACTACATGAATGGTGTGATGTCAACATTAAAAAGCCGCTCATGACAGTAATCGAACAACACAGTACAGGCAGATACCGAATAGAGCAAATGTGTCGGTTGACATTTTTGAGTATAAAATGTTAATAGAATTGTTAATACTGCATGGCACCAGTTTGTGTTAAAGTGCAACGTCTAAACGTTTAAATTAAAAAGTGTTGTTATTTAATAAATTAATACGTTATCCTTAATTAATATTAATATTAAAATGTCATCCTTTTTATGCAGAAGTAAATGCTTTCATAGAATGTTGTAGTTATTATTGTCTATTATCAATCGTTTAATAAAAGACGGAATTATAACAATGAATAAATAGTTGTAATCATATATGTTGTTTTAATAAAACCATTAACGAATTCTAAAAACTTTATTCAGAACAATCCATTACATGAGTTTTATGTAAGTAGTATATATTACTTAATGCACAATAGCAAAGTGAATGACGATGATAAAAGCATGATGGAAGCCTGGAGAGCGGATTCCTCTGGTAACTCCATCACCGGTTGTGATACGAAACGTCGAATGTAGTTGCTCTTTTTAAACCCCTTCACGTAAATGGTATCCACGTGGCGAGCTAAGCGTTGCAGAACTGCAGGAAACATAAACAGAGGAGTGAAGCCTTCATTCCAATCTAGACAATGATGATTATGAATTAACTAAGCAGCTTGTTGTCGAAACTTGGGTGGTAAGTTGCGAAAGGCAAAGGGAGGTTTGAAAACGTAGTGAGACACATGATGTCCATCAAACACGGATAATTCTTTGGGTGCAAAGTCGCTGTCGGATGTCTTGAAACCTTGCACATCGATAAACAGCATGGTCGATGCGTGCTGCTATACTAATAAAGGTAAAAATTCCGATAGATGTATATAAGGATTTCGTTTACAGTTGACGTACTTGCTTCGTCAATGCATTATACGTAAATACTCGATCATGCAAAATGAGGCAGTAAGCAGTAGTGTTCGCTGGAATGCTTTTGTGAGTTTCGAAAGTAAGTCGTAAAACGACAGATTTTCCTAACAAGGAATCTTTCTGTTGCGAACAGTCGATGACGATTAGCGGTGCAATCGTTTTAAATTTCGATGGAGTTAACATGGGTTCATTTGGCTTGTCATAGTAAGAGCGTTGGAAGTTGGCATACATTTCATACAAGGTAGCAAAACGGTTCGCATCGTAATTAATATTCAACTGATCGTATGGATATCTTTCGGTATTTAAAAATACCGTCACGTTTTGTATATCGCAAGGATCGAGTGAACTCATATCTTTCACTAACTTTCCATCGCGATCAGTGTGAAAACCTATGATAATGTATCGAGGCGTTTCCAGATTGGTGGACGTTTTAAAAGACCAACTATGTTTATCGGTTTGTGATACAGCTGGATAGATATGTGTTTCTCAGCTTCTAAACGCCACCTGAGTATCAACATTTTTCCCGACGTATTTTGTTAATGATAATTCTTCTGCCAGTCCCGGTTGAATATGGGGGACTTTCCAATATATTTTGTGCAAGCTAACTTTAAGTTCTTCATTAGCACCTGTGGATAGTATAGCGTCAACATCCGAATTGCTTCGAATTAAAACCAATTCTTGACGAATGTTCATAATAATTTTTCCGTAGTCTTCAAAAATCCCCAACAACATTGACAGTGGTATACAGGCACTAAAATGACCTTTGCTATCCAACACCGTGCTGCCACCTTCAGGAAACCTTCCAGCATTTTGTAACTTGACGCTATCGTTTGCGTTGTAGGAAAGGTAACCTTTCATGGTGGACGTGAGACCAACTTTCGTTATGGAATCCACCACAACACCATTCATTTCGTAGCGAATATCACTAAATAGATATGCAATTCCGTTGTTGATAAGTTTAGCCGTCTTCCTCCTGATGGAACACATTTCGCTTTCATCGGGACACTTTCATCTCCTGTCACCCATTGTTTGAACAGTTACTTCGTCTCTAACGTGTGATCGAAAATCCACGTTTCATCAACAGTGATGAAACGTCGCAGAAACACTGATGAATTGCGTTTAAACATCTCCAAGCACTCCTGAGAAATGTTCATTGGAACTGTCATCAGAATGACATACATTGCTACTTGATTTTCTTATCAAAAAATTTGAACTTTTATTGGATAACAATCAAAGAGTTTCAAGTTTTTGATAAAAAAATGAAGGAGCCATGTAACAATTGACTGAGCGTTAAAATTATGACAGTTATCCATAAAATTTTTAAACTTTTTTATTAAATTGGAACTCTTGAATTCTGTATTGTTATTCGATTGAATTAATCTTGTTTTTGTTCTAAAACTTAAAACTCGGAAACAAAAGACGATCAACAAATAACAATTACGCTAAAACTCAGTAACTATAGCAAACATTATTAAGACAATGGTCCCCCTAGTTACTCGAGCAATCAGATTAATCTGATGCAATTGCAGAGTTCAGCTTAGAATATGTCTCATTTAAAGATCGAAATCGAAGTGTTCGAGAATTTTTTTGAAAAACAAATAATAAACGATTTATTTCGATAGTTCCAGACTTTATAAACGCACTGTATATAGAAACAATGGAATATAATAATGTTGTAGTAGACCAAGTCTGCGAAATCTTTTTTCGGCCAAAATACAGCGCGTAATAAATCGATGCTATATGGAAAGTTTAAAAGATGCAAGAAGGAGATGAATTATAAAATTATTCCACTATATTAGCAAAAATTGAGAAGGTAACTGTCTGTGGAAATGCCTGTTCCTTTATGTACTATTTTAATATTTGGCGTTTTGCTTTACTTTACCCAAATAATTATTTGTTGAAATAATACTTTAAAATTCGTCCTCTTTTTAAAATCGCTTTATCGTTCCCAGCTACAAGCAATACTCAAGAAAACTTTCCACAATTACTTTTACCGTCACTTTTGCAAGATTCTGCATTTACATGCATTGGGACGCGTCAAAGATTGACCTGTAATCTAGCGGAATTTTATTAAATCCAATTATGAGGTAGAATAATAATTGTCAAACTGGAAGGTTTGAATGTTATGTTACAACTAAAGCATGTATTTCACTGGTTGCATACATGGTCACCTACCGCATATCGACGTCATTTTGTTGATGTACAACGCCATCTATATTTATTGGCGTGTCCCATTGAACATAGAGAATTTATAGAAATTGAAATTAAACCAGTTCTAACCAATACATGTTTGGAAAATACTGACTTATTGAAGAAACAATCTGCAAACAAATCATTAAGTAGAACAATACTAAAACTTTAATGTTATATCGCACGTACGTGTTCAACTTACTTTGATAGAATAAAACAAAATAAACTATATATTTATTGACTTTTAATAAAATCTAACATTTCTATTTCCCTAATTCATAGAACATGTGTTCATAGATCACCTTAATTGGTACTGTTCCGTCAAAAAATTATAACTTACCGAATACCAAAAAAATGATCGGTACGGCCGTATAATGACGAAGTCACTATTGATGTAGTTTGCAGTTTCAATTAGAGTCAGGCCAATGCGTTGCCACAGCGCCCGCCATTTTATATCACAATAGGGTTAATGAGATGGACTTTGATATTTTACTACCAAATAATGTTTTATATACACAACCTACTATTTCGTGTTTTTTAATTGAGTCAAATACCGTTCACATGTATGCCAATATTTTTCTGTACTTGGCGCCTCAAATTTGGCGCCACGTGTTGTGAAATAAAATGGCTGCCTTGGCGAGACTCTAATTGATGGGTCTCTACTCAATTCTAGAGTCAGTGCATCTAGTCACCTAGGCCAGCTGGTCGATCAGAGTAACGCAAACCGCCGCCATATTGGGGCAGAAAAGGGTGATTTTTAATAGTGGACAAATTAAAACCACGTTTTACGTGTTTGACATATTAGAGATTTGATCTTTCAGAATAAGAAAAGCCTTTTAAAGTATACGTGGATTTGATTAAATACAATACAGAACAATTAATGAACAATTTCGTGCTTCGTTTGCCCCAATATGGCGGCGGTTTGCGGTACTCTGGTCGACCAGCTGGCCTAGGTAACTAGATGCAGTGACTCTACTCAATTCATACTATCAGCGCCATCTCTAGATCAGGCCGAGAAGATTGCGCCCTCGTACTTACTTACGTACTTACGAGTACTTACAATGTACTCGTATGTATTCAAAAACACTAATATATAGAATACATCGTATATATCGTATAATTATTTACTATATTTAATAGGTGGAAAAATATTCATTATCTTCTTTAACAGCATTAATAGTACTTGGGTTGATCAGACACTTTACGTAAGATCAGACTCCTATATACAAAAACAGCAGTAAGTACTACATATCCAAGTACGCAAAAACCTGAGTACACAATACGAGGAATTCTACACTTTTTCAAGATACAATTCAATAACATAATAAAAACCATTGATTATAATAATATTACGTATATTTAAATAATTGTAATGTTTCATTTTATATAAGGAAATTCTGCATACAAGTTTTGATAAATATTATTCCTTCAGCTTCATAGTTATACTTAGTATATTGTAGCGAGGGTGCAGAGTTTCTTATAATTTTTATGTTAAAAATGTATTTTTATCTACTCGACGCAATTATTATTATCAAAATGAAAACTTTCCCCTTCAAATCAACATAAATGTGTAGTAACTATAATCGAAACTATCGGTATGCAGTTCTGATGTATTCAAAAACAGCATATACCATCATGTACTTAAAAACACCAGTATATGCTGCAATGTATTCAAGCATGTATAATAATGTATAAAAAAAGCATCAATAATGTATAAAGCACTCACATATGCCTACTCCACCTGATTGTCAATTGTTTACTTTGAATTTTAAGACTAAATTTTGACTAGGTTTCCATCGTGAAGTCATTATAAAATAATTTAATTTCTTATTATTCTTTTTGTTTTATTACTCTTATAATGTATTTATATAATTTTTCTTTTGCAGATGTATATTTATTATTATTGTTAAAGTAAAGCACGCATGGATATACACTAATATAAGCACGTACTCAAAAACACCGGTATATGCTTCAAGGTATTCAAAAGCACCCATATATACCTAATGTATTCAAATGCACCCATATATACCTAATGTATTCAAAAGCACCCATATATACCTAATGTATTTAAAAGCACCTATATATGCTACTCCACCTGATTGTCAATTGTTTACTTTGAATTTTAAGACTAAATTTTGACTACCCAATTTTCATCAAGTAGTCATTATAAAATAGTATTACTGTCAATTTTGAACTATATTATATTTAAAAGTGATACAATATTTTGTTTTATTTTGTAAAAATTGGTCAAACAATAGCTTTTAGAAGTCTGAAGAAACAAATGATAATCAGAAGGAGTTATCCAGGTTTTTGATTCAGGCGGCAGTATAATTGTAATGTATACAAGAAAACCGGTATATACAATACCTGAAATAACAAGTTTGTAAATTTGTTTATTAGCTGTATATTTAAATGTATTAATTAATAATTTATTATTAATTTAATTTTTTAAGTATAATTATAATTACATTTTTAACTTTTGCTGAAGTATATTTCATATATTTTATGTTATAAATTAATTGCTAAATATTTAGCTTAATTGTTATTGTTAAAGTAAAGCACGCATGGATATACACTAATATAAGCATGTACTCAAAAACTCCGGTATATGCTTCAAGGTATTCAAAAGCACCCATATATACCTAATGTATTCAAATGCACCCATATATACCTAATGTATTCAAAAGCACCCATATACACCTAATGTATTTAAAAGCACCCATATATGCTTACTCCACCTGATTGTCAATTGTTTACTTTGAATTTTAAGACTAAATTTTGACTACCAAATTTTCATCAAGTAGTCATTATAAAATAATATTACTGTCAATATTTTGTTTTATTTTGTAAAACTAGGTCAAACAATAGATTTTAGAAGTCTGAAGAAACAAATTCTGATCAGATGGAGTTATCCAGGTTTTTGATTCAGGCAGCAGTATAGTTGTAATGTATTCAAGAAAACCGTTATCTACAATAAATGAAATAAAAAGTTTGTAAATTATGTTTATTAATTGTATATTTCAATGTATTAATTAATAATTTATTATAATTTAATTTATTAAATATAATTATAATAATTATTTAATTATGATAACTTTGTTTCTTATTATTCTTTTTGTTTCGTTACTCTTATAAGGTATTTTCATAAATTTTAACTTTTGCAGAAGTATATTCCTTATATCTTATGTTAAAAACTAAATGCTAAAGATTTAGCTTAATTGTTATTGTTAAAGTAAAGCACTCATGGATATAGACTAATATAAACATGTACTCAAAAACACCGGTATATGCTTCATTGTATTCAAAAGCACCCATATATACATAATGTATTCAAAAGCACCCATATATACCTAATGTATTCAAAAGCACCGTTATAAGAAAATTGTTTATATATCATTGTTCCTGTATATATTTAGCTCTAGTATTTTTTTTATAGTGTATATAGGACAGAAGGAGCATTTTGTTAAAATTAGAACAAAATATATTTTTGGTATTCAAAAGCACCGCTTGTCAAACATATATATATATATATATATATATATATATATATATATATATATATATATATATATATATATATATATATAT
>OV816023.1:131007372-131223947 GCA_929113105.1 Agrypnus murinus | reverse complement strand
ATATATATATATATATATATATATATATATATATATATATATATATATATATATATATATATATATATATATATATATATATATATATATATATATATATATATATATATATATATATATATATATATATATATATATATATATATATATATATATATATATATATATATATATATATATATATATATATATATATATATACAGTGAGAATTTTATTTCACTGAACATAGGACTATTGACATTCCCTATGTTCAGTTTTAAAAAAGCCAAGTCAATGCATTGCGAGCAATTAAAACATATCCAAGCAACCTATAAAACAATTACTATTCGTAGTGTCATTAGAAAGTGTCAAAACTGTGTTTTTTTTTCAAAGTTTTTGCCAAGACAGCTGCAGATCCTGACCTGACCTGAAGCTGTCTTTGGCATCAGTGAGGACTTTATGCCTTTATTATGATTAATTAATGAATATTCGTGTCGATAATTATTGTCAAGGATTACAATCATGTCGCAAACATTGTCGCTGGGTAGGCAACCAAACTTGCAGGTCTGCTGGTAGCTGGTGTTTTTTTTTATTGTACATTCTTTTGACACAACTGAAATTATTTAGTTTTAGGTTAAGTATAATTACATCCAAATAACAAGTTTAAACAGAAACTTTTATTTAAATTACTTTAACAAATGTTCAAAGTGACCACCCTCCTGTTCCAAACAATATGCTAACCGATTGTAAAATCCTTGTACACTATTTCTAAAAAAATTTGGATTTATTTCGTTGCAGGCGGTAAGTATTCTATTCTTTAGCTCTTCTGTATGCTCTATTACTCTATTATTGTAGACTTTGGATTGGATATAACCCCAGAGAAAGAAATCATTTGGTGATAAATCTGGGGACCGAGGTGGCCAAGCTATGGGGCCAAATCTTCCAATCCAGCGATCCTGGAATGTTTCGGTTAGGAAGCGTGTAATAGGGCCCGTGGAATGTGGTGGAGCGCCGTCCATTTGAAACCATGGGTTTTCAATATTTAAAACTTCTAGTCGTGGTATAATGTTTCTCCGCAGAAGTTCCAGAAATTTGGCAGCGTTTAGGGTGCCATCGATAAAAAATGGACCAATAAGGGTACCGTCAACTATTCCAGTCCAAACATTAACACTCCTATTGTATTGAGTGTGTGTTAAATTTTCAACGTGCTTGTTTGTACGTGACCAATACCTGTAGGAATTAGCAAAGAAGGATAAGGAGAAAGGAGAGAAAAGTGTTAGATACAAACCGATAATTCTGTTTATTGACAGTGCCATCTAAACAAAACGACGACTCGTCTGTGAAAACTATTTTTTGTAGAATATCTTCATTTTCATTTAGTAAATTAAATACTGTTTCACAAAAATCTGTTCTTTTAATTTTGTCAATAGGAAAAAGCTGCTGGTGATTGGAAAATTTGTAGGGTTTGTATTTATACTTCTTGAAAGTTTTAAGCACAGAGTCTTTCGAAATGCCAAATTGCTGTGCTACTATCCGCGAGGGGGTAATGGGATTTTCTTCTGCATAACATAATATTTGTATTTCTCGTTCTTCTGTTAAAACGGGGCAAGCTTTTCTTCTTTTTTTATGTGAATTTATTACACAACCTTCACCATTAAATTTTTTAATTATGCTATGAATAGTTGCGACAGATGGTATCGGTCTTTCGGGATAACTTACGGAAAACAAATCGCGCACTTGTCTCATACTATTATTGGAATTGTACCAGTTTACAATGGCAATCTTTTCATCTTTTGAGTACATATTGCAAAGCACAAGTTGAAAAACTTTTTAAAAAAACAGTTTTGACTTTTTAATGACATTAATGGCAATTGTTTTATCAGAGGTTGCTTGGATATTATGTTGTAATTGCTTGTAATGCATTCCTATGCATTACCTCTGATAACACAATTGACAAAATTAAATGAACAGATTTTTGTGAAACAGTATTTAATTTACTAAATGAAAATGAAGATATTCTACAAAAAATAGTTTTCACAGACGAGTCATAGTTTTGTTTAGATGGCACTGTCAATAAACAGAATTATTGGTTTGTATCAAACACCTCGCTTCCCTTTCTCCTTATCCTTCTTTTCCAATTCCCACAAGTATTAGTCACGTACAAACAAGCATGTTCAAAATTTAACAGTCCTCTGGAACTTCTGCGGAGAAACATTATACCACGACTAGAAGTTTTAAATATTGAGAACCCATGGTTTCAAAAGGATGGCCCTCCATCACATTCCACGCGCCCTATTACACGCTTCCTAACCGAAACATTCCAGGATCGCTGGATTGGAAGATTTGGCCCCATAGTTTGGCCACCTCGGTTCCCAAATTTATCACCAAACGATTTCTTTCTCTGGGGTTATATCCAATCCAAAGTCTACAATAATAGGGTAATAGAGCATACAGAAGAGCTAAAGAATAGAATACTTACCGCCTGCAACGAAATAAATCCAAATTTTTTAAGAAATAGTGTACAAGGATTTTACAATCGGTTAGCATATTGTTTGGAACAGGAGGGTGGTCACTTTGAACATTTGTTAAAGTAATTTAAATAAAAGTTTCTGTTTAAACTTGCTATTTGGATGTAATTATACTTAACCTAAAACTAAATAATTTCAGTTGTGTCAAAAGAATGTACAATAAAAAAAACACCAGCTACCAGCAGACCTGCAAGTTTGGTTGCCTACCCAGCGACAATGTTTGCGACATGATTGTAATCCTTGACAATAATTATCGACACGAATATTCATTAATTAATCATAATAAAGGCATAAAGTCCTCACTGATGCCAAAGACAGCTTCAGGTCAGGTCAGGATCTGCAGCTGTCTTGGCAAAAACTTTGAAAAAAAAACACAGTTTTGACACTTTCTAATGACACTACGAATAGCAATTGTTTTATAGGTTGCTTGGATATGTTTTAATTGCTCGCAATGCATTGACTTGGATTTTTTAAAACTGAACATAGGGAATGTCAATAGTCCTATGTTCAGTGAAATAAAATTCTCACTGTATATATATATATATATATATATATATATATATATATATATATATATATATATATATATATATATATATATAATATATATATATATATTGATGCCTGTTAAGCTGTCACCTCCGTCATACAGAGGAGACGGCCTGACTTCCGGGTATTCCCGTGAATATATTGCTAAAAATTTGTTATATTTGTGATGAGGGGAACCTCTAGAATCCGAATCTCAAGAAAGGGGAAATTATTTCCCTTGTTTTATTTTGTCATATATAGAGTATACAGAAGATACGAACCGACCTCCAAAATGTATATATAAGAAGATACTTATAGTTCGCTGTTACCTCCAGCAGCGCTGCCAAGTGTTCGGAGGTCAGAAGATACCACCGTTATGTGCAGTTATATATACAGAGCGTTGACTCCACATTCCATAGATGCACATTTTATAAAAAGGTTCCCTTGTGGGTCTCCAGATGTTGAAATCGGGTGGTTTAAATTGCTCGCCGAGGGCATTTTAGTGGCCAGATAACAAAAGAAAACAAGCGAGCATTCTCGATTTACTTATTTTTTATTTTTTGAGTTATAGTAAATTGTCGTTTTTGTATTTCTTATGAATTGCTATTAAAGATATTAAAAAGCCGTTGCGACATTATTAAAGCGTCTTTATCAGTAGCACTGACTAGTTGAATAAGGCTTTTCTAATTATAATCATTGATTTCTGGTTTACTTCATAAAGTTGTATTTTTTAAATGAAAACTTTAGTAATTTGATTAGAAATACTTAGATCGGTGATATATTAGAAACAAATTTCTTTCTATAATGAATTGAAAATATACCAAAACCAGAAAAAGGGAATTCTTTTGTTATTGTCAATAAAAGTCAATAAGAACGCAACCAGTACCAATATTGCGTATAATTAGTATAGCACATTTTTGAAATTTAGGTGTATTAGACATAAATCAGTTATGTAACGTAGTATTTGTATAAATATGATATTCTATAAAGTTTCTTTTAATCTCGGGAATAACGGTTAAATTGAATATGCTTTTATCCAGATTCCATTTCGATTGAAATAAAGGCAGATACTCTTTTAATTTTTACTAAACTCGATAAGAGTTTAATATAAACAAATTAAATATTGTGTTTTTTACAACAAATGCTTGTTGTTTCCGAAGTCACGCACGTATCATGTAGGACCATTGAATTTCCCGTGATTTGATTAACAAAAAGAGTTACCAACTTTATTAACATTAAAACAAATCGAAACACAACAAATTAATCAACATATTTATAGAATTTTTGCTTAAGACATTCTTTCCAGCATTACTTGATCTAACGAAATACAGAATACGTATGTTACACTGTTATACATGTACCTACCTCTTGTAAATTTATGTTTTAAATAAACCACTTACTAACGACCAAACATGAACGTTTTATGGAAGGTGTACTTTAAGTCCACATTAAAGACAGGTTTAACTTAATGTAGTCTTTTTTGATAACATTGTATAAAGCATAGATAAATAGTAGGTATATTGCGTTATCAGATTAAAAGTGGCAGTTTATTTGACGCTTAATTATGTTAGCAATCGCGGTTTTCCATGTAAAACAAAATACCACTATAAGCTTTTGTTTGAGACAATGTTTATCAACCTTGCCACAACCTAAATATCCGAAAATGGCCCACTGCTAGACTAAAATAGGGATGATAATTTGATACCAAGCTTGGTCTCAGACATGGAAAGATCAGAGTTACCCAATATTGGTTATTATTGATTCAAACTAATACGTTATGCAATGTTTTGGCCAATAAATGACACCGATATCGCAATAAAACTAAAGTTGGTGTTGGACCGATCTTGAATGTTAATGTAGTACCAAGGCTGGTAATTGAGAAACAAAGCAACTACTACACAATCCTTTTCCTTTAATGAATGCTAGTGCAAACAAGCAACGAAGTCTACCATTATTGTTTCGCCGTAACTGAATGCAAAGTCAATCTTTGTGTTGGATATAAAATGTTCATTAACAAAATAAATACGAAGAAATCGAAAATTCGTATAAATGATTAATGTCTTAGACTCTCAACACATATTGAGACCGTACAAACCTAACACTTTCATAGTGAACGTCTTCTTGTGCAAATATATATGTACAGTCGGTAAGTCAATATAGTTTACACTTTAGTCTTGCCAGTGTAAGTTTAAGTTCATAAACATTCAGTAGGTTAGCAACCACTAATCCATCTTTATAATAAACCACATTTACCGAAATTTAGCAAAATATAATATGAATATTGACCCAACCTTGGCCGAAGGGTAAGAAACCAAGATTTTGAATTTTGAAGATTGCTAAGACTGGGATTAGTTTAGCAAACCTAAGATTCAAAGTTGGCTAAGGTTTTGGGTGATAAGTATGTAACGGGCACTTGATATGTAGGGATTGACTAAGACTAGCTAAAGCAAATTAGCGAAATAGTATCTGATATTTGACTTCAGTATATTCTATGGGTAACTGGCATCGACCTAACGGGTGAGAATTGGCTGAAACTTGGGCAACTCGTAAAGAACCTTGATTAGGTTTCTGAACATTGGCTCTGATTTGTACAACGTTTAGTGAACCGAAAATTAGTATCAGGGTGTTGATTAACCCTCGAGTGACAATTAAACAACCGAGACTCAGAATCTGAAAATAGCGCTGCAGCAGCTTTCACAGCCGTCTTAGATTTAAAATTCACTCAAGCAATAAAATTGTTTGAAGTACATCATCATTTTTACATATAAATCGCTTAAAGCGCTGACAGGTAAATAAACTGATAAATAAACGTCATATTAAACATGAGTTAGAGAACCAAAATTCGATATTTGAAAATTCGCCTACACTTGGATCAATGTCGAGAAAACGACATTTGACTGTCCAGTATTCAGCCACGCTGGGGTTTATTCAAAGACCTTTGTTTTAATATTATGCTTTGTCATTAAAATTGACGTTTTTCTTCTAATACAAAATTGTAGGTAATTGCTAGACTAATCATAGTGAGGAGATACTTTTAGCCCTAGCAGAAAAAAATAGTATGAATTATTTGGATTTAAAGTGACTTTGTTGCTATTTACGAGCTATAAATAACTCCGCCTAAATAATAGATAAATAATAGTCTTATCATTTGTACAATTCCGCTATAGGGTAAATACAAGTATTTTACTTAATTGGGCTCGATTCCTATAATTTAGAATGGCTTTAGGGGAGTTCACGCATCCAAGCTGCGATGTGTAAACGGGTTTTCCAAATCGATTATGTGGATTGTTTTCCAATTATCTTAATTGTCATTATAATACATCAATCCTAAATCCAAATATAACATGCAGGGAAACAAGATTGAGCGATGAAGATTTTTCACGTACCTCTGCAAATGAGACTTGTTTCCAACTCTTCTTATTTCATTATGTCGAGGTGTTAACAAGTGTCCAGTTCTCATACTAAGGTCTTCCTTGATCAGTGGCGACATAGATCTGGAGCTCATGTCCATTTCCTTCGCCAACACTTTTTACGAATAGGATGTTATAAAAAGAAACATTTTTGATTTATAGTTATTTATGTTATAAATCTGGCAATGAGACTTTACAGAACGAGTTTGATCTTTGAAGGAAGACAGAAGTCGCATCTGAAAACTTGAAATGATAAGTAGGGAAAATCATTCACAGGATCTATAACGTTTTTTTTTTCATGTGTCGCAATTTTTCCTTTTTGAACGAAAGTTCATTCATTCCCTGCTTTATAATAATCTAGTCATACTATACAGTAGAGTAAATTTTTGCTAAAAACATGCCTAAGTTCTTATTTTTTACTATCTAAAGATAGAGACTTGAAATCTTTTGTAATGCCTTCAGTACTGGACTAGTATAAAATGTAATATGTTTAAAATGGGGGCACGCCCTCCCTAGTGGTTGAGACCCCATTTTGTACCCCTAATTTAATAACGCAACCAAATTAAGCGAAATTTATGTTGGAAGGGTTCTTGGAGTTGCTGATTATGAATCCAATAAGAAAACTGAAAAATTCAAAACGGCGGACTCAAAATGGCGGTCCTAAAATAACGGCCTTTGAGATTGAGAATACGATTTACGCCTTTTCTATTGATTTTAGAGAAAAATTCAAAGAGTCAAAAAGTGCTTAGAATGTGATTTTGCAAAGGAATACACTATTTTGATTACCTTATTATGTAATCCCTTCGCTCTGCCCTAGTAGTAGAGTCAATTTTTGGATAAGTTCTTATTTTTTACTATCTAAAGATAGAGACTTGAAATCTTTTGTAATGCCTTCAATACTGGACCAATATAAAATGAACTAGTGAGAATGCGCAGAGCTAGCATTGCAATGACGAACAAAAATAACTGTATACTTAATAAACTAATTTATTTTTGAAAACTAATGTTGACGTAACACATTAGTTGTCAAAAACTAAAATTCTAATCCTAAAATTTTTCGAATTTTTTTTGTTGCTAAAAATGTTTATTTTTTCGTAAATTTTTAAAAAATACTTTTTCATTTTTCAAAAATTTACCGAAATTTTCGGTGGTCATTTTGACCTCTTTCCCGAAGAGATACAAAAAAAATGTTTCAACCAAAAGTTTCTTAAAATTCGATGTACTATAAGATTCCAAAAAGAAAAATTCAAAAAAGTCAACAGGGAAAAAGGCGACAGACCGACAGCAGACAGACAGGCAGACTTCACGAATTTAGAGACGAACTTTTTGTTCGTCGAATATGTTTAAAATGGGGGCACGCCCCCTCGGGGGGTTGAAACCCCCATATTAAACTCCCAATTTAATGATTCTGGAAGTTTTCAACCAAGTTGAGCAAAAACTATGTTGGAGGGAGATTTGAGGTTGCTGATTATGAATCAAATGAGAAAATTAGAAAATTCAAAATGGCGGACCCAAGATGGCGGTATTTTAGATTAAAAATGCGATTTACGCCGTTTCTATTGATTTTTGAGAAAAATGAGAAAAGCCAGAAAGTGTGATGTGATTCTGCATAGGAATACATAATTCCGGTTACCTTATTATGTAACCCCTTCACTCTCACCTACTGAGAAGCCCACTAGGGAAGAGTGAAAGGGGTTACATAATAAGGTTACGAAAATAGTGTATTCCTATGCAAGATTACATCCTAAACACTTTCTGGCTTTTCTCATTTTTCTCTAAAATCAATAGAAACGGCGTAAATCCGATTTCTAATCTAAAATACCGCCATCCTGGGTCCGCCATTTTGAATTTTCTGATTTTCTCATTTGATTCATAATCAGCGACCTCAAATTTCCCTCCAACATAGTTTTTGCACAGCTTGGTTGAAAACTTCCCGAGTTATTAAATTGAGAGTTTAAAATGGGAGTTTCAACCCCCCGAGTTTTTTTAAACATATTACATTTTATATTGGTCCAGTACTAAAGGCATTACAAAAGATTTCAAGTCTCTATCTTTATATAGTAAAAAATAAGAATTTAATGCGAAAATTGACACTACTACTAGGGCAGAGCGATGGGGTTACATAATAAGGTAACCAAGATAGTGTATTCCTTTGCAAGATCACATTCTAAACACTTCTTGACTCTTTAAATTTCTTTCTAGAATCAAAAGAAATGGCGTAAATCGCATTCTCAATCTCAAAGGCCGTTATTTTAGGACCGCCATTTTGGGTCTGACATTTTGAATTTTTCAATTTTCTCATTGGATTCATAATCAGCGACTCCAAGAACTCTCCGAACATAAATCTCGCTCAATTTGGTTGCGTTATTAAATTAGGGGTACAAAATGGGGATCTCAACCACCAGGGGAGGCGTGCTCCCATTTTAAACATATTACGTTTTATATTAGTCCAGTACTAAAGGCATTAGAAAAGATTTCAAGTCTGTATCTTTAGATAGTAAAAAATAAGAACTTAATGCAAAAATTGACTCTACTAATAATAAAAAGGCGACACCTTATGTTAAACTGAAGATTGTTTAAGCCTTTCAGTACCGAAAGGCTTCCTGTCAGGCTTATGACGTAAAGTTTTATTTTCCGCTACAATATGGAATTTAATAGAAAATATATTTTAGTCGTAATTGTGTAAAAATATAATCAGTTAATATTTTTTACCAAATGAGTATTTCCGATTTATTCTTTCTTTCATCAAATGCAAACATAGTTAGAATGTCAATGAAAACTTTATTAACCGTGTTTGTGAAATTTGCAAACTACATACCAAATGTTACATTATTTTGCTTAGTAAAATTATTTTTCTTTGAAAATTTATTAATTGTAATACAAAAAATATTGTTGATTTTGAACATAAATCTTTCTTTGTGGATGTGAGAATGAATGTTTCATATGTCATATGACAATTCCTAAAATAATAATCAAATAATAATAATCCAATAAATCCGAAATGATCATTTTGTAAAAAGATGAACTTTTTATTTATAAATAATTACAACTAAAAAGTACTTCCTATTTAATTTTTTCATATCGCAAAGACGGTCGTTTTCAATTCAAAGTTTTTTTATGAAATAGAAATTATTATTTTATTGTTCTAAACTATCATTAACTATTTAAAAATGACGTACAATTCAAGCGATCCCTTAAATTTTCTGAGTAGTTTAGAAATATTAGTTTAAATGCAGCTACGATTCCCAAAAAAGTATGTGTAAATTCAGGTAGCGTGAAATGGTCGAAACAACGCCAAGGGTACCGGTTTCGATGGAATTCTATATACCTGAATGGTTAAGGTCTTGTGCGCGACGTTGCCAATATGTGGAGGCTGTAACGTACCGTACATGATACAAAAAACAACATATACAGGCGGAGGTGACATCGTATTGGCAATTATACAACTAAGAGCGACGACAACGCCAGCGATCTACAGCTGAACTAAAAATTAAATTTGTGAGTATAAGTATGACGTTATCACCTCCAGACAAAAATTTGAATTTAGGCTTCTAACACCATCTAAATGCATATACAGTCGAAAAAAGGGCAAAACGTTGTCACCTCCGAAATCGGAGGTCACAACGTTATATATGAGGTGACAACGTACGCTGGGTATCTACTTTGGAGGTGACAAGGTACCCTTTATCAATATATATATATATATATATATATATATATATATATATATATATATATTGCTGTAATATCTCATTTAAAAAATATAGTATTTTGCCCGACATTAACAAATGCCCCGCGTTGACAGCGACATAAATAAAAATGCAGTGATATTGGTTAATTAAAAATAATAAATTATTTTTAAAAATTTTATTATATATTTTGAAACTGTGAATAATTGCCGTTTGATCGTAGATAATATTCTATAAAAAAATGACTGAACTTTGGAAATGCTTTTCAACTTCCCTCTTTTATAACTTCTAATATGATTTGAAAATACCTTTTAATAGATTTAATAATGCAATTTTAATAGATTTAATAATGCAATGGTTATATAAAATTAATGTTGCGTTAGTTCTTCACTAACTCAAATTTACGTAAGAGAGTTGGGCGCCAGTTAAATAACTTAACAAAACAGAATTAAATTTAATAAAGACTCATCTCAGGGTGAATGTGGATTCTAGTGGTATTAAAAAAAATATACAAAGTGAAATTTAAAATCACCTTTAAAAATTGAAATCTTAATTAATTTTTAACTATTACTAAAATTGTTCAAATCACTTTACTACACTTCACAAACGATAGTCTTTTCTTCAGCAAATGCCAATACAAAAAGGAAATAACTTACTACCTTTTTATAATATTTCTTCTTCCTTTTTACTATAGATGTCCTCTTTCCCAAACAATTGGCAGAGTAGATCACTTTATGTTGACCCAGGGCTGGTCTCCAATTCAGGGTTGACTTTCTTCCTTTTGCATAGATTTCTCATATAATTTCATCCAAAACTTGATTTTGGTAACTCACTTTTGTTTATCAATTGCGGGTACAATTTCCCTTTTTCGTAGGATACTTATAGTTGTTTTTGTGTTTAATTAAATAAAACACACGTTTAAGGTTTTGACGTAGATTTATTATCTTGCTTAACTTTAGCAAGTAATTTATCTTAAAGGTGGTTCTTTATAATCATATACACTTTTACAATTTATACTTTTTACACCTTCGCCGTATTCAAATCACCAACTAACTTGTCTATTTAATTCTAGACTATTTAAATTTTTACAATATTATCAGCAACGACTTTACTTTGTCGCTTGATTTACTATAATATCTTTACTCTTTCGTCGTTTAACAGTAAGTGTCTTATTACATTAATACTATATTTCTTACACGACTTGACTGCGTCCTTTATGTCAGGAAGTGTCACGACTTTACTCTGTCGCTTTATTTCTTGAAGTGTCTTAAAATTATGCTTTTCTAAGCTTATATACTATTTCTTATTTACATAATTATATTACACAATTTGACGTCACCTTACGAACTAATACAAACTGTACACTCATATAATACATAATAGCAGATTAATATTCTTATAAAAGTGACACATCTATTACAGATTAATTACACAATACTTTTACGCAATAATAACGATCTATTTACATAACAAAAACCTTAAAAGAATCACATAACCCGTCGATAAACACATTTGAAATTATACATAATTGAATTACATCACAACAAAAACTTGCGAACAACTGGATGTTACGTATACTTAAGTAATCGGTGAGTAAGCTGTTTGATAATAAATAAAGAAACATGTATTATTTAACCTTATTAAAAAGTATACACATTGATTTCAAAATCAATGACACACCATTAAATAACTTAAATTTACTTTTAACTGGAAAAGTTGATAAAAATATTTCAAAATTGTTAGTATTTAGCAAAGATTTTAGATTTTTACAAAATTTTCAAAATTTTTCAAAATTTTGAAACTACCATCCACAGCAATATATATATATATATATATATATATATATATATATATATATATATATATATATATATATATATATATATATATATATATATATATATATATATTGCAGTGATATTGGTTAATTAAAAATAATAAATTATTTTTTAAAAATTTTATTAAATATTTTGAAACTGTGAATAATTGCCGTTCGATCGTAGATAATTACTTTATAATTAAATTGATTTTTAAAATGACTGTGAACTTTGGAAATGCTTTTCAACTTCCCTCTTTTATAAATTCTAATATGATTTGAAAATACCTTTTAATAGATTTAATAATGCAATGGTTATATAAAATTAATGTTACGTTAGTTCTTGACTAACTCAAGTTTACGTAAGAGAGTTGGGCGCCAGTTAAATAACTTAACATATCAAAATTAAATTTAATAAAGACTCATCTCAGGGTGAATGTGGATTCTTGTGGTATAAAAAAAATATACAAATTGAAATTTAAAATCACTTTTAAAATTGAAATCTTAATTAATTTTAACTATTACTAAATTGTTCAAATCACTTTACTACACTTTACAAACGATAGTCTTTTCTTCAGCAAATGCCAATACAAAAAGGAAATAACTTCCTACCTTTTTATAATACTTCTTTTTTCCTTTTAGTATAGATGTCCTCTTTCCCAAACCATTGGCAGAGTAGATCACTTTATGTTGACACAGGGCTGGCTTCCAATTCAGGGTTGACTTTCTTCCTTTTGCATGGATTTTCCATATAATATCATCCACAGACTTGACTTTGGAACTCACTTTTGTTTATTAACTGCGGGTTCAATTTCCCTTTTTCGTAAGATACTTATAGTTGTTTTTGTGTTTAATTAAATAAAACACCCGTTTATGGTTTTAACGTTGATTTATTATCTTGCCTAACTTTAGCAAGTAATTTATCTTAAAGGTGGTTCTTTATAATCATATACACTTTTACAATTTATACTTTTTACACCTTCGCCGTATTCAAATCACCAACTAACTTAACTTGTCTATTTAATTCTAGACTATTTAAATTTTTACAATATTATCAGCCACAACTTTACTCTGTCGCTTTATATCAGGAAGTCCTCTGGTATTTTACTATTGTTTTTAACACGACTTTACACCGTCGCTTTCTATCAGCAAGTCCTCTCAAATTATTATTTTCTAAGCTTATATACTATTGACTATTTACATAATTATATTACACAATTTGACGTCACCTTATCGATCTAATACAATGACTATACTATTTACAACATATAATACATAATAGCAGATTAATATTCTTATAAAAGTGACACATCTATTACATATTAATTACACAATACTTTTACGCAATAATAACGATCTATTTACATTAATAAAAACCTTTAAAGAATCACATAACCCGTCGATATACACATTTGGGATTATACATAATTGAATTACATCATAACAAACTTGCGAACAACTGGATGTTACGTATACTTAAGTAATCGGTGAGTAAGCTATTTGATAATAAATAAAGAAACATGTATTATTTAACCTTATTAAAAAGTATATACATTGATTGTATAATCAATGACACACCATTAAATAACTTAAATTTATTTTTAACGGAAAAGTTGATAAAAATATTTCAAAAGTGTTAGTATTTAACAAAGATTTTAGATTTTCACAAAATTTTCAAAATTTTCCAAAATTTTGAAACTACCATCCACAGCAATATATATATATATATATATATATATATATATATATATATATATATATATATATATATATATATATATATATATATATATATATATATATATATATATATATATATATATATATATATATATATATATATATATATGATACTTCACTACTTTTCCGGGTTTCACTCCGCGTATTCACTATTCGGCTCCTAGAGGAACCAGACAATGGTTGACGACGTTTCGGCAAGATCACACTTGCCATCTTCAGGTCACTTCTAACTTCCTTCTGCTTCGCGTGGTTACACGATGTAGACTCTTGTAACCACGCGAAGCAGAAGGAAGTTAGAAGTGACCTGAAGATGGCAAGTGTGATCTTGCCGAAACATCGTCAACCATTGTCTGGTTCCTCTAGGAGCCGAATAGTAAATACGCGAAGTGAAACCCGGAAAAGTAGTGAAGTATCATATAATATCCGCGGAAACTTAAAATGTAACATATATATACAGTGAGAATTTTATTTCACTGAACATAGGACTATTAACATTCCCTATGTTCAGTTTTAAAAAAAGCCAAGTCAATGCATTGCAAGCAATTAAAACATATCCAAGCAACCTATAAAACAATTGCTATTCTTAGTGTCATTAGAAAGTGTCAAAACTGTGTTTTTTTTTCAAAGTTTTTGCCAAGACAGCTGCAGATCCTGACCTGACCTGAAGCTGTCTTTGGCATCAGTGAGGACTTTATGCCTTTATTATGATTAAATGAATATTCGTGTCGATAATTATTGTCAAGGATTACAATCATGTTGCAAACATTGTCGCTGGGTAGGCAACCAAACTTGCAGGTCTGCTGGTAGCTGGTGTTTTTTTTATTGTACATTCTTTTGACACAACTGAAATTATTTAGTTTTAGGTTAAGTATAATTACATCCAAATAACAAGTTTAAACAGAAACTTTTATTTAAATTACTTTAACAAATGTTCAAAGTGACCACCCTCCTGTTCCAAACAATATGCTAACCGATTGTAAAATCCTTGTACACTATTTCTAAAAAAATTTGGATTTATTTCGTTGCAGGCGGTAAGTATTCTATTCTTTAGCTCTTCTGTATGCTCTATTACTCTATTATTGTAGACTTTGGATTGGATATAACCCCAGAGAAAGAAATCATTTGGTGATAAATCTGGGGACCGAGGTGGCCAAGCTATGGGGCCAAATCTTCCAATCCAGCGATCCTGGAATGTTTCGGTTAGGAAGCGTGTAATAGGGCCCGTGGAATGTGGTGGAGCGCCGTCCATTTGAAACCATGGGTTTTCAATATTTAAAACTTCTAGTCGTGGTGTTTCTCCGCAGAAGTTCCAGAAATTTGGCAGCGTTTAGGGTGCCATCGATAAAAAATGGACCAATAAGGGTACCGTCAACTATTCCAGTCCAAACATTAACACTCCTATTGTATTGAGTGTGTGTTAAATTTTGAACGTGCTTGTTTGTACGTGACCAATACCTGTAGGAATTAGCAAAGAAGGATAAAGAGAAAGGAGAGAAAAGTGTTAGATACAAACCGATAATTCTGTTTATTGACAGTGCCATCTAAACAAAACGACGACTCGTCTGTGAAAACTATTTTTTGTAGAATATCTTCATTTTCATTTAGTAAATTAAATACTGTTTCACAAAAATCTGTTCTTTTAATTTTGTCAATAGGAAAAAGCTGCTGGTGATTGGAAAATTTGTAGGGTTTGTATTTATACTTCTTGAAAGTTTTAAGCACAGAGTCTTTCGAAATGCCAAATTGCTGTGCTACTATCCGCGAGGGGGTAATGGGATTTTCTTCTGCATAACATAATATTTGTATTTCTCGTTCTTCTGTTAAAACGGGGCAAGCTTTTCTTCTTTTTTTATGTGAATTTATTACACAACCTTCACCATTAAATTTTTTAATTATGCTATGAATAGTTGCGACAGATGGTATCGGTCTTTCGGGATAACTTACGGAAAACAAATCGCGCACTTGTCTCATACTATTATTGGAATTGTACCAGTTTACAATGGCAATCTTTTCATCTTTTGAGTACATATTGCAAAGCACAAGTTGAAAAACTTTTTAAAAAAACAGTTTTGACTTTTTAATGACATTAATGGCAATTGTTTTATCAGAGGTTGCTTGGATATTATGTTGTAATTGCTTGTAATGCATTCCTATGCATTACCTCTGATAACACAATTGACAAAATTAAATGAACAGATTTTTGTGAAACAGTATTTAATTTACTAAATGAAAATGAAGATATTCTACAAAAAATAGTTTTCACAGACGAGTCATAGTTTTGTTTAGATGGCACTGTCAATAAACAGAATTATTGGTTTGTATCAAACACCTCGCTTCCCTTTCTCCTTATCCTTCTTTTCCAATTCCCACAAGTATTATTCACGTACAAACAAGCATGTTCAAAATTTAACAGTCCTCTGGAACTTCTGCGGAGAAACATTATACCACGACTAGAAGTTTTAAATATTGAGAACCCATGGTTTCAAAAGGATGGCCCTCCATCACATTCCACGGGCCCTATTACACGCTTCCTAACCGAAACATTCCAGGATCGCTGGATTGGAAGATTTGGCCCCATAGTTTGGCCACCTCGGTTCCCAAATTTATCACCAAACGATTTCTTTCTCTGGGGTTATATCCAATCCAAAGTCTACAATAATAGGGTAATAGAGCATACAGAAGAGCTAAAGAATAGAATACTTACCGCCTGCAACGAAATAAATCCAAATTTTTTAAGAAATAGTGTACAAGGATTTTACAATCGGTTAGCATATTGTTTGGAACAGGAGGGTGGTCACTTTGAACATTTGTTAAAGTAATTTAAATAAAAGTTTCTGTTTAAACTTGCTATTTGGATGTAATTATACTTAACCTAAAACTAAATAATTTCAGTTGTGTCAAAAGAATGTACAATAAAAAAAACACCAGCTACCAGCAGACCTGCAAGTTTGGTTGCCTACCCAGCGACAATGTTTGCGACATGATTGTAATCCTTGACAATAATTATCGACACGAATATTCATTAATTAATCATAATAAAGGCATAAAGTCCTCACTGATGCCAAAGACAGCTTCAGGTCAGGTCAGGATCTGCAGCTGTCTTGGCAAAAACTTTGAAAAAAAAACACAGTTTTGACACTTTCTAATGACACTACGAATAGCAATTGTTTTATAGGTTGCTTGGATATGTTTTAATTGCTCGCAATGCATTGACTTGGCTTTTTTAAAACTGAACATAGGGAATGTCAATAGTCCTATGTTCAGTGAAATAAAATTCTCACTGTATATATATATATATATATATATATATATATATATATATATATATATATATATATTTGTCAAACCGCTTATACACACCCGTTTCGCTATATTCTACCGACTTGTTGGACCATTTTCGACGCTCTCAGACCCGGGCTTGGGTCTGTCAACGTTCTCCTATATTTTCGAGGTCTACAGGATAATGTTTACTTAAAACTGCAATAAAAAAATATACAATTTGGGTTTGGAAAAGTAGGGTCTGTAAAAAGTTTTATACAATCGTAGTTCATCACAATGAACTATAGGGGGCGTCGCGCCTTTCTCAAGTGTATATCGTATATTTTTATACAAGACGCTATCAAACCCGCTATGTTCTACAGTCTTCCTGAGCCCTGGATCTGGCAACATTGCCATGACGCATATGTTAAGCTTTGTTTTATAAACGTTTGGTTATAATAGCTCGCATTTAATATTTGATGGAGAAAAGTGACGTAAGAATTACATCAGCTCATATGCGAGTTCTTTTCAAATTTGTAAATAATTCTCTGGCTTTGAAAAATTGAAGGTTTTAATATTTGTTAATAATAATAATATACTTTATTTATAGCATATAACTAGATAAATTCCATATAATACATTATAATTTCTTAAATATTAATGTAATTTATTACATATTTTTTACACTGTTTCTTAAATAATGTTAAAGATGTACAGTTTTTTACATTAGCTGGAAGTGAATTATATTCAACTAAACCTTTATGAAACAGATTATTTTGTCCTATGTTGTTACTGTATGAACATAAAGATTATTTCTACTTCTAGTATTATGATCATGAACATCTTCTACGAATAGTAATTCATTTAAAATGTGCTCTGGATATATTCGGTTTTTTATTTTAAATATTAATGTCATCGTATTATAAAATATATTTTGCTTAACACTTAACGAAGATGTAAGTTGCAACATTCTTCGTATGCTAGTATACCTACTACATTTTAATATTATTCTTAATGCTCAATTTTGTTTTTTTGAAGATTGTTAATTTCAGTATTATTTATTACTAGCACAATAATTCAAATGGGGAAGTATTATTGTTTTATATAGTAATAATTTAGACCACTTGCTAAGATTTTGGCTTATTCTACCCATGAAATTTACTTTTCTTGCAACTTTACTGATAACATAGTTTGAATGACTAGAAAATGTTAAGTGACACTATTATTACGCCTAATTACTTCCACTCATAAACTTTTTCTATTTTTTGACTATTATTTTGTATTCCCACATGACTAGATGTATCAATTTCGTTAAACTTATTTTTTATTATCATGAATTTTGTTTTATTTACATTTAAAGAAAGACTATTTTTACCTAACCAGTTATATACATTAACTAATTCATCATTGATGATATTTATTACTTTTTCAACATCATCTCCTATAAAATATATTAAAGTGTCATCTGCAAATAATTGAATGTTACATTTTTTAATTACATTAACAATATCATTTATGTATAGTACAAATAAATCAGGGCCTAATACAGTTCCTTGTGGAACGCCAAAGGTAGTTTTTTTAGCTGAAGATGTATGTTATTATTAAGGTATCTAGTTTTTTGAAATCTGTTTTTGAGATATTCACTAAACCATTTTATAACTATTGGGCCGAACCCATATCTTTTTAATTTCAATAATAATAGATCTCTATTAATAGTCTCAAAAGCACGTCTAAAGTCTAGAAAAACTACACCTATCACCTTCTTCTTATAAATAGCATTTTTCCATTTCAAAAGAACTGATTGTCTTTCACATGAATTATTTTTCCGAAACCCTGATTGAAAAGGTGTTAACAGTTTGTTCACTTCAATGTAGTCACGAAACTGGATATTTACGACGGTCTCTAATAATTTTTCATAAGTTGGCACCATGTTGATCGGTCTGTATTCTTCGCATTTGTTAGTGTTGGTTATCTTCTCAATGGGGATAATATGGGATGTCTTCAAGGTTTCTGGGAAGGATCCACTTTCTAGACTCATTTGAATTAGATGCAAAAATCTCTGTCCTATTACATTGAAAGCTAATTTAAGAATCTTTACTGTAATACCATCGACACTACTATTCTTATTAGGTAAATTGTATATAAATTTTTTTAACTCCAAAAACTCTATTGGTAAAATTTTTTCGAACTTGCATTGATGTACATTAATGTGGCTTAAATCAGTTTCAATTTGGGTTAAATTTGTTAATGTAATAATTTGTTGTATGCTGTTAATAAAGTAAATATTGAATTTTTCTGCAATTTGATTTTCCTTTTTTTCTAACTCATTGTCAAAAATAATACCTTCCTTTTTTGTCTGTTATGGCCTCCTTTAATTAATTATTTAACTGTTTTACACATTTTTGTTGAGTTATTTTTCATATCATCTAGTTTTCTTGATAATAATTTGTCTTGTGGTTCCTGATCAAACTAACAATTTCATTTCTTTGTTGTCTATACCTATTCATATCACTTTCTTCTTGTGTAAAGATTGCTCTTTTATATAATCTGTCCCTTTCTTCAATTTCCAAGGCTATTTCTGGAGTCCACCAACGCTTACAACTCCATTGACATTTAATGGTTTTTTAACAGTTGGAGCATGCCTGTTTAGTGTGTTCATTATGGTTTTAACTAATGTTTCTGCTAGTTGATTGGTGTTTGTACAGTCCGGATTCCATGGTTGATCCATTAGATCTAATTGAAATTGCATTTCATTGAAGTTGCTCATGTCTCTGTGTTGTATTGTATATTCTTCATATTTTTCTTTCACTTTTGCATTTACAGTTATTATTGAGTGATCGGTTATTTTTGGAACATGGTGTACCTGGGCATCAATTGTTTTTTCATTAGATACAAGAAGATCTATGAGTGTAGCACTGTCCTTAGTGATTCTTGTAGGTTGGTGGATAATATGATGTAGTCCATTATTTTTAATTAAAGTTCTCAGCCTATTTTCATTGTATGAATCCTATTATAGGTCAATATTAAAGTCTCCGATAATTAGCAAGGTCTCTGATCTACTAGCATATACATCAAACAAATTTTCAAGTTTCATTAGAAATTGAGCATCACTAGAGTTTGGAGAGTGATATAAATTTATAAAGTTATATTTGTATGATTGAAAGCATATATTACTACCTACAATCCATGTGTTCATATCAATGGTATCTTTAAGTAGGACTTTATAACTGAATTCATTTTTTATATAAATGATTAGAGTAAGGTTAACAGGATTTTCGAACAAGTGAGACAACGCAACATAATACGGAAAAGTTAATTTCCGGGGAATGTGGATGGTTTCCAAATAAGGTGGAAAAGTACATATGTCATTTTCCGTAGTAATCAAACGATAAATTTCAAGAACTTGATTAAATTTTTTAGTATAAAAGTACTGTAATATCTTCTTTGTATGTTTGTTTGAAGGATTGTTTGTGGTTAATTAAAGCTTTATTCTTTTACTGTTAAGATAAGAGAATGAATGCTTGAACTATTTGGTTTCTGAATTATTTTCTGATCCCTCGTTTACATTGTTTCCTTGGATACTACAAAGTATCCAAGGCAACGGTGATCATCACATTTATTGCTCCCTTGTTTTTTAGAATTTTTCCAGCAGAAAAAGTCTCCATCAGTTTGCTTGAGGACAGGATTGGAAAGAACTAGTGAATGTACGCATAAGATGCGGTTGTGATTGTAAAGTAACTTGATAGATACATAAAATACCGCGTTTTTTCTTTGGCTGGTTTTACAATTGATTAAAGTTAGTACAAGGCTCTTAATGTTAATGTTCGTTACAATGATAAGAACTTAACCTATAGAAATGAGCTAATAATCGAATGAGATAATTGAAAACGGTTAAAATTAAGACAGCAGATTCTTAATTTTAGGGCTCGTTGCAAAATTAAATAACTAAAAACTACAAAACTTAACCTAAGAGGAACGTATGAGGATTCTGCTGGACTTGTAGGTTGTTGGTTGGATCATAATCGTATATGCAACATAAAAGGAAAATAGTAAATGTATGTACACAAATATGTCTAATAGGTAACAAAAAGTAATTGCGAACGTTCTATACATAAACGGTACAAAAAAAGATAAGAAGGATTTGTAATGGGCTGCATCCGAGTTTATCTGCTATGTATTCCCTGTGTCCCCGATCATACGAAGTAACGAATTTTTGGTACGACCGTTTATTGAAGTTCACAACAACCGATTTGTAATTATACGTTCTGCGACACACTGTTGTGTGGGTTTCTTGTAGGGTTCTGAAACTTTTTCTGAAATAAATAGGTTTAGCTCAGGTTTAAGTCGACAATCTATGCCAACGAAATGGCATAATTCTTGTTGCATTCTAAGGATTGGAAAGTTATGAATAGCTTCTCCTTTTGAAACTTGCGGCGTAACTCCATCACTGTTCACTGTGTGGTCGAGACAAGTTAGTTCTTTGGCTTCAAAGATTGTTTCTTTGTTAATTTGATAGTTAACCGTAATGATATAGGCGTTGAAATACTTTCTTTAAATGCTGTAGATAGTCTGCTTTGATGGCAGAAAAATTTAGAACAGAAAAAACTTTATACAACCGTGACTTCAGATAGATTATGACTTCAGCGATGGAACTTCTCCATGTACTGGTAGTGGTGGTGCTGAGAGAGTATCGATCCTCTACTGGAATTATGCTAATTGATTTCTCGACATCTGCTTCATAAATAGGATCCTGGTATCTTGAATCGTATGCTTGCAAGAGTAAGTTTCTTGACAGATTGTTGAGTGTTCAATTAAAGTCGGCTGTCACCACATGTAATATCTTCTGTGTTTGTTTGTTTGAAAGACTGTTTGAGGTTAATGAATGCTTTATTCTTTTACTGTTAAGATCAGAGAATGAATGCTTGAACTATTTGGTTTCTGAATTATTTTCTGACTCCTTGTTTATATTCGTTGCATTGGATACTACACTCACACATACATATTACTGGATCACAGTACTCACTCATACATATCGTCGACGTTAATGCATACTAGCGGAACTATTTTCTAGCAATTTTCCAGGAGCGCAGTTTAAATGCTTATAAAAACTTTGTTACAGATGGCATGATGAATTCTTTGAAATCGCAACTAGCAACATTGCTAGTTACAACATTTCAAAGAATTAAGTTCATATGCATTAACGGCGACGATATGTACTATATACCACCAATAAATAACAACGTCGTAGACCATTCAGAGTATAAATCGTGAGGTGTTCTTTATCAAAAATTAAAATGGGCGAACTAAGTTGAGCATCATTTGTGACTTTTTTGCTAAAACGCTGAAGGAAAACTTTCTCGTCTGTAATTTGTAAGATTACTTAATGGAACTTTTAATGGAAACAGGGCACTCAAAAGGTTCGGAGGGGCAGTGTATGTTGCAACCCCTAATTGAATGTCATGAACATTGGTATGGGTTAGATGCAGTAGTAGCACTTCACTATAGCAACAAGAAACGGCCACCTCATAGAACAAAAGATAAACGGAATAAATTCTGTGGGACGTTCTTTAACAAAAAATGAAACTGGGTGGACTAATGTGATTTGCGCCTGGTATATTTAGAACTACATATATTTCAAATGCAATCAGAAAATCTCTGGTGTACAATTCGTCACTAAGAATATAATACATATTCCAATTCACAAATAGCTATTTCAGAATACAATAAAAATTGATCTTTAACTTAGTACAAGTGAATATAACGGAATTAGGCAAGGTTTGAAAAAACTTCTTCTTTTCTTCGTTACCTTTCGACGTTTCTGTTAAAGGCACTTAACCACCATATAGTGTATACTGTTTTGTACCTTCAAATTTATTAAACAGAAAGCAGGGATCGAACATTCCATAATTTTTTTGTAGCTGTACAAACGCACAGTAAAAATAGAAACTTTATTTTTTAATCTAGGTTAAACTAATCAAATTTAGTCTATTTTGGTCAGCTAAACTTGAAAATGACTTTATGCTTGATTTGTTCATGTTTAAGAGTAGATAATATCCTGAACTTTGTAAAATATCAATATTAAACCACGCCTTCAGATGGATTTTGTCGTTTTATTTACAAAACTGTTAGGTTTATGGACTGGTTGTTAAGTGGGTTAGATAAAATAAAGCTTATTTAATTGGCGCATGAATATATATCATACAGGTTGTTTCACTTAAGATTCGTATCATCTGAATAGGTGGTAGTACACATAAAATGCAACAAAAAAGCTGAAAATCATTAGTGTCTATCTTTCATAATAACCGAAAAAATAATGGTTTTTGAAAAGTGGGTAGCAGGTCACTGGTTTAAGAATCACACTTGGAGCTGGATGTGCCTATCTGATACATTGACGCAGCAGCTGCTAGGTGATGTCGCAGTTTGTTTTGACTATAATTTCCAGCAGTTTCCAAAAGTTGACATTTTTAGCAAATTTTTGTCGATTTGCGTAAAAACAAAAAGAGTTTTTTTGTTCCTATTGATGAATACTATCACACATGCAATTTATACGAAAGTTGAGTAAAACATCCTGTATGTAGACCAGCAATTTCTACCAATACATTTGACGGAGCAACTTCAGAACATAACTTATTGCGATCTTGTATTCGTCATCAAGTACTTAGCTAAGAAAAAAAAATGTTGAGTTCGCAGTGCAACCTTAGCATCACTTCTGCCAAATTCATGAAGCGATGTTGTTGTTATTGTTGGTTGTAGTATTATGATAATTTTGCAGTAAAAAGAATATCTTTAGGAGAATACCCTGTACTGGACAATTATTTTATAGAAACCAAAATGTATTAGGCATTTCACCTTGTTTTGAAATCTTTCTTACTTCGTTTGTACGTCATACTGCATGACGTTTTACCTTTATTTTCTTTTTGCATTTTATAGAGTATTATTTGACTTGTCACTATTCGACTTGGGTCAAGTATACCTGTTTTGTGAAGAATTAAATTTTGCATTCAATGGTGTATTCATTAAACATATCACTGGCACAGAATTCCGTATCTAGCTGTAGCGGGTACGCTACAGCTACCACAAGCACAAAATAACACTAATGTATGTTCTAATAACAACTGTCCTTGAAAACAAAATTTTATCCAAATTGCATTTTTGACTTTTTTATTTTGAAGGTCTATAGCTTTGTAACATTTCATTTTTGAACATAGATATGTTGTGCTTAATGGCCTATTTTGATCAAATGCATTGACCCTCAGGAATTGACCCTCGAGATATCCTACATGTAAAATGGGTGAAGTCCCATTTAATGTTAAATATCTAGCTACATTTTAAAGCAGGCGTGGAATTAAGTCGTAAACTTAGAATTCCAAAACAAAAACCATTCAAGAAAAAAATTACTCGATACGAATATCAATATAAAGGACAAAGTAAGAGATATCCAAAAACCCTGAAGTTCCCTGTACGTTTTAGGTTCACTAAAAAGATTGATTAGTACAGGGTATACCCCTAAAATGTATCTTGCCAATACGAGAATTACCATATGACTAGCCCCAAATAATAATGATAATATCGCCTCGTAGATTTTGCTGGAGATGCTGAGATAGAATAAGACTGAACCAGGATCGCGTTCGATGCTCAACGAGATTTCCATAGTTATTTCATGATGAACATCAAATCACACAAAGTTATGCTCGAAGTTTCTCGTATAATATGTACCGATACAAATTATTTGTCTGTGTGACATATGATCGTTTTTCGATAACACAGAAACAAGACAACATGCACAAAGTTTTCTTAGCTTTTTGGTATGAAAGTTAAATAAAATCCTATTTTACCTAACTGTCTCCATTTTGATAAACCTAATAGTTTCTGAAAAAACAGTAAAAACCCTCTGGGGACATGGCTTACCCTCATCAGCTTCTCTGGTTCACCACTTTTGAGTAGTAACTTTTAAGGGGTTATTTAACATATCACAAAGAAGGCCTATCAAAAATCCAAGGATCTATCTCAATTCCCCTCTATTTTTACAAATTTGACTGAACTGTTACCGTGGCATTAAAATATACATATATTAGAAACTGTTCATTTGTGCTAAAAACATAACAGTAAAATGTTCAGGAGGTCAAAAGATTTGGCTATAACATTTATTTTTTCAAAACACATATACATGACGTGTCTTCGAAACTTTTGTATTCTTGTAAACAAAAATAATCATGTTAAAATAAATGATTTAAAAGCAAATTATTAAAAAACAATTATTTGCATAAACCTTATGTATTTTAGAACAAAAGAGGATCAATGCTATTTTCTCATGTTAATAATAATTTTCAGAGTTACATCGTTTTACGGAAAACGTTAATTTTTCTGCGTTTAAGGTTATTTATGGAATTTACGAACAAATCAACAAAAATAAAGATCACTTATGTGCTTAGCATCCCGAAATCATTACGTCAATCGTAATTTTATCTCTGATACATTCGGCAACATTGCTGGGTTCGGTAGGGTAGGTAGGCTTGCTTAAAATTATACAAATGGGTCTGTAAACACTGTAATATGTATCGGGTTCAAGAACGACTGTCAAATATCACCAATATTTTTTTTTCATATATTTTTACCCCTCGAGGACCTTAAATATTGCTTATCAGAAATAGATCAATATTATGTAAAATATACACATTTTAAAAATCAAAAAATGCGGGTCTACTAACGACCCTACCATATAGCGGGTCCGACAACGTCGATTAAACCAATATATATATATATATATATATATATATATATATATATATATATATATATATATATATATATATATATATATATATATATATATATATAATATTATATTATATTATCCTGAAGTATACAAAAGCGATGTTGCCAGCAAGAATGTAGGTCTCGTGATGGACACGGACTTCTTATACACGTAGATCCTTCCGTTTGCAATATACTTTAAACTACATGATAGGTATTTTTTACTGAAATCGATGAGTATTGTGCTCTCTCTTCAACCGTAATCAATATTCATACTCTTACATAAAAGAATTTGCAAGAAAACGTAAAAAATGATTTACAACTAGTAGGCTTTGATTTCTGGTTCTCCAATTAATAAAACAGTAATATCTAGCAATCTTAGGTAAATAACGAAACTTTAGTTGTGCCAGTGGCGTATTTACAAATTTTTCTCGAGGGGGAGGAGGGTACTCTATAAAAAATCCGAATCAAAATACTTCGATTTTGACATAAATGACCTAGACTATTAAAAAAAATTGGGGTGTGGCTCCATCCCGTTAAATATGTCACTGAGATTCTCTGATGGTCTTTAATCTTCAATTACGGAAAATGTAGAACAAAATACTACAAAAATAAACACATAAATAAGTAGTATAATATAGTATATATTTTGTTCATTTAAAAAATGAATTTGAAAAACAAATTAAGACATAATTCTTTTTATTTCAGGAGCAATTGAAGAAGAATGTACTGACTTTCAAGGGCATACCGTAGTCCATGGTATGCTATATGTACCTGGACCATCCGTATGCACAATGTGTGTATGTTATCACTCTGAACCGATGTGGTGCAAAGCAATTTATTGTGATCCGCCTTATGTACGTATAAAGAACCTAAAGTTAGATAACTTTATAAGTAGATATATTGCGGTGGCAAAATTCTGGTCTCTGAATTGTAATACATTTTTCAGTTTTGCAATAAGTTCAGAGTTGGAGAACGCTGTTGCGAATTTATGTGCTTGGATCCACCTGGAGAAGAAGCTGCAAAGATGTTAGAAAAATATCGTAAATCTAAGCAACTTTCACAAAATGGAAATGGAAATAAAAGCTTAACGACGTTTTCATTGTTTCTGGCAGGAATGCTTTTATGCATATAAATCTTTATGTTTACTTCTAGGTAAGTGAAGAATAAGATAAGATAAGAAGAATAAGATTTGTAGTGGCTTGCTACACACACACACACACACACACACACACACACACACACACACACACATATATATATATATTTAACAAAGATTTTAGAATTTTTCAAAATTTACAAAAATTTATATATATATATATATATATATATATATATATATATATATATATATATATATATATATATATATATATATATAGATATATAAATTTTGAAAAATTTTAAAATCTTTGTTAAAAACTAACACTTTAGAAATATTCTATCAACTTTTCCAATTAAAATATTTTCAAGTTATTTACTTGTGTGTCATTCATAGTACAACCAATGTGTACTTTTTAATAAGGTTAAATAATCCATGTTTCTTTTTTTATTATCAAACAGTTTACTCACCAAGTTCTTAAGAATACGTAACATCCAGTTGTACTAAGTTATTGTTATTATGTAATTCATTTATGATTAATTTCATATGAGTAATATCAACGGGTAATGAGATTCTTTTAAGGTTTTCGTTATTGTACGCTCCGCATTCCATTTGGCGATTGTAAAACTTCTAGATGACACACAAACTTGAAATTTGGTATAGTTATAGGGTTTAGGATTAGCGTAAAGAAGTAATAAAAAAATGATAAAATGTCAACCCCTGTACTCCCTTTGGCAATTGTAAACCTTCTAGAATACATAAAAACTTAAAATTTGGTATAGTTATAGAACATAGTATTCCCGTAAAGAGCAAAATAAGAAAGTATTAAAATGTCAACACCCCTACCCAATTTGGGGGTTGTAAAACTGTTGAATGACATACAAACTTGAGATTTGGTATATTTATAGGATTTAGGATTCTCGTAAAGAGAAAAATAAAAAATGTTAAGTAGAGGGATTAGGATTCTGGCAAAAAAAGCCAAAAAATGTTAAAATGTCAACCCCTGTACCCCCTTTGTAGGCTGTAAAACTTCTAGACGACATACAAGTGTCAACCCCCCCCCTCCTGACGACTTTTGTTGCGTTTCATATTGGAATGAGAGGTGTGAAATAATATAAAAGATCATATACCTTTCGGACTTCAGGACGAAATTCAGGATCTAAGGGGGTACCTTGCTTTGCAGGAACATCGAAGAAAATACATCCAGCACGATGGAGCACCGTGCCATACTGCCAAAGGTAGCGTGAAATGACATCACAACATCAATATTATGTCTTGGCTAGGGAACAGTCCTGACCTGAATCCCGTGGATTTTTTTTATAAAAACTAAATCACATATTCAAAACAAAGCAACTTAAAATTCGTCTGAACTTATTGCGTTGGATTACCAGCTAAGGAGAATTATACTAGACTCGACAAATAATGTATGTAGTAGTAAGGATAGGTTTAAATTTGTTACAAAATCGGGGACATACGAGGGGAGTAACAAAAGTTCGCTTAGTTGACCAGAAAAAAAACAAAAGAAATTCTTTTCGTATTTATTCTTAATCTTCGTTTTTTTTTATCTTCTCTACATAATCGCCATTGATTTCAATGCATTTCTTAAGCCTATAGATCCACTTCTCAAAACAGTCTTCAAAATCTTGCTTTTTAAGCTTATCAAGTTCAGCATTAACCGCATCAATTATCTCCGCGTTACTGTTAAAGACCTTTCCCCTCAAATTTGTTTTAATTTTTGGAAATAACCAGAAATCACAAGGTGCTAGATCCGGGGAATATGGTGCTGGTCGTATTTCTTCGATGCCAGAGATCGCAATAAAGTTACTCGTTATTTCAGCAGTGTGAGCTGGCGCGTTGTCATGATGTAAAAAGAATCCTCTTCAGGTTTTCCAACAAATTATTGAAAACTTTTGGTAAGCAGTCTTCGGTATACCATTTTGCAGTTATCGTCTGATCCTTTTCCAGGGGAATAGCAGCTACAATTTTTGATCGGGTGAAGTAAACTGACATCATTACTTTTATTGCTGATTTTTGTTGCTTAGCTTTTACAGGTGGGTTTGCTCCTGTTGGGCTCCATACCATGGACTGCTGCTTGGTTTCCGGATCGTACTTATAGAACCAAGATTCGTCACCAGTAACGACTTTACTAAAGTTGCTAGACTGCCCGTTTTCGAATTTATTTAGGAAAAATTTAGCAAAACGCACTCGAGACTCTTTTTGTGCCTCATTTAAAATTCGTGGAACCCAACGAGCAGATTTCTTCGTGTATCCCAGATGATTATTTAATATTCGCCATACAGCCATGGTATTCAAGGCCAATTCATCAGCAATTATTTCTTGTGTCAATCGTGGATCTTCGTCAACTTTGGACTTCACCAGATCCACAGTAACGTCATCAGTGGAAGATTTTGGTCGACCTTCTCGGGGCTCATCCTCTACAGAAAAATGTCCGGTCTGGTATCTTCGGAACCACTTGGAAATAGTGTGTAGAGACGGTGCTATCGTTCCATATGCAATTTGGCATTCATTGAATATTTGTAGTGGCTTTAGTTTACGCCGAAAACCGAAGAGAATCATTTAGCGAATTTCTGTTTGCGTTGGTGGTGGAATTTCGTCTGATGCATCCTCAGCTTTTTGCGTTTTCTTGTCTCCATTTTAACCGATCGTTCTGAAATTTTGAAAGAAGTCTCATAAAACAATTGCAAAGGATTTGGTATTTTTGTTTTTTTTTAAATATTTAAGAGTCGCCTACTAAGCGAACTTTTGTTAGTCCCCTCGTATTTGAAGTTGTATTGATATTTGAAGTACAATGATTTGTTCAATTGAACGCTGGTTTTGTTTTTTGAAATTCTGTTTAATGCTTTAAATAAATGGAAGTATATCTGATTAACGTCCAAGTGTACGCAAAAAACGTGTGTTGTTTCTTTTCTCAAATAATATAATAGTGTGATAACTGGACAGGTTCTCGTGTTCTCGAACGGTACACACAAGAAAAACATGTATTGTTCTTTTTTGACGTTTATCAATTTATGCTTGGTCAATAACAAATTATTGACTGTAAATGCATGCATTAAAAACAGAATTGTTTGAATTTTTGAATTGTTGAAAATCGAAAATTACTGTCTATTCGTTCGAATCTCTTTTAATAACGGAAGACTATCATTTTAAGCAATCAATAAATGCTACAAATGTTAGAACTTTTTGTTTTACTTATAATGAAAGCGTTTACAATGTTTTTTATAAAAAATGAACACACCACTTCCTATTTAATAGATGTTTTCGGGAAACAAATCGAAGATTGTGAACGGAAGGCTTTGGAGCAGAATGCAAAAAGTCACTTAATGCGGTTTGATAAACGCATTAAACGACTAATAGCCGTTTACACCACCTGCGATTAATTCTAAAAAGAAATTAATTACCATGAATATGAATATTATAAAGAAAAGTTACCCAATGTTCCACTTCCCCCTAAACCTGTAATTACACGCTGGGGTACATGGTTAGATGCGGCGATATTTTATTGTAATAATTTTAATGAAATTGGACAATTAATAATAACAGAACTTAAAGCTTCTTCGGCTGCAATTAGAGAATTAAAAATATTTTCAAAAATCCTGAATTAGGTAAACAATTAGCATTTATTAAATTTAATTATTCGTTTATAAGTGATACATACATTGAAACTTGAAATGTGTCAATTAGACTTTTTTAACGTATAATTTACTAATCAGTAACCAGGTCCCATAAGCTAAAGCTTATGTGGGAGTCAGGGCACGATTAATATTATTACACACATTTGTGTTACAGATAAGGAAAAAAGACACTACACTACCGAGACTATTTGATAATTACATGCATTTTACGGATTTAAATTATAAAATGTTCTATATATTTAATTTATATGACGTCTCGCTTAAAATAATGTCTGTCAATAATGTCTTGAAATGAAAAACAAAGTTGCACTTTCCTCCGTAGATGATAAACGGCATATGATTCCTAGCACCACAAAAATTTTAGCTTGGGTTCACGTTGATATTGGCCCAGAAATAGTAAATGAAAATTTAGATATGATTATGGAAGTTATTGGTGATGATTTGCAACGGCAAAATTTAAATCAATTGATCGAGCCTCTAGAGAATGAAAAGTAACTTATAACATGTTAAAATGTGTTCGTTATTTAACTTTGTTATTATTAATGAAATAATTGTTGCATGTTACAACCGTGTGTCACTGTTTATCTACTGTATATAAATTCAACATGTAGCATGTGAATAGTGTATCCATATTTGTCTGCATTATAACATTAGATCTTTTTATGTAAACGTGTGTTTGTCTACTGTATATAAATTCAATATATAAATGTATTCTCCCATGTTTTATTCTTAGTAATTAGTGTTTGTATACTGTATATAAATTTAATATATAAATAAATGTATTCTCACCATGTTGAATTATCGCTGTTCTGAAGGTTACAAAAACAAAAAAGAATTTATGTTTCGTACATTTATTATAAATCCAGAATAAGTTCATTAATTACATTTGTGATTGTTTGTTTTAATGAACTTTATATTTGTGTTTTTGTTGCTATATTTATCACCTGGATACGTCCATAGTGAAACAGTGGTCTATGGTAAGTTTTTTTTAGATTGTGGAAGAATATTGCATGGGTAGTAAAACCCAAAACCTCTGGTTCCGTTACTGTGAGACCAGTATCCGCTGTAGTTATTTTTTAGTAGTAGAGACCGTGGCGCAAAATATAAATTTTGTGGAGAGATTGGAATATCTTGGAGTTCTCTAGACATCGTAAAAACCCCACGACCATCGACTCCTTCTGGGCTAGTGATTACTATGGGGGACCAGTTACACACGCTACCTCATTATTCATAAATTATTCTTTTTATCTAAAGATAAAGGGCGTAACAGTATATTCAGAATTTAAACTATGCTATCTAAACTATGCTGTCAACCTCCATTGTTGAACTTCCGGAACAGGTCAAGGACTGAGTTTTAGCGATCAAATACACTATTAATATATGTCAATGCCGAGATTACTGTAAATAAAAATTAAACAATTTGCAAAAACATTTATTTTATGATACACATCATTAACATTAAGATCCTTCATCATAGGTTTCAAACTATTAGGAGTATCAGCAAGATGTTTTTCACAAAACTTTAGCTCTTTTTCCTTGTTAAATTCGTGTTCAGTCAACCACTTCGTTGTCGTGAACGTTACCCAATTCGGTTGTGAGGTTTATTATACCAAAGGTTCCTTTCAGGTTAACCAACCCATTCACACCATGGTGTATAGCAGCAGGCATTGAAAAAGACAAAATCACATTTATCTGTCAAAATATTAATAGTACGACGATGTTCCGAGTCGTGATCTGCACACGCGATTTCTCGCATATTTATAAGTTTACCATCTTCTTTTAAATACTGAATTTCTAAAACAGAATAGCAAGAATATTATGATATGAGCTTTCAATCAGTAAAGGTTTCATCTTGTAAATCCGTTTCCCCGACAAAAAAACGACCTAAGAATCCACAAACTGACAGAGGAACTAACAGAAGACCGACAGGCAGGTGCCTAGTTCGTGTTACGTTATTTATTAACCATGTACAGTGCCGCCCATTTGGAAGTGCACGACTGATGACGAAATGACATAGTGTAAGTCAGAATTCCATGGGCTATGTATTTATAACAGCTGCAGCGGAATGAAAGGTTTATTATTATTTTCAAATACTTGTTTAAAATAATTTATCAGCTTTTTCAAATGGGCGGCAGTGTACCTCTAAGTTGCTATTTTATTAATCATAATAAATTATGATATGACTTTTAAATTATTAGTCCAAGAACCAGAGCAAAAAAAAGGTTCATAATGCAATGAACTACAGAATTGATTTTCTTGTTGGAAAATGTTCGGGAGTGTTGGCGGGACGAGCAGGGGGTTGAGCTTTAGCCGCCATCTTGGAGAACACGTTTTATCAAATATCTCGTGAACCGTGCATCGTACGACAAAAATAGTAAAGATCGTTTTCGTAGATAATAACATTTTCTACAACTTTTATTCGAAACTTTTTTCTGTATAGTGCATAGGTTTATATTTAAAGCACGCCAAACTTTCTCCAACATGGTTATTGCTAAATATATAGTTAACGGTTGATGATACATTAAAAATGGTAATAACCAAATTTGTAGAACACAAAATTTTTTATAAAATTTATTTGAAGTTTTTTTCTATAAAATTGATACTTTATAGCTTGGTAAACTATTGCACCGCGTGAATTATCAGTGGTAATGTCATAGTACACGGTAAACATTTCATAACACATAAAACGGCGAAAAGTGTTCAGAAAAATGACAATACTGTGTAGTGATTCTATTAATATTATAAATAGTGCGAAGAAATACTCATAATTTATAGATCTTTCTTACTTGCATGGGTAGAACGAATTATCATAAAAAACTGTCAATGTAGCAAGATACAATTGTTTGTACATCACGTACATCATAAAAATTAATAATAATAATGATGATGATAATAATAATCATGAGAAGGGAAAGGTGGGGAAAAGGATAACAGAGTTCAAAGAATGCAAATAAATTTTTTGAAATAAAAAACGGATTAAAACATTTATTTATACAAGAAATGGCACGTTATAAGTCATCTGTTTCGATGATGAAGGAAGACACTCATAGTCTTCCACACACATCCTTGTCTTCTGCCACCGCTATATCCGTAGGAGGTGAATCGAAAATTTCATTTTCATCGATTTTGTCTTCGATGGCATCCAATGTATCTGGCACATTGTCCCATGTGTGTCCACCACAATTCGAACAAATAATGGAACATTTTAAGCCAGCTTTTCGGCATCTACAGGCAGCCCCGCAATTTTGTGTGCATTTGCAAGATATTATTTGCAGCAAATTTGAGGGTGCTGGAGCCATAGTAGTTCGAATTGGTTGAAGTCCATTTGTAGTCCGCTTCCAACCCCATTCTTCAGGATCATGGTAAAATCCAAGCCAAGTTTGAACCTGGTGGTAGGTTCTAAAAGAATGGTAACGTGCCATATCTTGGGTTGGAGGTAGAAGTGAGAGGTTTAGTTTGGTGCTACTCGCTAAATTTCCGAAGCATTTTTAGAGAATAGAGTTGATGGACGCATTGAGAGGCGCATGATTCGATATATGGTGTTATAATCTCGTGGCTATTGTGTGTCAACTCGGCATTTACAGCGTTATAGCTCTTAAAGTATCAATTTTGTAGAAAATTCTGCGTTCTACAAATTTGGTTATTACCATTTTTAATGTATCATCAACCGTTAACTATATATTTAGCAATAACCATATTGAAAAAAGTTTGGCGCTCTATAAATATAAACCTATGCACTATACAGAAAAAAGTTTCAAATAAAAGTTGTAGAAAATGTTATTATCTACGAAAACGAATTTTTACTATTTTTGTGGCACGATGCACGGTTCACGAGATATTTGATAAAACGTGTTTTCCAAGATAGCTGCTAACGCTCAATTCTCCCGTCCCGCCAACTAGACGTTACATTCAGGGGATACCTCCGAACATTTATACCGGAAAATCATTTTTGTTTTATACAGCCGGCCGGGAAGAGGAACACAAAACCAGACGACACCTTGTTTGTATTCTTCGACCTGGAGACCCGGCAAGAAAAAGAAATTGCGCCCTGCGTAAAGCTTCATGAACCCAACGTGCGTTTTCCAGCAGTGTGTTCTACCTGTTCCGATTCAACGACCTCCCTGTGTCCAAACTGTGGTCAGCGAGAACAGGTATTGAAAGTGAAATGTGTAGAGGGCTTTCTAACACACCTGCTGGAGATCCGTAAGAAATTCAAAAAAGTTGTAGCAGTTGCCAATAACGGGCAAGTTTTCGATACGCAATTTATTCTAAATTATCTGATAACAAATACCTCGTTTAATCCTGAACCCATTATGCGCGGTACAAAAATTCTACAGCTACAACTAGATAATTTCAAATTTATAGACTCTCTCAACTTTCTTCCTATAAATCTGGCAGAGTTACCAAAAGCGTTCGATCTACCGGCTCCCAAAGGATACTTCCCGCATCTCTTCAATACCGAAGCCAACGCCAATTACGTAGGTCGTCTACCCGCGCTCAAATTCTACAGTCCGGATACTATGAAGCTGAAGGCTCGCGAAGAGTTCCTAAAGTGGTACGAGGCAAACAGGGACATCGAGTTCGACATGCAACGTGATCTGGTCGAATATTGCCGAACCGACGTCGATATTTTGAAGAGAGCCTGTATTCACTTTAAGAATCTCTTTATTGGAGAATGCGACATTGCGACCCGTTCACGGAAGCCCTCACCATCGCCTCTGGCTGCAATCTCATGTTCCGGAGGAAATGTTTCAAAAAAAACACCATTGGAATAGTACCAAAGGGTGGTGATAGACGGGCCGATAACCAGTCTAAGGTAGCTCTCCAATGGTTGTTGATGGAAGAACACCAGAGAGGTGTTGAGATTCAACATGCCGGCAGGCAGAGAGAAGCTATCGTGGGCGGGTTAAAGGTAGACGGGCTGTACGACAAACAGATCTTTCAATTTCACGGGTGTTACTTCCACGGATGTCCCAACTGCTTCACTACGCGACGTAACGAGCCTCTACACGACGATCCTAGCGGCACCATGGATATTAGACTCTAAAAGACCCGAGCCACGACTGAAAAGTTAAAGTCGCTAGGATACGAGGTCGTTGAGCAGTGGGAATGTCGCTACCGTAGGCAAGTAAGACCCGAAATCAAGCAACAGTTAGATAAACATCCCTTGCTTTTAAACACACCGCTTAACCCAAGAGAGGCATTTTACGGCGGCCATACAGGGGCAGCAAAATTAAAGCGTGTTGCAAAAGACGGGGAAAAGATCCGGTATGTAGACGTATGCTCCCTTTATCCCTGGGTATGCAAGTACGCTAAATTCCCAGTTGGCCATCTAGAAGTTTACGTGGTCAATGAAGCTTGTGAAACAGATCGATCTTCAGCATAGTGTTGTTATTATAATAATTGTTACGTAGGTAGTTAGTTGTTATAAACTTTTGAGAAAGATGTCGTAGAATAAAAAAGATTAATGTTCTATAAGTATATTATTATTTTATATACCTCTTTATAGATGTATCAAATTGTTAGTTATATCCTGTATACTTGTAACGAGTATACATGTATGAGAAGTAAGAAAGGTACAATTACCTATACGAAAACCTTTAAGTAAAATATTTGTATAGTACCATATTTTAACTCTTAAGTAGTAGTAGTAATGTAGCTTCAATAAGTACAACACCATCTGAAGGATAATGTTTTAAAGATCACTATTATTATTAATGTATGTAATAATAGTTAGTTGCTGTTGTTAAATTGTTCAATAATTTTTGAGCAAGATTGTCATAGAATAAAAAAGATTAATGTTCTATACGTATATTATTATTCATGATCATCCTTCTATGTACCCCTTTATACATGCATCAAAAGTAAAAGTTATATACTTTATAATGTACGTGTGTGCGTGACAATACTTGAAATTGTACGTGTATATGTTTGAAATTGTGCTTGAATATGCTTTATAATGTACGTGTATGTACATGTAACTGGACTATATAAACAGGAACGTTGTTCCTGTTCATTCATTAGTCGAGATGGAGCAGCACGTGAACGACGTACGTAAGAAGAATGACTGGTCGTATGAAACAGGAATACAAAAACAGTGTCCGATTTGCTTCAAGTCTTTCTCGAGATCATTCAATTGCAGGAGACACATGAAAACCGTTCACGAAACAAACAAAATCCGATGTTCTAGCTCGTCAAAACTTTTTCACGTCTTGACCACTTAAAAAGACATTTGGAAAACGTACATAATAAAGCAGATGTGAAGTCAGCTCTGGCAAAGGAAGCAAATACTTATATCGTTGAGACAGAAGATATGACCGCAACTACGCAGCTAAGTGTTGATGATTATCGCACCAACTAGGAAAGTAACGAGGAGATGGACAAGGAAGAAAAGGTTACAGGGCCAACGAGTCATTCGTCGGACTTTATACGTGTTAGTAATTCTCCGAGGGAATACAACAAGAGATGCAAAGGGGTAGAACTACAGTCGTCATAAAAACAACCTATGATCTATATACCTGTATTATGTTATGTATGTATGTGATAGCGTACTAAATAAATGTTTGTAAACTAACTTTATATGTTTTATTTATCACGCCCATACTCTGCTTTCTTATCTAACCTAACAGGGGGACTCTGTCATTTTTGTTTCAAAACTTGTGTCAATTTGATATTAGTAGTAGAGAGCGCGAGCGAGACAGAGACAGAGACTTAATAGATTTAACTTTAATAAACACGTAGAATACGTAACTGAAAAATGCGGCATATTCATCCATACTTTGGCAAGATCTGCAAGGATTATTTGGGGTTTAAAGTATTCTGTTCTTAAAATTATTTACAATGGAGCTATATTACCACTTCTTTCCTACGGAATATCAATCTGGGTAAAAGCATTAGATACAAAATACAACCAGAAGAAATTAGAGAGAGTACAAAGATTGATAAATATAGAAATTTTCAAATCTTACAGGACAATATCGTATGAAGCATCATGCGTTATTGCTGGTTTAACTCCAATAATAATTAAATTAAAAGAAATAGATCTAATATACAGGACTTTGAAAGGTATAAAAACGGAAATAGAAGTAAATTATGATGCACCAATTAATTTTAGAGATAAACTACATCCGGCAGATACATTTAAAATATTGGAAGCAAATCCAGATAAATCTTATCACATCGAAGCTTATACAGATGGAAGCAAGAATGAGAATAGTGTAGGATCAGGAGTAGCAATTTACAAAAATGGAGAAATTATACATACTTTAAAATATAAACTAGATTCGAGATGTACTAACAACCAAGCAGAGACACTAGCAATCCTTAAAGCACTAGAGAAAATTAGACAAACGGAAATATCGGATTCAGAAAAGAAGTTAAAATATGTACAGACAGTAAAATTACACTAGATGCGCTAAGAAACAGAGACAATAACACAAATATGATAGAACTGATAAGAAGAAGAGTTAAGATAATGGAAGAAGAAGGATGGCAAGTGCAATTCACTTGGGTGAAAGCCCATATAGGTATAGAAGATAACGAACTAGCAGATACTTTAGCTAAAGAAGCTTCAACTACAATAGAAGAGCCAATATATAAAAAGATTCCAAAAAGCATAATAATAACAGAAGCACGAAACATTAGTAAAATCAAATGGCAGAACAAATGGGAAAATTCACAAAAAGGGAATATAACTAGGAACATAGAAGATATACTAAAAATAAAATTACCAATGACATTTAATATCACTACTGTTATTACAGAGCATGGGAAGTTAAGAAGTTATCTTTACAGATTCAAAATAATAGACAACCCAGACTGTATATGTGGTAATGGAGAGCAAACAAGTGATCACATAATTTATCAATGCAGTAATTTGACGAGGCAAATAAGACAATTGAGAAACAGTATAATTATTGATGGTGGTCTTTGGCCAGTAGACAAGAAAGATCTCGTGTCCAAATACATAAATCATTTTTGGAGATTTGCAAAAGACATTAATCTGCAGAACTTTTTGCATAAATATTTCAAGTGAAAAGTTATCAGTGTCATAACAAACAGAATAATTTAGTTAATGCATTTAGTTATTTAAGGATTTTATCGAAAGCGTGTAGTATTATTTTGCAAATAATGGAGCATGCTGAATATACGTATTAAAAAAAAGAGACAGAGACAGAGACAGAGACAGGGACAGGGACAGGGACAGGGACAGGGACAGGGACAGGGACAGGGACAGAGACAGAGACAGAGACAGAGAGAGAGAGAGAGAGAGCGATCGTGCGAGAGAGAGTAATCGATAATACAGTTCTCTTTTAAGCGACCTCTATTACCCAGTAATACAGATTTTCTTCATGACGCCATCTAGTAGTAGTACACAGGTTGTCGGTAATACAGATTCCTTCATAGCGCCATCTCTTAGACATATACATGTTGTCGGTAATACAGATTCCCGTAATGGCATCATAGGGCGTGGTAAAATGGCGCCCGACGTTCCAAAATGGCCACAGTCAACCAATCACAGAACAGTAGGCGTGTCTACAGGAGTGGGGGTAACCAATCAGTGAGCAGTAGGCGTGTCTACAGGAGGGGGGTAACCAATCAGAGAGCAGTAGGCGTGTCTACAGGAGTGGGGATAACCAATCAGAGCGCAGAAGGCGTGGCCTAGAAAAAATGGTGGTGCTGGTGTCAAGTACCGCAATACCTACTGCTAACTTATAATCTTATTCACACGGTCGTTTCATTATACCCTCTCAATTACCTTTTTTTGTAAAACTCGATTTATAGATTGAGGAGATTCGCAGATTTCCAGTAGATACCCATTCTTACGGCACGTGACATGTACGTTTTTAATCTATAAATCAATGTATGATAGGGGTATGCAAGCGTTAGTCTGTGATATTGATGATCTCTATGCTTATGGACAAAATACAATGTTTATAGAATGAACATAGAAATCATTTCCCATAACTGTAAAAACTATTTTTGCAAACTATACATTAGCACCATCCAGCCCATTCGACATACAAACAAGACGTTATTTAGCATTTTCGACTTTGGACTTGTATTTTCTAACGAGATTTTGAAAAAAGAAATTTAAAAAATTATTGAAAACGTTATATCCACTTATATGGTTCATTAAGCAACAACGTTGTTCTACCACCGATCTTAACATATTATTTTTATTTTTAAAAGTTGTAAGATGTTTTAATATGTAAATCCTACTGGATACACTATGTTTTGTTTTTATGAAGTTCGTCTGAGCAATATCTTAAATTCCTAGAATAGAAGGTACGTGAGAAAACCCATATTAAACATACATAAATGTTTACTGAAACAGTGTTGCCGCACTTCTGGCTTCACAACGACGTGTTAATATCAGAGCTACACAACGTTTGTATTTAGATGGTGGTATACAAAAAACGCCCTCTTATGGTCATCACCATGAACTAATCGGTGTATATAATTTACATGTACCGTACTTTGTAGAGCCCGACCAATTTTTTGTGTCAAGCGTCTTATGACGCGACATAACGTTTTAAGATAGTATACGACCAGATACGTTCATTAGCCCGATGCGGGCTAGATAACGTTCTCCAAAGGCTGAACAACGACCTATTAGTATATAGATTGGGATGAACAATAGCCTTTTTTTTTAGATGAAATTAATTTTTATTAAGTTGATTAATGATTTTACATTAAATAATATATTGGTTGTCAAAGAATATCCTAAGTTTCTAGATTTGTATTTTTGTTTTTGATTAACAATAACTAATAATAATTTAACTTATTAATTATTATTAATCAAAATTTTTTATAATTATGTTTAATTAGAAGATTGTACACAATGCTTAAATTACCAATATCTGTTTTAAAATTCATTGTATTTGTTTCACGAAATATGTAGCACATTTCTAAAAATAATCTTTTTGTTAAGTTATTTTCTATGTCTAAAATTTTTACGTTTTTATAGTCAATTTTGTGATCTAAATTATTAACATGTACGCTAAGTGCTGTCGATTTTGGTTTTAGTCGGTTGCCACTTATATGTTGGTTACGTCTTTGTTTCAGTCTTTGAGTAGTTTGTCCAATGTACGTTTTGTCACAATGTAAGCAGTCAAGTTTGTAAATGACGTTAGATAAGTTTGTAACCAAAATTTTATCTTTGAGTCTAGTAAATAATTTGTTAATGGTGAAAGGTATGTTATTTGAAATCTTTATATTACGGTTTTTAAAAACGTTTATTAAATTATGTGTAAGATATTCAATATGAGGTAATTAATAGTATTTTGTGTCTCAAGGGCTGAAAATTAGCATTTGTAGCCCGCAGTTGTTTGATGCCCAAGCGAAGCGAGGGCAGCGGACAACTTAGGGCTACAAATGCTTTTCGGTCCAAGTGACATACAAAAGTTTTTCGCCTACCTGTTTGAAAGTTTAAAAAAGAATTCCAAAAGTTAAACAGTAACGTAACTTATTAGTAAATTAAATAGGCATATGTTAGAGGGAATGAATGAAAATGAAAATAACTCCAGACGTTTTTAAGTAATTTATTAACTAAATTAACCTAATAATCATTACACTACATACAACACGGCCGTATAGTAAATGTTTTTATTATTATTGGTAAATAAAAGGAACAGGATATGACTTTTAATTAGGATGAGTAATTAATCTATCATTGTATAATTTATTGAAATTACAATTTTCTTTTTATTAATTAATTGTCACAACCTCCATTTATACATGCAATGACACTGTGAAAAGAAAAAAACAAACGACAAATTTATCGACGAAGACATGAAAATCAAAGTTATGATCTAAGAAGCCTAGAAAAATTTGACGTATGGTTTTTATATTTTTAAAGGTTAAGTAAAAATATGTTTGAGATTACATTTTCCGTCATATTCTGTTGCTAAAAGTTTTACGAATGAGTTATATTTTTAATGTTAAAAACTAATGATTTCATTTTTTGATTAAAATCTTTTTAGGATAATGCACAGGAGTGGTCAAAGTATGACAATTTAAAAAACAATTACAATTTTTACAGTATCTCCAACTTAACATAAATAAATCGTGCTTTCATTTAGTAGTAGTATAGAGGTTATGTATTTGACATAAGAGGGCAGTAAAAAGTTTGACATAAGAGGCCCGCAAAGAAGCCTTAACTGCCCTCAAAACAGGACATTTAGAAAGCACTTTCTGATCAGGTAGGCGAAAAAATTATTTTTATGTTGTTAGTAGGTTGAGAAAGTTGATTGTCATTGTTAATAGTCTGTTGATCTTCGTATAGTAACTTTTTAATTATGTGTGTTGGAAATGAATTGTCACGTAAAATGTCAAAAAGTTTTTGTAAATTGTCATTAATAAAGTCCGGATGTGATATTCTTATTACTCTATTTTTCATCCCAAGAATGAAGTTGATTTTCATCTTCATAGGATGTTTAGAATGAAAATTTAAGTATCTTTTTGAACTAATTGGTTTTTTGATACCAATCCAATTTCAAGGTGTTATTTTCTGTTCTGATAACTCTTGTGTCTAAAAATGGTATTGAATTGTTTTTTTCAGTTTCAAGTGTAAATTGTATATTTTGGTTGTAGCTGTTGAAAACTTGGTAGTTTCTTCGATGGCGTCATGTGGAATGGAGCAAATAATGTAGTCAACATATTTTTTGATAAATGGTAAACGAAAACTTAACTTTGAAATACAACTGTCTAAAACGTAATCCATGACCATTTGACCCAGAACTGGACTTAAGTTGCTTCCCATTGGAACACCAAATATTTGTGAAAAAAAATTATTATTATATTGGAAATAACTAGAATCAAAAATGAAAATAAGAATTTCAATAAATGTTTTTTGTCAATACTTACACAATAGTGTGTCTCCTCGAATTTATGGTCTTCCAAAAATTCATAAATCACGGGCTTCATTAAGACCTATTGTTGCTTGTAACAATTGTCCAAATGAGAAAATTTCAAGATTCATGGCAGAGGTTTTAAAGTTTTCAATTTTAGAAAATGAATATTATGTAAAGGATTCTTTTCATTTTTCACAATTCATAAATAATTTCCAACTTCCTGATAGATATATACTTATAAGTTGAGATGTGGTATCTCTTTTTACAAATATTCCAAAAGATTTAGCTATTCATGTTATCGATAATAATTGGAATAATATAAAGCATAATTGCAGTATTGACAAAAAACATTTATTGAAATTCTTATTTTCATTTTTGATTCTAGTTATTTCCAATATAATAATAATTTCTTTTCACAAATATTAGGTGTTCCAATGGGAAGCAACTTAAGTGCAGTTCTGGCTCAAATGGTTATGGATTACGTTTTAGACAGTTGTATTTCAAAGTTAAGTTTTCGTTTACCATTTATTAAAAAATATGTTGACTACATTATTTGCTCCATTCCACATGACGCCATCGAAGAAACTATCCAAGTTTTCAATAGCTACAACCAAAATATACAATTTACACTTGAAACTGAAAAAAACAATTCAATACCATTTTTAGACACAGGAGTTATTAGAACAGAAAATAACACCTTAAAATTGGATTGGTATCAAAAACCAATTAGTTCAAAAAGATGAAAATACTTCTAACCTGCTAACTTCTTCTAACCACATTTCTACTTTTATTTTAATTTTCAAAATACATTTTAAACTAATCATAATTAAATTCACCTTCATTTACTTCCTAATCCTTTATCTTCTCATTATTCATTAATCTTTATTTTTGTAACATCATAATTCACTATACTTCCATATTCTTATCATTATTTTCATCTTTCATTTTCATTCATCATCATAAAATTTTCATATACTAAACCCCCATTTTCCCCTATTTTAATAAATATTTCAATTATCATTTCTTCAATCATATTCAAACTATTCCCTTTCCTATTTTTAATAACAAATAAATAATCATAATTCCTAATCGGGTATGAAATTCTTATTATATAAAGTCAAATCGGTTATATAACGTCTAAATCAGTTTCATTTATCATACTTGGGTTTCTTATCAAAATCGGTCACGTAATTCTAATTAAAATAATTATTCTAAAAAGATCTTTATTTCTCTTCTGCTTTTAAAATTTAATATATGAAAATAACTAAATGGTAATATTTGTCTTTTCCAGAATTTATCTGTAATTCTAACCTTTTTCCTACTATCTCTATGAAACTTTCTATTTTTATCTTCTGGCTTTAAATTACTGATCATAATTTTACTACAATTGTTTTTCTTTTCTTTGTATTTTAAATTAACTTTCTTATTTCTAATTTGTTTAATAGCCTTTTACTTATATTTTTTTCTACTATCTAACTTGCTAATTCTTTCCTTCTTTAAAGTTTTCTTGCCATCAAAATTATTCGCTACATCTAACTTTACTAATTCTACATACTGTCTATCTTTTAATATTACTAATTTTTGCTCATCTTTCTTCGTTATACTAAATTGTTCATTAATTATATTTTTGTCTTCCTCTAACAAATGACCATCCTCTTTCTTATCTTTTCCGCTACATTCTACTTCGTCAATTACTATTTCCTCCTTTGAAATTTCCTTGTCATTAATACCATTCCTTATATTTAACTTTCCTAATTCTACAAAATGTTTCTTCATCTTCCTCCGCAACACTCAATTGTTCATTAATTATATTTTTATTTTCCTCTAACAAACGATCATTCTTTTTCTTATATTTTTCACTACATTCTATTTTGTCAATTATCTCTTGTTCTATGGTTTTATTATCATTGTTTCCTACACTTAGGACCGATCTATTCACCTCCCCGTAACTTTATCTGCTAGTTAATTGTCATGGATACCATTGTGGAAACAATTGTAACTATAGCAACTAACTTCCAGATAAATTTAAAAGGAGGTGAATAGATCGGCCCTTAATTTTTCTAATTGTATATTTTTATAGTTATCTACCTTAATTGCTTCTTTTTACTTTACATCTTTCTAATAATCGCCTCAGTATTATCTTTTAGTTCTTGTTTTATTTCTCTTATATCATTTTCAATTTCTAGTTTCATTGTTTCTGTATTACTTTTTATTTCTTCTATAATTTCCTTATGACGTTTCTCTCGATGTTGTTTCATTTCTTATTTATCTCGTTCCCTTTCTTTACGGCGTTTCTCTGGATCTTGTTTCATTGTTTCTATATCATTTTTTAAAAATTCCATAATTTGACGAAATGTAGGTTCTGCTGTTTTGCCTTCTTCACCGTTCTCCTCCATTATGGAAATGGTTAAAGCTTTCTGCTTCTCAGAAACGTAATAATAATATGCTATTACAAGCCTAATATTTTGCTACAGTATGCCTTAATATGACTACAAAAATTCTAGTATAAGCCTAATAAGCTTATAAAAGCCATATAACCTATAAAAAGCCAAATAAGAAAAGCCAAATATTCAATCAAAGCCAAATAACCTATGAAATGTCAAATCAGCTATTATAAACTACAAAAAATATTAATCAAATGCCCCACGTTGACAGCGACATAAATATATGCGATAAATTCGCATAAACAGAAAAACTTGACTTTTTATCCCACATTGGCTAGCAAAATAAATATAAGCGGAGATATTGGCTAATTAAAAACAAAAAATTAGTTTTATTCAGTTTCATCAATACTTTATAATTGCGAATAATTGCTGTTAGATCGTAGATGTATTTTATAATTAAATTGAGATTTAGAATGTCAGTGAACTTTGGAAATATTTTTCAATTTCACTCTTTTATAATTTTTTATATGATTTTAAAATACTTTTTAATAGTTTTAATAATGCAATACTTACATAAAGATGTGTTACGTGAGTTTTTAACTAACTTAAGATTTCGTAAAATAAGTTGGGCGCCAATTAAATAACTTAAAATAACCGAAATAAATTATTACGAAACACTCATCTCAGGATGAATGTGGATTCTCGTGGTTAAAAAATACAAATTGAAATTGAAATCACTTTTAAATTTAAATCACTACTTAAACTTAACTATTACAAAATTGTTTATATTCACTTAAATATACTCCACAAAGATTGTCTTTTCTTTAGCAGGTACCAGTTACAGAAAGTAAATAACTTTCCTACCTTTTTATATAGTTAGTTTTTTCTAGTTCCTATTATCGTTGCAACTTTCTTCAGCATATCCATTCCAAATCATTGGCAGCGTGTGTCCATGTACACTGCTCCAAATTTATCTGTTATTTTAATCTTTTTCCTACTACATGTTCGAACTTCCTATTTTTCCCTTCTGTCTTGTAATTGCATAATATAATTTTACATGTGTTTTCTTTAATTTGTCTCTTAACTTTCCTTTTTTATTCCTAATTTGTTTACTTTTAATAACCTCTTTCTTATCTCTTCTACTATAATATACCTTGACAAATCTTCCCTTCTTTAAAATTTCATCTTCATTAATATTACAATTTGCATCTACCTTTCCTAACTCATCTTCTACAGTTTTATCATCATTATTCACTACATCTAATTTTTCTAATTCTGTTGATATTATTTCTTTCTCTTTGTCATTATCAATCTGTTTAACTAAACCATCTTTCTTATATTTTTCACTAAATTCTAATTTGTTAATTATTTCAGATTGTTTCTCGAACATGTCATTTAATAGTTGAGATCGTTTATCTAATTTTGCATTCAATTCTTTCATGTCTTCTAATTGTTTGTCATATTTAGTATTCAGTTCTTTCATGTCTTCTTGCCTTTCTTTAGATTGTTTGTCAAATTTAGCATCCATTACTTCAAATTTAGCATTTATTAGTTCCATAATTTGCGAAAGTTCAGATTTTTCTGTCTTACCTTCTTCACCGTTCCCCTCCATTACTGAAATGGTTAAAGCTTTCGGCTTCTCAGAAACTACTAATTCTTTATCTTTATACTTTCTTTTCACTATTATATTACTTTCCGCGGCAGAATAAATATTTTTAACCGACGTCATACATTAATCACTAAAAATCTTCTCAATATTTTTTAAATATGCTATTATAAACTAAACAAGCTAATATAATCCTAATAAGCCAATTAAATTACTATAAGCAAAATAACCTACAAAAGCTAAATAATCTATTAAAAGCTACTATAAGCCTATTAATAATCAAATGCCCCACGTTGGGCGCCATAAATAATTGCGATGAATTCACATGAAAGGAAAAAATTTGTTTTCTTTTGCCCCACGTTGGGCGCCATAAATAATTGCGATGAATTCGCATAAAAGGAAAAATTTGCTTTCTTTTGCCCCACGTTGGGGCAAACCATAAATATATGCGATGAATTTGGCTAATTGAAAATAAAAATTAATTATATTCAAATTTATCAAATACTTTCAAATAACGAATAATTGCTGTTAGATCATAGATAAATAATTTATAATTAAATTGATTTTTAAAATGACTGTGAACTTTGGAAATGCTCTTCAACTTCTCTCTTTTATAAATTCTTATATGATTAGAAAATACCTTTTAATAGATTTAAATAATGCAATAGTTATATAACAATAATGTTACGAGAGTCCTTAACTAACTCAAGTTTACGTAAGAATAAGTTGGGCGCCAATTAAATAACTTAAAATAACTTAATTAAATTATTAAGAAAGACTCATCTCAGGGCGAATGTGGATTCTAGTGGTTTTAAAAAATATACAAATTGTGATTGAAATCACTTTTAAAATTTAAATCACTAATTAAATTTAACTATTACTAAATTGTTCAATTCACTAATTGCACTTCACAAGATTGTCTTTTTTAACGCAGGTTCCAGATACAAAAAGGAAATAACTTCCTACCTTTTTATAGCGTTGCTTCTTTCCTTTTAGTATAGTCCTCGTACCCAAACCATTGGCAGAGTAAGTCACTTTATGTTGTCCCAGTGCTGGTTTCCAATTCCGGTTGACTTTCCTTTGCATGGATTTCCCATATAACACCATCCACACATTTGATCTTGATTACACACTTTTGTTTTATTAATAGCGGGTACTATTTCCCTTTTTCGAAGAATGTTAATTATAACTGTTTATTTACAAATAAAACACCAATTTATGGTTTTAATCGAAGATTTATTGACTAGCAATAACTATAGCTAGTAATTTAATTTAAAGGTGGTTCTTTATAATCTTATATACACTTTTACAATTTATAACTTTTTACACTTTCGTCGTATTCAATTCACCAACCAACTTAACTGTCTATTTAATACTAGACTATTTAAATTTTTACAGTATTATTTTTCACGACTTTACTCTGTCGCCTTATTTAGTGAAGTCTTATTTCACATTTGTACTATAATATCTTACACGACTTTACTCCGTCGCTTTATACCAGTAAGTGTCTTAAAATTATATTTTCCTAAGCTTAAATACTAATATTTACATCATCATATTACACAATTCGACGTCACCTTACTATCTAATACAGTGACTGTACACTCATATATAATACATAAAAGCAGATTAACAATAATTATAATAGTTGACTCAATCTAATACAGCTTATTACACAGCATTTGCAATAATAATGATCTATTTACATAAACAAAAACCTTTAAAGAATCTCATTTGCCGTTGACATTACTCATTTGAAATTAATCATAACTAAATTACATAATAACAATAAATTGCGAACAACTGGATGTTACGTATTCTTAAATATTTGGTGAGTAAACTGTTTGATAATAAATAAAGAAACATTGATTATTTAACCTTATTAAAAAGTATACACATTGATTGTATAATCAATGACACACAAGTAAATAACTTAAAAATATTTTTGAATGGAAAAGTTGATAAAATATTTATAAAGTGTTAGTTTTTAACAAAGATTTTAAAATTTCACAAAATTTTCAAAAATTTCCAAAATGGATACAAAAGTATATATATATATATATATATATATATATATATATATATATATATATGTATATATATATATATATATATATATATATATATATATATATATATATATATATAAAATATATTTGATTCTTGGGTATAGGTTAAAGAATAAGAAAATTTATAATTCAGCAAGGGTTAAAGCTGCAAAAAAAATGTTAAAGAATAAGAAAATTTATAATTCAGCAAGGGTTAAAGCTGCAAGAAAAATAACCTATACCCAAGAATCAAATATATTTTATATCTATATATAAGGTTAAAGAATAAGAAAATTTATATATATATATATATATATATATATATATATATATATATATATATATCACTTCTCCCTAATGGTTGTATTTCGTTTCAGCAAATGTAAAGATTCAGCATCTCCGTTTAACAAATATTGTAAGTTAATTATAGTGATTTAAAACTTTTGGTGTTACGTTTCAGTAAGGGGTTGCTGCAGCACTCATGGATTTTGTAATAAAAACATTACCAATTGGTATTCAGTCATCGTTAAGCATAATTAGGCGAGTTTAAGTATTATTCTATAAGAAAAAGTTTTATAGAAGTTGGTTACATCGTCGAAAATGACTCGGAAATTTGCAAGTTTTTGTTTATTACTTGAAACTAACCTATTAATCAAATCTTTCTGACCATATTACGCAACTTTTATCAAAGTTGACTAAAGTATCAACTCGTAATATTTTTATACCAAAATGCATGGGTGTTTCAACAATCTTTTATCATCAAGTCAATGCATATTTTTATTTTTAGTCCAATTTTTAAATTTTTTTAAGCCCGCCCACTCCAATTGTCAATCACCATAGTGGACTTAAAACAACAATAAAACAACTAATAGATTTGCATTAGTCAGTTATTTTGTAATTAGTTGTAAATAATTAATTTTATATTATTATAACCAGAGTCAACTTGAATAATATAACGTTTTATATTCATTTTTCAATGTTACCCTTTTAAATTGAAGGTGACAAAGGTATAGTTTTTGCACAGCTTCGAAGGATATTTTGTTCCCCAATTATAATTGATTTAATTATAACACTTCACTTCTTATCAAAAACGTTACAAAACCACTTACTGTTTAGTCACACAGGTTTAACTTAGATTTGAGAGTAATTAAATTGGTTATTTTAGAAACCATACATATCCACAATTCTTTAAAATTGAGCTAACTAAAAGATTGAAAAATGAGCATGACTAATAATGATCACAAATGAAGAACATACTAGAATTTAAGGTCAATAGTATTGTACTTTACATATAGCAATATAGCATGCAGCTAGCTTTTGAACTTGCATGTACCATTAAACTTGATATCGTTAAAAGTGTAACACCCCCAGTGTTTATGCTCAGGGGCATTAATTCTTTTCCCACAGGCATAACAAATAAATAATTTTCGATAGGTAACTCCTGACGATAAGATGAATATAAAAATGAAAATGTGAAAGTACTAGTTGGATAAAAGTAACATGCAGTTGAGGATGTTTTAATAAATTTTATTTGATTATACCAATCAAGATAATTATTCACTTTTCCTAGAATGTAGATGTAGATGGAGCTTTAAAAATATAAGAATCTGCGTTTATGATATCCTCTGTTTTGAATGAACCGCTTCATTTCTGATTTTCACTAAATAAGCCCGATATGGGTGGTTTAAGAAATAGTTCATTCAATTATATAGGATAATATTGATTTATAAATTTAGGTTAGGTACTTTTTCTATAATTATAACTATTTCCTTTTCAGATTGCAGCATAAATGCTAAATATTAAATATGCAATTTTAATCACCGCATTTAAATAAAATAGATTTAAGGTAAAAGAAATATATATTATTTATTCCACATTTAATTAAAAAGATATAAAGATGAGGAGGAACTCCCAATCTCTATTCTAATCATTTGCTGAAACGAGGAGAAGTTTCCTTTTGAAAATACACGTTTTTCTTAATTCTTATGCATATACCTATTTGACCACTGGGACAAATTGTTGAGAAAAAATTGATTTTATGAAATTAACGGGCAACGATGCTACTTTTTGGTAAAAAAAATTATGGGACATTCTTCATCACTTCAACACTAAAAAGAATTTGTTTGAATTTATTTGTAAATCGTTAGAAAAAATCAAATGTTCCATATAATTTTTTTTACCTAAAAGTAGCATCGAACACTGTTAATTCCAAAAAAATCAATTTTTTCTCAACTGTTTGTCCCAGTAGTCAAATATATACACCAGAATTGAAAAAGCGAGCATTTTAAATGGGAAACTTCTCCTCGTTACAGTGAATGATTAGAATAGAGATAGGAAGTTCGTATTGGTCTTAGAATTTTCAGTTTTTTTTTAATTAAATGGACATCCGGCAAAACCGAAATTCCAACATGACCCAAATAAGAACCACCCTAGCATGAATGTTCGGGAAACCGTTGAAATGAAATGAGAAAGAGTAATTTGTATTACCTTGAGACAAGTTGGCAGATTCATTGAAAAATATACCAAGAGAGATTTCTAAACTTTCACTTAGATTTAATTTTAGGCGTTTATTAATTACGTGGAAAACTTTGAAGTCTGAATTTAAATCGAAATTATGACCAGTGTCAATTAAATGATTGGCAAATTGTGAATCACGATGACCCAATCTAAAAGATCTTTCGTGTTTTTTAAATCTAACTAGGAACTACCTGCCAGTCTGTCCCAAGTAATAACTATTACAACCTTTTGTGGAACAACCCCCACAAAGTAGTTTGTACACTCCATTTTTATGTGATAATGGAATCGCATCTTTATTTTTTCACTAATTCATTGTTTAACGATAGGTTTCTATAAGTATGACATAATAATGACCTTCGTGGGGTTTGTTCCACAGAAGATTGTAACAGTTATTATTTGAGACAGACTGGCAGGTCGTTCCTAGTTAGATTTAAAGAACACGAAAGATCTTTTAGATTGGGTCATCGTGACTCACAATTTGCCACTCATTTAATTGACACTGGTCATACTTTCGATCTGAATTCAAACTTCAAAGTTTTCCACGTAATTAATACGCCTAACGCCTAAAATTAAATCTAGCTGAAAGCTTAGAAATCTCTACAATGAATCCATTTTAAATGACCAGATCAATTTTGTATTTCGCGATATCCTTAAACATATCTTATACTTCAAACAACATGCGCCCTGCCAACCTATCTCAAGGTAATAATACCAATTACTCTTTCTCATGTCATTTCAATAGTTTTCCCCACATACATACATACCAATCATAATCTACGATCTATTAAATGTACTGTCTTCAATTGTAGTAATTCCTAAAATGTAAATTATTATTATTGTTTGTTTAAAATGTTTTACAAATCTTGTCATTCTTGTGATATTTTAATGTAAGTCAATTAGAATTTGTTTGCTGAATTCTTAATTTTTAGATTTGAAAATGGCTGTTCGCCGAAATGTAATGTAACTCATCTTTATATTATATCTTTAACTAAATGTGGAATGAAGACTATATAGTTCTTTTACCCTAATGATGACGTTCCACTTTATTCAAAACTTGGATTTTTATCAATTAAATAAAATAGAACACTTTTACAATACAATAGGCATTACTTTAATCTCGTTTTTAAGGATGAGATTCTTATACTTTCGTTATATTGAAATGTTAGAATTCATACAATTTTTATTAAGTTATTATTTTGTGTTAATGTGTTTAGTATGCATGATAAACTATTAATATAATAACAATACATGAACATATAATTTTTACACCAGGGTTACCTTGCAATCGTGGCTTTGTACTTGACGTAGCCACCATAATTCTTCTAAAAGTGAAGATGTTGTTAAATTAACAGCAACTATCGAAAAATCAAAAGTCACCATTATCTACTTAACCGTTACTATCTTACTATATTAAGTTTAAGACTGGAAATTGCAAAATTAGAAGCTTTAATCGTTCAATTAACAAATGCCGTTTTCACTTTAGAATCTGCCATGAGCAAGTTAAAAATAGCAATATCAAAAGTAAATGTTTCTATTGCGAAACTAAAGATTACTATTATAAAACTTAAACTATCAATTGCAAGAGTAAAAATTACATTAAATGTTAATATGAGAAGTTTAAGGCTTACATGTACAACTTTAAAATAGCTTTTCGACATTTTTCTATTATAAGACATACTATGGAAATACTTTACAAGTAAATACTGGAATCCTTTTAAAAATTATTAATCTCGATGGCAATAGCAACTGCGTGCACTACATTTGCTAAAACCAAAGTTGGTTTCGGCCAGTGATTTCATATACAAGCCGCGAGGACACTTATCCGCTTATTTTACATCTTTGTTATACAATTCCAACTCATCAATGGACGAAATTTTACATTTCACATAAATATATATATAAATATATAATATATATACAAGAAAGGGTGATAATCATGGGATATCGCGCAACATTTATCTTAATTAAAATTAAAACTAAATGAATATACAGACCATATTAACATTTAATTGTAAATTATTCCTTTTTATAAATATCATATTGTTAGAAAAATTATTTATTTATAAAATATATTAAATATCTTATAAAAAAAATTGTTTATTTTTAAAATTACCTATTTTTTATAAAAGAAATTACTGTATTAGGGAACAAAACCCGCGTCATGTAAATGGAAATCTAGCACGCCTTCCATTCGGCCACCCTAGCTGTTGATGTATTTTGCTTCTTTAATGAATGTCATTTATCATGTTTTTTGTTTGTTTTTCATTATGATTTTTTATATTACTAACTACAGTACACTAACTTATTAATTGATTAATATTAATTAATCAACAATTGATATTAATTCATTTAGGCATGTAAAACATGCTTGCAGAATCAATTTCGCTCGTTTTGGTGTTAGAATTCTATAACAAAGAGGAAAAATGAGTAGGATAGAGATGCATGATTCCTACTATTCAACGTGGGCTTATAATTTTAGCAAACGGATCCCCCTAGATTACAAAAAATTATTGAAAGATTCTGTCAATAACGATGAATGGTCGTGCATAATTACGCCCTTAATACTTAGAAATAACTTTTTTATTTCTAGATTTTGGTTGAAGTTGACTATACTGAGTATACTTTCTTGATTTGCAACTACATTAAGTATTAGATCAGGCTTATAGTTTATCCTAAGTATATTTATTAAATACTAGAAGACTAGAGTAAAATGTAGACAATACAATGCAATACATCAGTATAAAAACAAAGTTAAGTAATCAAGCAAACGTTATACAGAAGTGCATAGACTTACTACATTTCCAGCTTCGAGTAGTATTATGAAAGGCTTCATCGAGTCACAGATAGGAAAACTGGCCCTCGTGTACTGGTTTGTCTACAACACTTTAACCATAAATTTATCTAATTGCAGTACATATACCAGGATTTGGTTTTTGTCTCCTCTACTCATATTAACTTTAGCATTTAATTATTGTACAGTTTTAACTATAGTATGCCAAACTTCACAGCACAAGTTATTTTAAATATTCGGATTTAAGATAGAGAAATGCTTTATCACCTATGTTGTTTGTTAAAACCGCAAATTGTTGCGAAGCATGATTCGTCCCTTCCTTATTCTTACCCATATACACATGTACACTTGTACAGTCTTTAGCAAATGTCTTGTCCCGAGTAAGGACGCTGCTGCTTTAAGAATCGAAATACCCCTTATACTGTGTACGAAAGAGACCGGAATTAGACAGAGATGAACAACTACCTGGGACTAGATATTTAAAATCTTTAAAGTTTGTTTTGAAAACCTGCTTATAAAACTATTGTTACTCATTCTATTTAAAAGTTCTTTGACACACTTTAATAATAGTCCTTTTAAATGTAAGCATATACTAGTTAAACAAAGTTTATATAGGATATTTATGTTTCATTCGTTACCTTTAACAAAAAAAAATAACTAAAGACTGAATCTACTGAACCTAGTTTACTGCCGTTAATGTGTGTAGTAATTTTTATTAGCATTAAAATTAAAAACTTTTACTTTTGCAATTTTATATTAAAAGTGTCTTGATTAGATGATCGTAGTAATTCAAACCTGAAACTTATTTTAATTTGTTCGCTAGATTTAGGAATTCATATTTAATTAGATAGTCGCAACAAATTTAGTTTGAAATATCTAAATAACTGTTATTTATTACCTGCAACGTAAATTCATATGCTTCAGAGAAAAACTCAAAGACTTACTTTCCCCTTTAACGAATGAACGGTTATAATTTTATAATCTTTTCATTCATGAATTGACAAGAAACTTTCATTCACCTTTTCTAAGGATTTGGAACTTTCAAACCTCCACTGACAAAATCTTTACCCTCTTCTTTTAAACTAAAACAATAACATTAAACTGTAAACAACACAACAACAAAGTGAAATATTTGTACTTTTAAAAAATTACTTTATTTATATTATATTAACTATATTATTATATAATTCCGGATTATTTGTGTTTTCTTCTTTTAAAGATTTCTTTATTAAAAATAGATTGTATTTATACAACATATAAATATTATATTAAATGTTTGAATATGCCTCGTTTGTATGGCCAATCTGATTCTACTTTGGAAACTCAGGGAATGATTATTTATTATTTTTAGTATTTTTACAATAAAAACTTATTACAGTTAGTACTAAAAATTTAGTTTTTTAGTGTTTACTTCTTCTTCTTCTTCTCCCTCGCCCTGGTACCCTAAACGGGTGTCGGGTTTTTTAGTGTTTACAAATAATTAAACTTTGTAAATAAACAAATCAAACTCGTAAATAAATTAATAGATTTTATAATAAAGTAGAAAAAAGCATAGGATATTTACTTCTTAAAATAGAAGAAACGATAGTAGAAGTGAAACGACTGTTTTGTACTATAGTAAAAAAGAAACTCACTTGAAAATTTATACTCACTTGAAGTTTTTATTACTCTATTTTTGTTATACAAAGCCACTCTAGGTAGGGTAGCAACTCTTAAAACTGGTTATATCTGCTATGTTATTTGTAAACATTGGAAAAAGAAACTATGCTCCGAAACGTACGTCGTTTCTTGTACCAGATTTGTTAAATGTGTTGCCTGCTCTGGACAAGATATTTGCTAAAGACTACATATATTCTAGATATGCATATCATTGAATGCAAGAATTTGACCATTAGCCGTTAGAGCAGTAAAAAAGGGAAATGTAGGTACTTTGCCATCACAATTAACTGGAATCTTGAAATGTGCTAAGTTTTTAATGGGTGCATTTTAATTTCATTGAAATGATGTTTATGGAAAAGTACTTTTTTTTTACTGGGATTAGTATTTTTTGTATACCATTATATATATTTTTTCCTCATACACCTATGGTGTCTGTCTATTAAAACTGGTCTATAAGACCAAGAATTAATTTTTTTCTGATGCTCTTAAAACTAAACTAAATTAAATACTTAAACTAGAGTTCATCCGACGATGTCCTTTAGTATTTTTAGCCCCTATTAAACTCGCACTATGCTCTGCTTTCCACTTCACTACACAAGCTCTAATGGTCTGGTCCTCTTCAGTCTTCGAAGAATATGTTGATTGTCAATACCTCCTGGCTTCGTGTTTGCCAGAAAACCTTTTGATCTCTTCTTTGACCATTGGGATGTTGAGGTGTCGGTGCAAATCGAAGTTACGTATGTGCCATGGAGCGTTTACCATGTTGTGTAACACCTTGTTTTGGAACGTTTGTATGATTATTATGTTGCTATCTTTGGTACAGCCTCAAAGCTGGATGCCGTATAACCATACCAGTTTTAGGATCTGATTGTAGAGTAAGATCTTATTATCGTATAGTACACTATAATATTATCTTATTATATTGTACTGACAGTTTGGAGTTTCTTCCAAGTAGCCAATAAAGCTATTTGTATTTGGGCCCCAGTTCTCTTCTTTTCTTTTTTACATGCTCTTTACACCGGAGTTTGATGTCTAGAGTCATGCCTAAGTATTTGGCGTTGTTTTCATAGGGCACAATGGTACCATTATTCTCTAAGGGCAGAAGGTTTACGAACCTTTTGTTTTTGAAGCTAACATGGGTGGATTTGACTTCATTTAGCTTAATCTTCCATTGGTTGGTCCAATCAAGTATTGTGTTTCTGGTAATTTCTCAATGGATATATCTTGCTCCTTCTCTACTGCAAGGATTGCAATGTCGTCTGCGAATGTTGCTACTGTGATTCCATCCAGTTTTGGTATATCATTCGTGTACAATAGAAATAGGATAGGACCAAGGACACTGTGGCAAGCCCGCTTTCATCTTTCAATAATCATCTTCCTGTTTAATTCTGAATAGTCTATCTGAGATATACGATGCTATTATCTCTACGTATTGCTTTGGTAGGATTTTGTTTAGTTTGTATATCAAGCCTTCGTGTCATACGTTGTCAGAGGTCTGAGCTACATCTAGAAAAACAACTGAGCAGATTTGCTTTTCTTCAAGAGCGCGCTCTATTACGTCAATACTGGGATGCACCTGATCTACAGTAGAGTGTTTTTGTCTGAAAACAAATTAAAAATCCGGAATTAGTTTATTATTTTCATAATAAATGATCTCATAAGTGGTCTCATCCTTTTGAGTAATAGTTTTTCAAATAATCTTGAGATAATTGGTAGCAAGGATATGGGCCTGTATGACCTGATATTGACCTCATTAGGCGGCTTACCTGGTTTTAGCAGCATTGTTACTTCCGCAACTTTCCAGCTGTCTGTAACAAATTTCGGTCTAAAGGCTGCATTGCAGAGGTACGTAAGCATGACTATACCTTTTCTAGGCAATTGTTTTAAGATTTCCCCACTGATCAGATCAAAACCAGGTGCTTTTCCCGGGTTTAGGTTTGTTTTTATTTCCTTCGCTGCTTCATTTGGGGTAATTCATTTGGGGTGATGTTTTTTGATGTTTGATTGCTTATATTGGCCAAAGTATTGTCCATATCGACTTGGTTAGTGGTAAAAACCTCAGTCAGATGTTCCGCAAACAGATGAGCCTTTTGCTTGCTTTCTCCGGCCCATAGGCCATTATTTCATCTGATTGTAGAGATCGAAGCTATAGGTTTCTTGATATTTTTAGTTGTTTCCCAAAGAGAGTAATTTGTCTCTTTATTTGTGGTTACATTTTCCAAGTAGGAATTAGTTGATTCTTCCTTAATCCTCTGTATTTTTCAGCATTTGTGTTTTGTTATTTAGCAGGGCTTTGTCTGAAGGATCTCTCGACTGTTGCCATCTTCTTCTAGCTCTTCTTTTCTTTTTGACTAGTTCTCTGATTTCCACTGGATAATTTGCTTCTTTTGTTGTATAGTTGATTTCTGTTGTGTTTTTTTGCGCCGCTGCTTGAATGAGTTTGGTAAAGTTTTCAGTTTCTAGTATAAATTCTTCAGTTGTTTTCAAACTAACATTTAGGTTAATGCTTCTTTGTAGATCAAGTGTAAAACTTTCCCAATCAGTGGTTTTGTTAACCAGTGAAGGTCGGGAATCCTTTTTAATTATTGTTTCACTCAACGTCATGATGATTGCTGAGTGAACAGGATCCAGGTCAAAGTTTTCTTCAAGCTCAGTAAAATTGGGAGATACTTTTTTTGAGGTGAAAAAATCTAGCAGGTCAGGAAATTTGTTAATGTCAGTGGGCCAGTAGGTAGGCTTACCGGTGGCATGATAGTTGCATCCTGTTTCTTGGACAGCTTTTCTTAATTATATGCCTTTAGTCGTAGTTAGTCTTCTTCCCCAGTCAGTATGTTTGGCATTAAAATCTCCTCTCACGATGAATCTTTCACCCGGATGTTGTAGGAGATTTTTATAGTCATCTTTCTTAACATTGTGCCTGGTTGGACAGTATATTGCTCAAATATCAGCTTTTGTTTAGTGGACTTGATGCCTACCATGGTACGTTGCATGTCTATGCATTGTAAGTGGCATTCTTCGTAGTGGTTAATGGATTCCTTTATGATAATCGCACTGCCTCCATGTGCTTGATTGTCAGGGTGGATAGTGTGGTAGCTTTTGTAGCCTCTTATCTTAAGATAAGAATGGGTTTTCATATGAGTCTCTGATATGAGACAAATGTCTTTATTTTGAGAGTTGAGGAAAACCTGTAACTCATTTTATTTGTTCAGGATGCCATTGGCATTCCATGTTGCAATCCGTAGGTCGTGTCTATCTATGTAATTATTTCGTCATTTAGGAAGTAGCAACGTTTTTGGCTTCTAGTTTATCAAGTCTGTTATTGACTCGATCAAGTGCCTTTGTAGATGTAGAAGGGTTGAATTCCATCGTTTTATTTTGAGTCATCTGTGCGTATGTAGTGCCAGTTTTAACTTTGTTAGAAGTAAATGTTTTTGGCTGAGAGACTGTTTTATTTGTTATTGTTGCTGTTGCATCATTCCTTTTCTTATTGGTTACTTTGGTTACTATGCATGCCCTGTAGCACTAAATTTTGCAGGGGTGTCTCTTTTTTTAGTGCATTCTGACATATGGTTGCCAGCACACTTTACGCAGGTAGGAGTACGCTCGCAAACTTTCTGGGTATGGTACTATCTTTGGCATTTTTTTGCATTGTGGCATGAGTTTGTTGCTTCTTACCGCTTCTATCTTAACCTTCATGTGGTTTAAATACTTTATGTTATATATTTTGTTGATATCCCCGAAGTTATGGAAGGTTAACATATATAGTGGTAGCCCAATAAGCTTTTTTTCGTTATGTTCTATTACTTTCTTGAATTTCTGGACTACTTGAATCTCTTTTCTTCAAGTTCCTTGCAAATATCTGTAGGTATTAGTGTAGGATGTAAATTTTTTAACATCACTCGTATGGGCCTATTGTTTTTATTCTCATATGTATGCCATGCCATTCTAGGTCAGTGTTGTTTATTAGAGAGGTTAATTCCCTGTATTCGGTATCACTACGGTATCTATTATAGCTTTTGCAGTATTACTTAGCTTACCTTAAGGGTTATTATCTGTTTTAGCTTCGGGGCTATTATTAGGTTTTTCAGGGGATTCTGCTGCCTTTCTTTTCTTGTGTTTATTTTTATTTTCTTTTATGAGCCAGTCAGTTTCTCTAGAGACAAGTGGTTCCTCATCATCTGAGTTGACCGGAGTATAACTTATTTTATGGATCTGAACTTACATCAGCTGTTCTCTAATTACCTTGTTTTCATTCAAAGCCTGTTGTAGTTGACTCTGCAAATTTGCAGTAGTCTCGTTCTCTGGTATACAGTCTGTTTGATTTTAAGGCCCGCTTTGTAGCAACTTTATTTTCAGTCAAAAGTGGTATAAACCATATATATTATTAGATGGCATTAAATTCTCTATGTTCTGGTTCAGAAGTTTTTGTATTTACTAAATCGGCGTGAGCGTGATGACGTCATCGACCTTTTTTTTAAATAACATGATAGGTATTTTCTTACTGAAATGGATAGAGTATTCTGTTCTCTTTTTAACCATCATAAATATTCATACTGTTACAGAAGAAAAATTTCAAGAAAAACGTGAAAAATGATTTACGACTTGTAGGCTTTGATCTATGGTTCTCCAATTAATAAAACAGAATTATCTAGCAAGCTTAGGTAAATAACGAAACTCTAGTTGTTCTGGTAGCGTTTTGCAAATTTTTCTCTGGGGGGGGGGGTACTCCATAAAAACCCCGATTCAAAATACTTAGATTTTCACATAACATAGATTTTGACATAAATGACCCGGACTATTAAAAAAAATCGGAAGTGGCTCCATTCCGTTACCCTCCTTCCCCCCAAAAAACAAGCCGCTGAGTTATTCGGATGGTCTTTTATTTTCAATTAAGGAAAATGTAGAACAAAACAGTACAAAAGTAAATAATCAATAAAATAAATTAAAAAACTTATTTTAGAATCTCTCTAATAGATAGAGAGCCGCAACAGGAAATTATTGATCTTTTTTTTACTATGCCAGAAAGTATTAATCATATCATATCGAACTCGAAGAACAAGAATATGGCCATAAGAAATTTGCATCTCAGTCGCCCTGCAGACGGCGCCCGTTTAAAATCTTTCAGGCGGTCTGGTAACACGCGCAATTATGGTTTGGTATTCTTTGCTATCCTTGATATTTTTTATTCATGTATATTAAATAATACACTTCAAAAATAAATAGCAGCACTTACACTTACACTTGCAGCCTTGGTAGTGTAATGTCTGGCGTGCCGGACTTTCACCCAAGCGGCCCGGGTTCGACTCCCGGCGCTGGCAGATCTGGTTAAGGTTTTCTGCAGTTTCCCTTAGCTGTAACACAAATGTGGGATTTGCGCTGTTCCATCTATAAGTCGGCTGCAGCCGCACATTGGGCCTACATAATAATAATAATCGCCCCCTCCCTCCCGCACAAGCTTATAGCTTCTGGGGCCTTGGTTAAGGTTATGGGTTGTATTAATTATTATTATTATTACACAGTAGCTCTCTTGGCCAAAGCAAAGATTAAATCTGATATCCATCATGATACATGAGATGATAAAGTTTTATTTCACTGGTTCATCTTATCATATCGAAAACGAGGAACAAGAATATGACCATAAGAAGTTTGCATTTCACTCGCCCTGTCGAGGACGTTGGTTTAAAGTCTTTCCGGCGGTCTAACACCAACGCGCGACTTTCCAATGTTTCTGGCAATCATGGTTTGCTATCCCTTATGATACAAAAAGTTATTAGAAAAAAGAATCGAGTGGTAAAAAGTATATCACGTGACCCATCCACTAATGCAGTGCATCAATACATATCAATAATATCCTATTGCGGCTCCCTATCTATTAGCGGAATTCTAAAATAAGTTTTTCAATTTATTCTATTATTAATTTTTGTACTGTTTTGCTAAAGATTAAAGACCATCAGAAAACCTCAGTGGCATATTTGGGTGGGGGGGGGGGTTAACAGGATGGAGCCACCTACGATGTTTTTAATAGTCCTGGTCATTTAATATGTCAAAATCTAAGTATTTTCATTCGGAATTTTTATAAAGTACCCCCCCCCCCCGAGAAAAATTTCTAATATGAAACTGGAATAACTAAAATTTTTTTATTTATCTAAGCTTGCTAGATATTTCTGTTTTATTAATTGGAGAACCAGAAATCAAAGCCTGCTAGTCGTAAATCATTTTTCACGTTTTCCTTGAAAATTTTCTTATGTAACAGTATGAATATTTATTATGGTTGAATAGAAAACACAAATCTCTATCGATTTCGGTAAAAAATACATATCATGTAATTCAAAAAAAAGATCGGCGACGTCATCAGGCTCACGCCGATTTAGTAAATACAAAACTTTCCGAACCCGAACATAGAGAATTTTATGCCATTTAATAATATATATGGTTTATACCATTTTTGACTGAAAATAGAGTTGCTACAAAGTGGGGCGCTTTAAATCAAACAGACTGTATATTGTTGACGTTCTATTCCTTATTGGAATTGCGCTAATTTGGTTGCAGAGTGTCTGTTTTTTGTTGCAGCTGTTGAACTATTTGTTCCAATTTTGATTTTTCCTCTTTCTGCTTGGAGCGCATGACACAGAGTTTGTTCTGTTAATGTTTTAATTTTTATTTTAGTTCGCGTCGACGTGTTTGCCATTTTTAGTTATAAATTATTTTTTTTTACACTTGACCCACTTATCGACTTCGCGGCCTGCTAAGTCTGTGAAATCATATTTAGTACACAATAATAATTATTTGTTGCGTTATCGAATTCCACACACTCGGAACACTTCAAACACACGTCTATATTGCACGATAGTCCGATGACTACTATGATTGTACGATATATACGATTGTGCATATACGATTGTATATCATGATGATTGTACAAAATGAACGTTCAGCAGGATTGAATTCCTATTTTTAGCAATAGTGAAGGTAGAGCCGTTAATTCGCACAACATGAATATGTAATTATAGACATATGTCTTTGTGTTGAGTTTTGTAATGTGGTGTATCAAAATAACGTGAAAATTTGTTAAATAATGTTTTTAAGAAGTTTAACCGATCGATGATTGTCATCCATAGTAAAAACGAAATATGTAAACCAATAAACACACAGACGTTAAAAAAATGTTTTTATAACGTATGTTCGTTGAAATAACGTTATACGTTGAATATGAAACGTTGCTATTTGGTAGATTTTAAACGTCTTAGAAAAGACGTTTTTTAAATGTTTGTAATCGACCTATTATCAACAAAATAGTGAGTTTGCTACGTTTATATAACGTTTTAATTTAATAGTCATAAATTACATAAATTCTTGACGTCTAAGTCACGTAATATATTAATACAGACTCTTGACGTTGTTAAAAAACCTCATTAATTACATTATTTCTTTTTTAAAATGATTAAAAATAAGGCAAATAGAAAAAATGTATAAAGTATTCGTTTCATAAGACTTTTAGCGTGTCTTATGAAACTAATACTTTAATATACTATTGTTTATTATCACTCTATACCTAAAATTGATTAAAACGTTGCGTAAACACGCTTTTTTTACGTGGATTCTGGCGACATTTTAGCGTTTTTATATATAACGTTATGACTAATTTCCAACGTTTTTTCAACGTGTGTGTGTGTGTGTTTACTGGGAATGGAGTATTTTGTGATAATTGTTTTTTGAAAAGTAAACGAAATCAAGATTAATTGAAAACCACCTTAACCAATGATTAACATCGCACATGTGTGACCACTTCTGAGAAAAGGGGGCACAAGATTAAATTGAGTTAACAGCAACTTTATGTACTACATATACTTACACCAAAGACCAAAAGCCCTAAAAAGTTACATTAAAGACGATAGGGCACAATCGGTGATTTTTGGAATTTATAATTTTGTAGAAAAGCAAATTTAAAGTTTCAGATATTAATAATTCAGTTTCCTATTTTTATTGTTTTAAAACTTTTGTGCAGTACAAATAGCACTATTTGTATTTATAAGTGTTAATACAATACATCAAGTGCTTATAACATTATCAAAACTGAAGATATTAACGAATACAAGAGTTTATGAAACTTTCAAACTTATGTGATCCCTTTTGGGTCATTCCATGTCAAATCATCACAAAAAAATGAACTTTTCAACACGACCATCTCAGATTTTCGTAAAATTTAGTAGGATGGTAGAGGACATACAGTAACTTACATATGTAAAATTATAGCCCTTGGAGATACACGGTATTCAATTATTCATACAGTAGAGTTGCAAACATGATAAAAAAATGTAAAATTTACGTTTACAAGGTGAACAAAAACAATTCATAACTTTGCTTCTAATCATTGCAGAACTTTCATTTTAGGCTTGTTTTAAAGCTAATACGAGTATAGCATAGTTTTCAATTTCAATTTCATTGTTTTATAATAAAATATTGAATGTAGGCTGCCTAAAATGAAGCTTACAAAAGAGAGACTGCATCGAGCTGTATAACATGCATTCCTAAAAAAATTGAAGGTACACTTTCTTAGGTATTCAAGGTCAAGGGTCACATCATGTGACCTTGGAATGAAAAATTCAATATTTTGTTATAAAACATCTTTATGAAAACTAAAGAAAACTTTAAGATGAAAGTTGTATAATAATTAGAAACGGAGTTATCAATTCTTCTTGTTTACCTTGTAACCGTAAATTTTATATTTTTTATCATGTTTGCAGCCCTGCTATATGAATATTGTGTATCGCTGAGCGCTATAACTTTATGTACGTAAGTTACTGTATATCCTCTACAATTCTACCGAATTTCATGAAAATCTGGGATGTTCAAGTTGTAAGGTGTGGTGATTTGGTATAGAATGACCCTTTACCTTTGTTATGCGTGGCTAAAAATAAGAATTTCATAAATCTATCGTTATATTCATGAACTGTAGATGTCAATATATTATTTTAAGCAAAAAACTACAGTTTGACTTAACTCGACTTTGTTTGCTTTTCTGGCTTTTTACGGAGAACGGAAAAATGCTTTGTGCTCCCTTTTGTCAGAAGCGGTCACATGTCGTTATCACAGGATGTATAATGGTTTTCATGCAATCATAAATTAATAATTACTATGTACATGTTTAAGTATCTTAAACGTAGTAACCGTGTAACTATTTTCAAGTCCGTGTATAGTTAATTTATTGTTTACTTTATAACATTTTTATGTATGTGACCTTATTTATTTGATGGAGTTGAATGATATTCTGAATATACTTATTGTACTACTATGCATGTTAAATGTTTATTGTATGTTTTTAAAAGTAATGTTATTTGTAACATTCCACATAAGTAATAAGCTATGCTTTATGGTAATACGGTATACTAGCTTTAAGCAACCAATAAGCACAAATATGTTTAGTTTTAGATATATAAAAAGATGCTATTAATATTTTACTAATATTGTAATAGATGTTTTGTGCCCAAACTTTATAATCCTTCAAAAAGTATTTTAATTATGTACTACAAGTATATATGTAATAATAAATGGCCTTTATTCAGAAAAAAATATCGTTGAATTAAATTACAGATTAGTTATCTAAAAGATGTTCTTCGTTTGAGATGCGAAAGATTAAGAAATGAATAGGCACTAATGAGCACGAAGGATTTGAAGTTTTTGTCAGTTTTCCAAAGAAAGATGTGTTTTGTTGTTGAGCCATTGTTTTGGAATAAGTTTGAAATCGGCGGGTGCAAAGTGGACACTAGAAAGGATCTTTTTGATCTGATCTGATGAAAGAAATCTTTGGAGTTCTGATTTTAAATTCTGTTTTTTTTAATTTTGGATTTTAGCAATATGTATCTACATAATATAACAAAAACCTTTTTTTATTTATAAAAAATATCAGTTTTATTATTCGTTTCATTATTTGGGGTTGGAAATTATTTCCCCATTAAATTATCAGGCATGAAAATTATTATAAGGCATTATAGGGCGGAAATTGACCATAAGGATTAAAATACCTAAAAAGCAAAGAGATTTCATGCATTGTTCTATGGGATTTTATGAATAGCAATTTTAACTTTCTAGGAAAATATAACAGATAAGGGGTTTTTATTCCTTTTCTTGAAATTGTAGGTATTATCCTGATTTTACATTTTATCAACAGAAAATTTTGAAAAGTGGGTGAGAATTTTTGGCGTTGCACTAAAAAAAAGAGTGTAGCGCAAATATTTTTACTGGTAGTAGTAAAAATGCAGTGACAAGAAGCCAGTTAGAACATAATCACGAATCTGACGAAACTAGATTAAACCGACAAATCATATCGAAGGCATGCAAACGTAAGGCACAAGAAGATCTATTGAAAAACCATCGAAAATCATTCGATTTGAACTTAAAAAAGACCTACTAAAAACTATTATTGCCACAGATGTGAGTAACATTAAAAGAAATTTATACAACGCAAGGAGAGAAATTCTGCCGGGACCTACACCTAGATGTATAGTTTGGTTCGCAGAAATTGGTTTTTACGACCGGTATTTCACAACAATAGTGATTATTCCAACAAAGAACTGTTATAGGATTACTCAGCTTACTGCTTAAAGCCTTAAATAAAAGGATACTTTGAACTCAAATGTCAAATGTTATCAGGTAAGTATTTAGGACATTATTACGGAAAGAATGAGTATAGTGGAGCCACACAACCTTGAACTCTCATTTGACCTCCTTTCACTTTTCAAGCCCCACCCTTTTATAAGCCACACCCCTCTCCAAGTCCCACCCTTTTATTAGCCACACCCCTCTCTAAGCCACGCCTCCTTCTCTGCTTTTCTCCAACCCCCCTCTCCAAACGCCACCCCCTTTATAAGCCACCCCTCTCTGCCCCAAACCCCTGTATACCTACCTTCTCTCTATTTGCTTAATTAATAGGAATAGGTATAATGAAAATCCACAAAACTTATAAATAAAGATAAAAATGTATGTGTGTTCCTGCCCTGGTTTGGTCGAGGAAGGCGCGCTCGACCAAGCAACTTTGGACGACATTGATAGAAAACAACGCAGAGCAGTGGCCCTTAGAAAGGTGAAGCAGTTGAGTAGGGTAGCGAGTAAGTATGAAAGGATGTTTAAGGAATCTTGATTTGATGATGTGCGTGAGTATGTGAGTTGTAAAAGACTGCATAAAAGGTGTATGAAAGGGTTGAATGAGTGGTTGAAAGTCCTTAGAGAGTTAGAGAGGTGAATGTAAAGGTTGGTGTGTGTGTGACGATGCACTTTCTCGTTGAGTAACTATCCATATGTATTAGATGAATTGTGAAAAGTGTAATAAATCCTTTTCGAGAAGGGATGCCCTTAAACGCCACCTACAAAAATATTGCAAGGGTAACACTGGGTAAGGTCCAGCTCCAAAACGAGCACGAATGGTTCCACCGGCAGGTAAGGTTTTTTGATAAATACCATTTGGATTTTTTTGTGCTGAGTATAACATCTTTTAGCTCTGTTTTTCTGTGAACCGTGCAGGGAAAGTATGCCGCGTACCAGCTGTGCAACGCATGCGCGAACTAATGTTCACAAGGAAAATGCTACCCGAGCATTAGAGGGGATAGCTGTTATGGAGTCTGCATTTCAGTCTCGTATTGCTAGCTACAGAGTTTCCACTAATGAACATCATGTGGATATGTCAGAGTTTATGGAGGATGTTAAAGCTAAAGTGTTCAAAGTTCTGAGGAATGAGGTGAATAAGAACACCTCGATAAAAGTAAATGTGGAGTTATTTGGATATTACGTTCTCGAAGCCAAGGGTTTGGAAGATACCAAGTCCTTCAACACACAGAATTCTGTTATCAGTCCAGGTTCTGATTTAGAGGGATATTACGAAAATATCATTGAAATATTGGCTACGAAGTCTGAGGAACTTGCAGAGCGAGAGTCAGGTATGACGTTTAAAACGATGTGAAAGCGAAAACTTATGTGTTTGGTTTATGTTTCCAGGTTGGACGTTAGTTAGATGGTTGTTTTTAGAAGTAAACGTTAATAAGTTTAACCCTCTACGTGCTTCTTCTTACATCCCCCTACCCCCGCAGATGCGAACAAAGGGAGCTGTCATTAACGTGCAGAATAATGATGAACGATGCTTCGCTTGGAGCTTGGTATCCGCTCTTGTGCCCCTAACGGAAGTGCTCACAGATGTAACTCGTATCCGGATCCCAACGAAGTATTGAACTTGACGAATGTGGAGTTTCCGGTACAAGTAGAAACGGTAGATAAGTTTTTGAACGATAATCCTCAAATTTCCGTTAACGTTTACGGTTTGGAAAACATTATTAAGGATAATGTTGTAAAGTATGAGGTAGTTGGACCTTTGTATTTTTCAAAAATTAAAAGAGAAGTACATGTAAATCTCTTATTGGTAGAAGACAATCACGGAAATGGACATTATTGTTGGATTAAGAATTTTTAACAAACAAATTAACAAGCACAAAGCAACTAAATATTTTTGTGATGGTTGTTTGCAATATTTCGCAACGTCTGCAGAATTAATGAGACACATGCAAAATGATTGTAATCATGTTTATGCTAAATTACCAAGCACTGATTTGATTAAAGATAGGGTAAGAAATGAAATTCCGGAAAATGTTTTGAAGTTTAAAAATTTGTCTAAGCAGTTAAAATTATCGTTTGTTATATATTGCGATTTTGAGTCAATGTTAGTGCCTATTCATAGTATTCATACTACGGTGCCTGATGATAGTCAAGCATTTACCGTTCACACACAGCACCATATCCCGTATTCTTTTTCGTTTTATATAAAATGTTCCTTCGATGACTCGCTTTCGAAAGTTTATATTTACAGGGGGGATGATGCTGCAAAAGAACTTACTAGAAAATTAGATGAGGAAGTGAAACGTATTTATCACTATTATCTAAAACCAAAACAACCTTTGGCTTTAACGGGGGAGGAAGAAATGAATTTCAAGCTGCTACCAACTGCCATATATGTAAAGCGTCGGTTGAAAACAATGTTAAAGTTAGAGACCACTGCCACGTTAGTGGTAGCTTTTGCGGGGCTGCCCATATAACTTGTAATCTTCATTATCAAATTCCAAAGTTTATACCCATTTTTTTTCAAAATTTGAGTGGATACGATTCGCATTTGTTTATCAAACAGTAGCCTTAGAAAAAGAGGAGATAGAAGTCATTGCGCAAAATAAAGAAAAATACATTTCGTTTACTAAAGTCGTGCAAGTTGATGCAAATTGCAGAAAGTGTTTTTTTGTTTAAGGTTTCTGGACAGTTTTAAATTTATGAATTCGAGTTTAGACAAATTAGGAAAAAACTTATCCGATGAACAGTGTGTAGAAATTAGAAGAAAATTTAGTTCTGGTGAATTGTTTCGACAAATGCGAAAAAAGGTTATTTATTATCCTTATGCGTATGTTGACGACTTTTCAAAATTAGATGAAACGCAACTACTGACCCACGACAACTTTTCTGATCAACTATATGCCAATCAATATTCCGATATATACCTAACGTGTGATGTGTTACTACTGACGGATATTTTTGAAAATTTTCGATCGGTGTGTCTTGAATACTATAATCTTGATCCGGCACATATTTCACGGCGCCGGGGTTGAGTTGGGAGGCTATGTTAAAATATACGGGTGTAGAGCTTGTTACCGATTGTTAACCGATATTGATATGTTACACTTTTTAAAAAAGGAATACGAGGAGGGATGAGCGTGTGTGTTGGGCGCAAAGCTATTGCAAATAACAAATTTCTTCCAAATTATGATCCTTCACGACCCCGCTCCTTCATAATGTATCTAGATGCCGAGTCTTTACGGATTTGCGATGCGACAATTTTTACCTCGTGGAAACTTTGCGTGGATGTCAAATGGCAGATTTCGACGTCATGCAAATTGCAGACGAATCCCCCCAAGGTTTTGTCCTGGAAGTGGATCTGAAAATTAATGAAAATTTACATCATGCGCAGAATGAATTTCCCTTTTGTCCCGAGATAATGGCTCCACCGGGACAAAAACAACAAAAACTCATCCCCAATTTGTATAATAAATCCAAGTACGTAATTCATTATCGTAATCTAAAACAGTGTTTGGAACACGGTTTAGTATTAACAAAAATTCATAGAATTCTAAAATTTGATCAATCGCCTTGGTTGAGGACTTATATAGATTTAAATACCCGTTAACGAAACCTAGCTAAAAACAGTTTTGAAAAAGACTTCTTTAAATTAATGAAGAATTCTGTTTTTGGAAAATGTATGGAAAACGTAGATAATAGAGTGGACATAAAGTTGTTGTCTCATTTTGAAAATATTGGAAAGAAACGGGGTGCCGAAATCTATATTGCTAAAGCGAATTTTAAAAGTGCTGCTGTTTTTACGGAGAAGTTGGTAGCCGTGGAAATGGGACGAGTTTTAGTACTTTATGACAAACCAGTTTATGTTGGTTTTAGTATTTTAGATATTTCGAAAACCGTGATATATTATTTTTACTATAATTTTCTAAAACGTTTGTATGGCGATCGAGTTGCCTTACTTCAGACGGACACAGACAGTCTAATAATTGAGGTATTCACGGAAAATTTTTATGAAGACATGAAACTCCACTTAGATAGATTTGATACTTCAAATTTTAAGAATGATAACGTGCATGGAATTCCACCAAATCAATCGGTGCTAGGTAAATTTAAAGATGAATATGTAGGCATTCCCCTAAGAGGTTTTTGGGGTGCTTGTGCAAAAGCATATTGTTGCGAAACCGTAAATGATGTGTGTAAAAAAGCTAAAGGAATTAAAAAAAATGTTATAGGAAATGTATTAAAGCGCGAAGATTATGAAAATATCGTTGAGTATAAAGTCAGCGTTATTTGCTGTAAAATGTTTGTGTAAAAACAAGATTGCACTTTCCGCCGTAGATGATAAACGGTATTTGATACCTGGCACCACAAAAACCTTAACTTGAGGGCAGTTGAATTTTTTTCAGAAATGGTAAATGAAAATTTAGATATGCTTATGGAAATTATTGACGATGATTTACAAAGACAAGATTTAAATCGATTGATTGAATTGCTAGAGAATGAATTGTAATTTTGTTTTTATTTAATTTCTATTTAATTTTCTTATTATTAATGAAATAAATGTAACATGTTAAAAGCGTGTGCCAGTGTTTGTCTACTGTATATAAAGAATTATGTAAACCTGTGTTGATGTTTGTCTACTGTATATAAATTCAATATAACTAAATGTTGTATTAATTTTGTCTGCTGTATATAAATAATTATGTAAATTTCCCTAGTCTATAAAATCCGGGTGGGAATCTTCAAAAGTGGTAGGGATGTAGTTTAAAAAGCGTTTAACGTAACTTATTGCTCAGTTACAATAGAAATGGGTTCAATTAAAGTGAGTTGACAACATTATTGGGCACTTGAAACAGCAGATAATCGTGACATTGTGTTTTCTCGTTATAAAACTAACAATACCGGTTGTTAATCGAAAGAGCTAGACTTCCGGATACTGTGGTTATACGAAGTCAAGATGATTTTCGATACAATTCCTGTACAGGTGTATAAGTCCATTATTTGTTAAAAAATGGTAACCTCATAAATATGAAAATAGTGGAGTAACGCTAAGCAAAAAAAGAGCGTTATCTCGGAACCGGTCCAAACTACTTTGATTTGAATAGTTTTTTTTTCTAAAGTCTTGTAAATATAAAATACTAAAATCTTTACAAATTAGAAATTGACGCTCAGAACGGGAAAAGTGGTGAAACTCGAATAACCTAAAACCATAACCAAATGGTTCCGCACCGGTTGCTGGACCATCTCAGAACAGGATAATTTTTGGTGTGTTATCACATCTATGTATTGGTAGTTCGAAGCTACTATTAATTTACTTTTATTCCTTTTGGTTTAAATACGGCAGCCATATTTGTTTTGCGGTGCACGACGTTTCATGCACTTTTCTATGTAAACGAAAATCTTGATATCTCAAGAACAGTTGGTCGTAGAATGTCGCGGTAAAAACCATTGCATTCTTCACATTTCAAGCTACATTTATTGCTTTAAACATAAATTTCGTAAGATGCTTCCTTATGGGCGCAAATTAAGTCCGAAGTTTAACGCTTTTTTTGCAAAATTTCGGCTTTTTAGAGAGTCATATTTCCAGACAATGGTGAAGTATCAGCGCTCATTCTTTTTAACAAAGTACACAGTTAAGGATAGTTTATGTTCAAAATATTTCAAATCTGAAACTTCATTATCTTGGTATTTATGGGCTTTTAAAATTCTCGTTTTCTTCATTTTTGAGCAACTTTCGACCTCAACAACACCTCAACTTTATTCTGGTGCTAATATTGGTTTGGGAAAGTAAAATTATTATTATTACTATTATTATATATAGTTATATGCTATTGATAAAAGTCTTTGCAGTGATAACTAAAGTTATTAATATAACAAGGGTGCTTTTTCTTTGTATTTTCTTCCGTGGCCGATTTCCTTATCAATCCGTGTAAATTGAATGACAGCTAACATGAGCATAACTCTGTTCTCAAGCTAATATCAAAGTTACCAGTTTCACCATAGTTTACCATCATATACTGCTTCATATCCACATAATATAAAAACAATCCATGTATGCCCATCAGAGATATTGAGGTCCAAAGTTGCTCAAAAATGAAGAAAACGAGAATTTCAAAAACCCATAAATACCAAAATAGTGAAGTTTTGAAATATTTTAAACATAAACTAGCCTTAACTGTGTATTTTCTTAGAATGAGCGCTGATACTTCGCCATTATCTGGAAATATGAGACTCTAAAAAGCCGAAATTTTGCAAAAAAGCGATAGACTTCGGACTTAATTTGCGCTTATAAGGAAGCATCTTATAAAATTATGTTTAGATTGAAAAATGTAGTTCGAAATGTGAGCAATGCAATGGTTTTTACCGCGACGTTCTACGACCAACGGTTCTTGAGATATCAAGATTTTCGTTGACATAGAAAAGTGCAAGAAACGTCGTGCACCACGAAACAAATATGGCTGCTATATTTAAACGAAAGGAATAAAAATAAATTAATAGCGGCTTCGAACTACCAATACATAGATGTGATAACACACCAAAAATTATGCTGTTCTGAGATGGTCGAGCAACCGGTGCGGGACCACTTGGTTATGGTTTTAGGTCATTCGAGTTTCACCACATTGCCCGTTCTGAGCGTCAATTTCTAATTTGTAAAGGTTTTAGTATTTTATATTTACAAGACTTGAAAAAAAAATTATTCAAATCGAAGTAGTTTTGACCGGTTCCGAGATAAAAACGTAAGGTTACTCCACTAAAAATTACGGATGTACAGAACATGAAATGCAACACCGCCATACTATTAACCTGTTACCAGATAAATGTGATTTCATTTTTTTCAAATGTAAGTGCTTTACATCATATAGTCAATGGCGAAATGCAACTCAACGTGCACGTGACAGCCTTGAAGCCGACTTCCCTGCAGGTTTGGTGCATTATCTGACTATTGAAGTAAATAATAGTAATTGTTATATATTTAATTGTGAGGAACCATATGAGAGAGGGCTAGCTATACTGTGACGTCCCTTCTGTCTGCCTCAAGTGTCCCGGTGCATTATCTGACTAGGGAAGTAAATGATAGTAATTGTTAAATGTAAGAAATTGTGTAAATGTTAAATTTTGTTTAATTGTGAGTAATCATGTATCAAACATAAATTATTTTGTAGTAACAATGAATAAATGCTGTAATTGATATGTTGTTTTTAATAAAACCATTAACGAATTTAAAAAACTTTATTCTGAACAATCCATTACATGAGTTTTATGTAAGTAGTATACATTGCTTAATGCACAATAGCAGAGTGATTGACGATGATAAAAGCACGATGGAGACATAGCTTGGAGAGCTGGTTCCTCTTATAGCTCCACCACCTGTTGCGGCACGAAACGTCGAATGTAGTTGCTCTTTTCAGACCCCTTCAAGTAAACGGTGTCCTCCTGCTGAGTTAAGCGTTGAAGAATTCTGGAAAACATAAACGGAGGAGTGAATCCTTCATTCCAATAGAGACAATGATGATTATGCATTAACCAAGTAGCTTGTTGGCGAAACTTGGGTGGTAAGTTGCGAAAGATAAACGGAGGTTTGAAGACGAAGTGAGACACGTGATGTCCATCAAACACGGCTAATTCTATGGGCACAAAGTCTGTGTCGGATGTCTTGAAACCTTGAACATCGACAAACAGCATGGTCGATGCGTGCTGCTATACTAATCAAGGTATATAATGATTTCGTTTATAGTTGTCGTACTTGCTTCGTCAATGCATTATACGTAAATACTCGATCGTGCAAAATGAGTCAGTAAGCAGAAGTGTTCGCTGGAATGCTTCTGTGAGTTTTGAAAGTAACTCGAAGAACGACAGCTTTCCCTAGCAAGGAATCTTTCTGTCGCGAACAGTCGATGACGATTAGAGGTGTAAGCCTTAAACCTTTCAGGAGCTAGTAGAGGTTCTTTGGATTTATCATAGTATGATCGTTGAAAGTTAGCATACATTTCGTATAAAGTAGCAAATCGATTTTCGGCATAATTAATATTTAATTGATCGTAAGGATACCTTTCCGTATTTAAAAATACCATCACGTTTTGAATATCGCAGGTGTCGAATGTGCTCATATCTTTCTACAACTGGCCATCACGATCGGTTTGAAACCCTATGATAACGTAACGGGGAGTTTCCAGAGTGGTCGATGTTTTAATAGACCAACTATGCTTATCCGCTTGCGGTACAGCGGGATAAATATGAGTTTCCCAGCTTCTAAATGCCACTTGAGTGTCAATATTTTTCCCAATATATTTTGTTAATGATAATTCTTCCGCCAATCCTGGTTGAATATGTGGAACTTTCCAATATATTTTTTGCAAGTTAACCTTAAGCTTTTCATTAGTATCGGTGGATATTAGAGCATCGACATCCGAATTGCTTCTAATTAATACCAATTCTTGACGAATATTCATAATAATCTTTCCATAGTCTTCAAAAATCCCCAACAGTGTTGATAAAGGTATGCAGGCGCAAAAATTACCTTTACTATCTAGCAAGGTGCTGGTACCATCCGGAAACCAACCAGCGTTTTGTAACTTAACGCTTTCGTTCGAATTGTGGGAAAGGTAAGCTTTCATGGTGGTTGTTAGACCAACTTTTGTTACCGAATCTACCACAACTCCATTCATTTCGTACCGAATCTCACTAAAAAAATGTGCAATACCATTGTTTATAAATTCACCACTCGCTGATGGTTTACCATCTTCTTTCAGTACAGTACCTTCTACATATAGATAACTACGCAAATGCAAAGTAGACATATCCTCTTGAATAGGTGTTCGAATTTCGTCATTATTCTCAAAACGAGTGGTATAAGGTTGGTGAGTGTGAAATTCAGCTCCAACAATCGAGTTATCGACGAGCACTTTTTCGTTTACATTTAACATTCATTTTGGGATAATAAAACCTAAGGTTTGCAAGAATAAGCGGCTGCCCCTTGTCAATTGAGTAGTGACCGATGCTTGACTAACCATTTTTCGCTTCGAACACGATCTTTTATAGCCAGATCGATCAGTGCAACATCGAGGAGTGTTATATTTGAGCACCATCATCGACGCTCTTCAAATGAAGTCCTATCGTCACGGTTTCCCCTTGGAAATTAACCAAGTCTTGATCCAATATTTTAAGGGTAATGTTTGAAATAGTGTTGACATTAATTGGTAAATAGGGTGCAGTTTCAGGAGCTTCTATTATTCTGAATCCAGGAGGAACACTGGGAAAGAATTGATGTATCACATGGGCCGGTGTGCCATTAATATAATTCCCTGTTATTATATTACTTTCAATCATTAGCGAGTTAATCTTGATAATCTTAACTGGAAAATCAGATATGTGACGTTCCTTAGCTTTTAAGATTCTATTCTTAAACCCTAACAATGTCCCGATGGAGTGTTCAACTGTAAAGTCAATGTCGTGATCAGCTTTTATAATCGATTTTAGGGTGTTATGATTCGGTTCGATGTTAACAGACTCACCGTTTACTTGAGAATTAATGTATTGAGCTATATCAGCAAGCTCATATGACCCTGTAGGTATCTTTATTATTCTTTCACCAATTTTAAACACGTTGTTTTCATCCGTTACGTTTGGAATAGTATTAAACGTCTAGAAATTTGTCAAACGCATAACCCATTGTTTTTTAGCATCCAAATATATGGGAGGATTATAAGAAGAAGTTAAAACAGAAGTTTTATCGGAGAAGATGAATGTTTGAGACATCTCAACATTTCCAGTAAGACTACGGAAATGTTAAGGCGTGTTATCATATAAAAAGTTCAGCGCTAAATGTCCACAATTGTACGAATTTAGCTTCTGAAAAGCATCGTAGTTGTAACTAATAACGTTTAAGCTACCATCACTTTTAAAGTACTGAACGAGTTCTAGTGGGGGTTTTAACTGACCAATACTATCAAAGTATAATATATTTCGACCACGTTTAACATACGATGTCCAATGCGTACCTTCCCCATCTGTATCATCCAAATTCACAATTCCACATTCGATTTTACGGATACGTTTCGGTAACCCGTTTCGCATAAAAATACCTCTGAAGTGTGGAATTTTTAACTGGTTTACGTACTTTGACAGATCGATATTGGTCAGTGCTCGGTGTGGTAGCTTTAAGGGTAGTTTTTTGGAGGTCGTAAATACAATCCTAATCCTTTTTTGTATGGTTTCAAATATAATCCTTTTCCTAAAGGCGCTTGCTCCATCGCTTTATTGTGTCGTTTCGTTTCTTCGAGAGCTGATTTCGCTGCTTTTGCTTCATTCACTGCTTTGGCAACCGCAGCTGCTCCCGTTCCTAAGGAGCCTATAGCTCCGAGAGCGGCAAATAAAGGAATGAGCGGTAGGAAACCACCTTGTTTAGGGATAGGTATAATCCGCCCTTTGAGAGCAATGATACGTTTACGTTTCAAGGCCGCTAGGGCAAGACGAGCAGAACGTTTTAAAGATAGCTTTTTTACTTTACCACCAATACGTTTTCTAGCTAATTTGATGGCGTTGTTGAATGTTAAAATACCCCTTCTATTCACTTTAGATCGTCGAACACCCATACCTAATTTTCTTTTTCCAGACATAATGCCGGCCACAGTAAGCGCAGCCGCTCTCTCTCCAAAACGAGCGTCCTTAGAACGAAACCTCGTCCACGCCTTCTGTCCTAATATACGATCAGCTTTATGACGTTCACCAAGGTCGTTAGTTTTTGAATAGACTATGTCGTGCGCTTTACAAGCTTCATCCAACGGGTTTATTCCTTTGTCTCCACGAGCAAGCCTTTGATGTAAACGGGTGCCAGGTCCACAGTAGTTATACCCTGGTAAATGTAATTCTAACGGTAACTTATTAATGAGAGTGTTGATCACTCTCTTCTCCTTACGAGTTGATTGACGATTCTCCGATTTTCGCAGAGTACGTTTCATAACACATTACTCCTATCACAGGAGAAGAGTGACTGAAAGCTTGCTCCAACATCTTTATATATATATATATATATATATATATATATATATATATATATATATATATATATATATATATATATACCCTTTACCCATATACGCTCTTTCACAACGTGTCCTACATGGAGCAGTTAAAGTTGGTGCGTCAGAGACAGGGGTTGTCTATTATAAATCGGGATAATTGTTCACCGACGCCGCAAGTTTTTAAACATAGTGTATTGTTGGGGGCAGGATGCAAACGCGGTATAATAGTAGGCAGTTCCGGATGTGGTAAAACCAACCTAATGATAGGTTTACTAGAACATCCAAACGGATTACGCTTCGAAAACGTATATGTCTATAGTAAATCTCTTTATCAACCGAAATACGCATATCTGCGCGAGCTGTTTCGATCATTACCCATCGGTTATTTCGAATACGATTCTTCTGAAACTATATTACCACCTAAGGATGCAAACCAAAACTCAGTTATTATCTTCGACGATGTAGTTTGCGATAGTCAAAGCACCATACGTGATTATTTCTGCTTCGGTAGACATAAACACATCGATTGTTTTTATTTATGTCAGACATACTCTGCAATACCTAAACAACTCGTAAGAGATAATTCAAATCTCATTGTCGTTTTTAAGCAGGATAATACTAACTTAAAACACATATTTAACGATCATGTTAGCGGGGATATGACTTTCGAAGCGTTTAAACACTTGTGTTTACACTGTTGGAAGGAGAAATATGGCTTTTTAGTAATCGATAAAGATTATCCACTTAATGGGGGACGTTATCGAAAAGGTTTCGACTGTTACTTCACCATAAATACCGAAGACACGAACTAAACGTTTTAGTAAACATGGACAAGCGTGTAGCAGAAGACTTGGTTAAAGCACGACGTCATGTTAAACAGAAATACAAAAGTCTCAAGTCTGAAATTGCACGGTCAGAAGTGGAACTACAACGCCGCTATCAACCTATCACTCAACCATTGCGTGAGTTTATAACCGGAGTTAAAACGGAATTATTAACTCCGAAAGAAGAACCCTTAAAAACGGAAGTGTCTTCTCCCATACCTACCTCGACCCCAAACAAATTTTATAAACGACTTCCACCCGCAAGACGAATACCTCACGAACCATCACCTATCGCCCAAAGAATGCGCACTACTAGCGTTCCCTCACCTGATATCTCAGTTTTTGAAACAGCAGTCCTGGAAGAATCTGGGATCCCAACATTGGATCAATTGAAAGAACAACTTGTTGCTGTTGGATTCAGTCCGGAATTCCAAACTTACATAGATGAGACCTTTTCTGGTAGAGCTAAAATGTATATGGAAAACATGTTCAAGGATACTAAGAACGAGTTCGATCATCATTATGGAGTACGATTCCATCCGGAATCTCACCAGTACCTAATCGGAGACGCCGCACTCACTTTTGACGAGAACGACTTTATTATTAAAAAACCCTCAGGCACAATTTTTAATTATACAGGCACTCCTGGTGTTTACGAATTAGTATTTAAAAAAGCACCTATTGGATACACCCAATCAGACTTGCAGAAGTATAAGGACCTTCTTACACGTACCAATGCTACCAGAAGAGGTTACATTGAGGGTGCACAGCTACACGGAACCGGAAAGAAATATTCAAATATAATTAGACCCCTTCTAACTACTCCTGGGGCAAGATTCCGAAGCGAGTCTACACCCACTACACCGGTCACGCGATCGAAAACTCGCACATTACCAAAACGTGGCGGTGGTGATACGCGCGTTCTCAACTATAATAATAAACAGGTGGAATTTATACCTTGGAAAGATCCTAATACTCCTTTTAAGTTCAAAATCGTCTGGTCACACCGGTCACACTAATGAAATCATATATATTATTGATGAATTGAGAGCTGCTAAAATTATCGAATAAATCATCACACGCGTATCGATTCGTTTCATAATATTGCTAACGTTAGTGCACTCATGACGCTCGATAAATTCGGTAAACATCTTCACAAAACCCCTGTCCGAGTGAAACTCGACACTCGTTCGAGAGTGTACTTATTAGAAGATATACAAAATGTAAGGTACACAACAATGATGTATATGTGGGCGGACTCCGAGTCTGGGTCGAGCGAACCTACTATTGCCGATCTAACGAAATATTACAATTTGAAAGGTAGCAACAGTAAACGGGAATACACAATACCGTTTACAGAAGGGATTGTACAAGCAGTTTGCAGCTCACCACCATGCATTATGTATGTAAACGGTATTCTAGTTGGGCATGCTGCCAACTTAATTGGGAGACGTTTGAGAAAAGGCGATAAGATTAAGGTAAAAATTAAGTCGCTAGATCCGTCTGCAATCGCCCCATTTTACTTCGAAGCTCTTATTAGTCATCCATATCATCATATATCATCATTACCTCAAGACGATGACTCTGGATAAGTTCGGTAAACATCTTCACAAAACTCCTGTCCGAGTTAAACTAGACGCTCGTGCAAAGGTATTCCTTTTAGAAGACGTGTCTAGTTTGCACTACGAGACAATGTTGTATATGATGGGAGTAAACAACTATGAAGGCGGTTATGCACTTTTGAACTCCATCAACTTCGAGTATGTCGTTCCTCTAACAAAAGGTATCATTAAACAAATCAAATACTATCCCACAGATGTGCAAATCTTTTTAAACGATACGTTATACGATGCCGAATCACTCATCGGAGTGTCATTGAAGAAAGGGGATAAGTTTAAGGTGGAGAAGCCTGGATCAAAGGATATATTTACTTTTGAAGCTGTTATTAGTGTTCCACCATTATCTAAATGAGTATCAAACGTCAAATAATTGAAGAATTGCATAAACCTGCTCGTAAACGATTTCGAAGAAGACGCGTAATCGTAAAAGGCTTGAATGATTTGTACATGGTGGACCTTGTGGAAATGATTGAGAAAAGGTGATACGATTAAGGCGAAAGGTTTGCTATATCCGTCTACAGCCGTCCCATTTTACTTCGAAGCTGTTATTAGTCAGCCATATCATCATATATCATCAGTACCTCACGACGATGACTCTGGATAAGTTCGGTAAACATCTTCATAAAACTCCTGTCCGAGTTAAACTCGACGCTCGTGTAAAAGTATTCCTTTTAGAAGACGTGTCTAATGTGCATTACGAGACAATGTTGTATATGATGGGAATATACAATCATGAAAACGGTTATGCACTTCTGAACTCCACCAACTTCGAGTATGTCGTTCCTCTAACAAAAGGTATCATTAAACAAATCAAATACTATCCCACAGATGCGCAAATCTTTTTAAACGATACGTTATACGATGCCGAATCACTCATCGGAGTGTCATTGAAGAAAGGGGATAAGTTTAAGGTGAAGAAGCCTGGATCAAGGGACATATTTATTTTGGAAGCTGTTATTAGTATTCCAGCATTTTCTAAATGAGTATCAAACGTCAAATAATTGAAGAATTGCATAAACCTGCTCGTAAACGATTTCGAAGAAGACGCGTAATCGTAACAGGCTTGAACGATTTGTACATGGCCGATCTTGTGGAAATGATTCCCTATGCTAAATAAATAAAGGTTTTCGATATATTTTAGTATTGTTGAATATGTTTAGCAAGCGTGTTTGGGCGTGTCCACTTAAACGAAAAACCGGTGAAGACGTCAAGAAAGCAATGAAAAAATTATTAACATCAACAGGAGGTACTCCCGACAATTTACAAACGGATATGGGGAAGGAATTTTACAACCAGCATTTTCGTAAGCTAATGCAAACTTTCAACATCAACCATTAAGAACGTGAACCAGAACGTGTAAACCGAACTCTTAAAAACAAGATGTGGAAGGAATTTTCCATGCAAGGGTCATATAAGTGGTTGCAGTTATTACCAAAGGTTGTGTTAACAAGGTTGCGTTGGTTACAATACAACGATACCGTACACCGCACCACCGGCTACAAACCCATCGATGTGAACCACAGCAACGCCAAGATTCTTTTACAAACAGTTTACGAGTTCCAGAAAACCACCGATCTGCAAAGTGCTAAATTCACAGTCGGTGATCACGTGCGAATCAGCAAGCATCGGGAAGCGTTTGCGAAAGGCTATACTCCCACATGGAGTACCGAAATCTTCCAAATTAAAAAGGTTAATCGAACCAATCCTATAACGTATATCTTGGAAGACACGAACGGGGAAGAGATACGTGGAGGCTTCTACATGGAGGAATTACAGATGGTTAAACATCCTGAAGTATTTTTAGTAGAGAAGGTGTTAAAAAAAAGGGAGATCAAGTTCTAGTCAAGTGGTTGGGCTTTGATAATACCCATAACTCGTATATAGCAGCACGTGATATAGTGCATTAAGTAGTACAGTGCATGCAGTGTATGTGTAGCAATGTTAATATATAACTATCATTTTATGTAAGCAGTAAACAATAATAAATCACTTTTTGATATCAATAGTGTGTTTTATTTCTTCTACCTTTACAGAAACACAGAGTATGATGTATATAATTTATTCACATTAGTCAATATCATAATAAATACATGAAATATATACGGTTATAAACTACAAAGCATAAATACTATTTACAATAATTCATAACAAAGAAAAGGCTTTTGTCAACGTAGTCGGGGGCCTCTACGATTATACTAATCAGTACCGTCGGTTCTACCAACAAACGAGTTCCAAAATTACATTTCGGCTTGCAGTAATTCTAACAGACGATCCAAATTCTGGTAACTATCACGCCCCGGATGAATATCGCGGTGTCCCCATGCTAAAGTGTTGAGCGACCCGGGAATAATGTAACGTTTGTTATCGGCTGGTGATAACGCTACTTTATTCCGAAGTTCTGTGTACATAGCATGTAAACGTGATTTGAATATAAACATTTTGCGGAAGAGCACAACACCATCCTCCACAACCTGACGGTAGTCCTCAACGGTGAGATCGCGCTGAATTACCGCCCTTTTTACCCCTTTAGCCTTTTTAATCGCCATTTCACCGTCGCAGTCAAGCACGATTACACAATACGTCTTAGCACCTGCACCGTAGAAACTGCAGAGGGGCACTCCACAATATTCATCTTTCATTTTACCAACCACCGAGGCCGTGCGCGGTATACCGTGAATGTTGTCAGGTGGGAATTTTGAGGTGTCAAATTTATCTAAGTGTTGCTTCATATCAGTATAAAAATTTTCAGTACGAATTTCTATAATGAAAGAGGCAGTATCTGTGTACAGCAAGCGCACGTTATCACCATATAAAGGATTGAGAAAATCATAAAAAATTCATACATTAACGTTTTAGAAAGATCCAAAATAGTAAAACCCACGTACACCGGTTTATTGTATGTAACGGATACTTTTTGCAATTCTATAGCGACCAAATTTTCCGAAAAGACAGCAACGCTTTTGAATTGAGGCTTTGCTACTAACACCTCAGCCCCATGCTTTTTTCCATGACGTTCCCAATGACTGACCAAACGAACGTCCACCCTTTTATCGACATTTTCCATTGTCTTGCCAAATAAACTGTTCACCATTAATTTGAAGAAGTCCCTGTCCGCTTCGTTAGTCACCTGATTACGTAACGTGGTGTTCAAATCAATATAGGAACGCAACCAGGGTGCCTGATGAAATTTTAATACGCGATGAATTTTGGTTAATTCTAAACCGTGCTTAAGACACTGTTCAATTCATTCAATTCATTCATTCAATTCATGGTGGGGAGAATTAAAGGGTGGGGTTTAAACGTAGTGGGGGAAGTCTATCAAGAGTTCTTTTAGTCTACTTCCTGCTGCGAACATGGGTGCTTTACCTATAAAACTCTTAATAGTGCTAACCGCCGTTTATGATGGTGTTATGTACATCGCACGACCGTCGGAGTCCATTTCCTGGTCAATAGTGTTCCTAAGACCCAACGCGTTACAACTTAAAAAGTGATGTTCTGCATGGACTAAACGTTTACAGTGTTTCATTAAGTAATGTTACACGTGTACCTTCATCATTCAAAGTGAAATTTCATTATCCGTCACATGATATCGAGACCAGCTGGCAAATAATTGGTCATGATCCGCACATTTGCAAACTGCCTGATTCACCAACGCCTGTTAGCTGTATAGTTGTCGTCTCAGTGGCGATCTTTGTATTGGTTATATTTGCCATATTTTTGATTGTTTACGTGGCTATTTATTTGCTTAACCTTAAAGTTTAATAATGTGCATAATACAACATATTGTATTAAACTTTGTATTTGTACTGCAACCGTTTTTTAATAAAACCAATTGTTAATAAAAGTCTTTTATTTTTTTGTTATAACATTGTATACAATCTAAACATTTATAATAAACCTTTTTGTAATTTGTCAGTAATTTATCAGATTTCTTTTTATAGGCTCACGTTTAATGTAGTTAAGTATGTACTTAACTACATTAAACGTGAGCCTATAAAGTTATGTAACAGTTATTCGGATTACAGTCCGCAGGAATATACGGCTCCGGAACTTTAAAATTACTATTATGCACCTCAGGTATATGTGAGTTACGTTCTTTTGAATATCTGGTGAAGTTGAGAGTCCTTTCCTTGTGAAATTCTTCTTCAGTCATCCACTTAAACGGTCTATGTTCACTATTATGCAACCATGATCTATTAAACCAAATGTTGCGTTTATATTATCCATCCACACATCAGAAATTTCGCTATCCCACGTGCGACATACACATTTGAAAAGTACGAACGGACAAGTGTCCCCCAAAAGATATATTTCGTGAATATGTTCTCTACCCGATTTCGTGCATTCTATTCTTTGTGAATTTATTGGATTACCATCTTCATTTAAGTATAAAATTTCTATATATGAACATACAGTGTGACCTATATCTTCTATGCTTCCTAATTCTACAATATTGGGCAGTTTATATAATTCAATTAACAACCCGGTATTGTGAGTTTTAAAACGCCAGTCTTTCGTTCAATCGACCATTGATGTTCCCAACACATTTTATACTAGATAAATAGTGGACACAGATATTGAAGTTATGTAGAGATTGAGGTGCAGTTTGAGGAGCGTGGTTGTAACTGTCTAAAGGTAAGGGGGTGTAGTCTATGAAACAAGTGAGGTAAGTAGAGATGGGTGTGGTTATGTAATGGGGCACTTGAGCCAGACAGTTCTAGGGACCCTAGATTTTCTGTCTCTCTCCAATCTAGTGACTTTTTGTCTATCTCTCTAGGCGGTTAAGTATGGAACCTGTATTACCGACATGATTGTCTATGAGACAAGTGGTCTATAAAGGGGTGTAGCTTACCAAGCGGGGGGGTTTTGAAAACAAGTGAGGCAAGTAGAGAGAGGGAAAGCAGAGGAAGGCGTGGCTTATAAATGGGAGGGGGCTGGAGAGGGAGGCGTGGCTTATAAAAAGGTTTGGCTTGGAGAGGGGGAAGTGGCTTATCCCCGTCTTGTAAATTTCGAACTTATTGTGAGATATTTGTTTTCAAACCTCTTTTTAAACCTTCATATTTTATATTTAACATTTTTGTTGTTCTATTATGGCGTGCATTAAAAGCTTTGGTAACAGTCTCCCAAGCCTCATCCTTCTTCTTCCACGTAATTGCATCGGTTTGTTTACACTCGATTACATTTGCTTGGTTTAATATTTCTTCCACAAGGGTGACTGTTTCAGTAGAAGAAAAGTTGATGGATCTTTGCCTTCTTTTCTTTTCACCTATAAGCATTGCACAATTATTGCTATAACTTTTTAATAACTATTCTAGGACTTACCATTATCAATTGCTGGAGAGTTCTCCATGTTTATATTATTAAAAATGTGCTGAATAAAGTTAAGAAATCACTATTTTACACAAACACACGCAGTACCCATGTCACGTGGGGTTTGCGTGACTGGGGAACGTAGTCAGAGGTAGAAAGGAATCAAACACAAGTCGTAACAACAACTATATACTAAGACAATAAACAAAGAACAAAAGGTTTACATGTTGACAATAAACAGAGTACAAAAGGTTTACATGTTGACAATAAACAGAGTACAAAAGGTTTACATGTTGACAATATGGTGAGGACGTATATGTCCTCCTAAACTACTACAATACAGGGAAGGTGGGAACCAACCCTGTTCAGCCCACTCAAGTTAGGCACTAAGCATTTATATAATAAAAAGAGTACTCACCAGCTTGCTTGTAGATGTAGTGTCGGAGTCATGGAAACTGACTGGTTTGAATAGCTCAAGCAAGCTGGTTATATACTGCCGAATGAGGAAGTAATTGGTATCGTAGTTGGAATTCGTAGGCAGAAGTTCTCGGTAAGTTTGTGGGTTGATTGCATGCGCGATGTCTGTGCCTGCTACGACGCTGCAGGTGGACGGAAGTGTTAGTGAGTTCACTGGAAGGAATGCACATCTGCAGGCACATCATGTGGGAAGCCTCGCCTCGACAGAGTAAGTAGGCGTAGATATCGCATGCCAGTGGATGCGACGGTGGGCGAAGCGGGCGCGCTGCTGAGAAGACCTTGCAGGTGGCATCGCAGCTGTTGAACTAGCGTGGCAACTGAATGTGGCCTTGCATGCTTTATGTAGTCCAAACGGAAGAGAAGTTTAGTTTTAAATAAAATATTTAAGTGTAAATATTTCCGTTTGTGACAAAACATTAAAAACTTTACTTAAAAAATAACTGCGAACTAAGAAAAAACACTATATGGAATGCAATAAAGTGTTGGGAGTCCCCTGCTGTTGCCCAGATGATTTGTACTGACACATTGCTTATATTTATGGTTTAGGTATACAAATATAGATAGTCAAAACTAAATGAAACATCTTTTGGAAAAGCCCAGAACATAAATAAATGTTTAACTGAATTTTTAGAAGATATTTCTGAAAAATAACTATTTTTTTAAATTCCGCCAGTTTTTAAAAAGTGGACTAGAGAATGGGTTTGATTTTTCTCTCTTACACATTATTCTGTCAATTACCCATCTCTTTCTTGCATGTACTATCTGTGTGAAAAAGTTGACCTTCCTCATAAACATTCCAGTAACTACTTTCAAGATATAATCCTTTGTATATACCCAAACTGTGTACTTGCTACCTGTTAATTTATTTGACCAGTAACTACTGAGAACTTTACCTGAAGGTGAATAGACCGGCCCTTAGTCGAGAAAGTACTTGTTAAAGCGGTTTTTAAATAAAAAAAATTAATTAAATTAAAATAGAAAGCCATGGGAGACATCGAGACAGACGATGTAGGAAATTCACTATAGGCGAATATTAAATTATTTCCAAGAAGCAATTTCGAGTTAATATTATGAGCATGTCAAGCTTTAAACTGACAGCAGATTAACGATTTTATCTCGTTACTTTAAATTATAGTATGATGTAGAAATCTACATAAAGAAGGACTTACAATACTAAACCAGTTTAGAATACTTACATATTTTACTAACAAAAAGTGTTGTGTGTAACAAGCAAACATAATAGTTTTTTAAATTACACCTAAATCAAGATTCTTACCTCCATATCCCATTGCACAGGCACAGGCAAAAATCACCCAGGAAACACCCAATGCCCAACCAGGTCGCAATAACGCCAAATAAAAAGCATTTGAAAGTTTGTCGTACTGATAATTAACATCGAATGTATGTTGTCCTGAGAAAACGCACGCTATAAGGATAGCGCGAAGCTGATAAGTGAAATAAGGATAAATCACGATAAATCAAACGTTTACATTAAGGGTTGCCAGATTTATTAAAAAGCAATGCACCAAACTGATATAAAAATCGCCAATAAATATAGATGGCGTTACAAAGCAACGAAAATCAAAATCTACTAAGGGTCCATCTCCGTAAACTTTATCTGACACTGACAGTTAATTGTTGAGTAAGTTTCAGAAAGGGAAAATAATGGGCTTTCCAACTGTGAAAAAATATACAAGGTGATCTATTTGAAATCACAAAGCTGCTCTATTCCCGAGAATACGTACGTCATTTCTGGATAAATCGGAATTGGAAAAGAAAGACGAATACTAAAAAAAAAAAAACTAAGAAGAAGACTGGCAAACACCGCATTCTATTATCTCAATTACTTCAAAAGTTATTTACGATTTTAAAGGGTCAAAATATAATGAGACACCCTGTATAATTTCACATGAATAAAAAGAATTACCTGCGTTAATCAAAACAAAAACAAAAAATATACCTAAAAAATGACATTACCGAGGTTGTACGTGTTAAAAATCCATATAGGTATCGAAGTATGAATTTTTCCTGCCTTCTGTGCTCTGTAACTCCAAAACTGTTAATTTTAGAGCTTCGTATGTATTTTTTGTTACATATTTATTAAAAATAATTATTAATATTGTTTGCCTAAAAACGTAAAAATTCTAATAAAACGAACAAATAGATAAAAATAATAAAATCTTACTATTATAACAACTTTATTCCTCATCAGAAATTTAAAATCGTGTATTAGGATAGCAGAAAAGGCAAAGGGTGGTTTGCTGGTATCCTGATAGCTACATTTACATATTGGTTACACCCGTATATAGACATTGATGACACAATCTGTAATATCATCATTAATAGTGCTACTGGTTAACAGATGGCGTCCAGTTGTTATAAATTTCCAAAAATGTTTGAAATTCAAGTTTGTTAAAAGTTAAACATTATTTTAAGTTATTTTATAACAATTTTTAATAAGTATATAACAGAAAATGCGTAAACCATAACGTAACAATTAGCATTAAGAACATTAATAAAAATAATGGAAGCAGGTGTGTCTCCAAGAAATTGTACTTTCTTGGAGACACACCTGCTTCTCTTATTTTCTTATTAATGTTCTTAATGATAAATAATTGTTACGTTATCGTTTATGGATTTTCCGTTATATACTTATTAAAAATTGTTATAAAATAACTTAAAATAATGTTTAACTTTTAACAAACTTATATACGGGTGTAACCAATATGTAAATGTAGCTATCAGGATACCAGCAAACCACCCTTAGCCTTTTCTGCTATCCTAATACACGATTTTAAATTTCTGATGAGGAATAAAGTTGTTATAATAGTAAAAATATTTTTATTTATTTGTTCATTTTATTAGAATTTTTACTTTTTTAATCAAACAATCTTAATAATTATTTTTTATAAGCATGTAACAGAAAATGCATAGGAATTAGCCTAACAACTAGCATTAACAATATTAGTAAACAATTAACTGATGCAGATTGCGGGATATTGTGTACAGGACCGCACCAAGCCTAATGAGTGCCGTTGTGCAAAGAACCCCACGCGTTTCTTACGGATATTGGATACCGGTCAAATTAGCTGAAATTGTGATACGTTTTAGTTTACATTATTCTGATCAAAAGTCTCTGAGGCTACAATGCTCTATAATTAACAGTTTTGGAGTTACACAGTACGGAAAGCAGGAAAAATTCATATTTTGGTATATAGATTTTTAACACGTACAGCCTTGGTAACATCATTTTTTGTGTATATTTTTTGTTTTTGTTTTGGTTAACATAAGTAATAATGTTGTGTTGTATTCATGTGGAATTATACCGAGTGTCCCGTTATATTTTGACTCTTTATATACCTATATAGCTTTTGAACTAACTGAGATAATGTAATGCGATGTTCGCCAGTCTGCTTCTTAATTTTTTAAGTTTTTTCTGAGCAGCGTTTTTTGCCCACTTCCGGTTTATCCAGAAATGATATAGCGTATTTTCGGAGATGTAAATAACATGCAGTATTCACATTAAGAGCTGATAAAACCATACCCTGTATAATAACCATGATAAGTATGGTCCTTTTGGAAAGGAGAACCAATGGACTTTCAAAGGTGCGTGGTTAACGCTCATTATCTCTTCGAGCTCACCACCTACAGGCGGTGGCTTTTAGGAGGTTATTTAACAGCCCTCAAGGAAGAGTTATGTAAAATTCCAATGACTTCAATTGAACTTTCCTACGCTATTTTTTAATTTGACTGCACTGGGTGTAATATTTTTCAATATTTATGTTGTAATTAAAACCAATATTTCTATAATATTTATGCAATATTAAAAAAATTGTGCAATATTACTGCGATATTACAAAATATCTCATTAACATACCTCAACAATGGGTGTGTGGCCCTGTTAGAGGCCCCCTTAAGTCATTGAGGTGTATTTGGGTTATTTATGTAGTATTTTAGTTTATTTAGCAGGTTATAAATAGTCAAAAATAAAAGAAATTGATTTGTCAAAATGGTCTGTTTAAAATACATATCGTTACAAGAGAAACGCTTGTAAACATGTTGTCCTGTGGGGTGATGACGTAGTTGCTACCAGTCAGGAATGCATTAGACAGAACATAGCCACTCCGACGCCGATGCCCCGGTTGTATTGGTAGAAACGTCGTTATTAAGATTTTTCTAAATGCTCATATCTTCCTTATTTTGCATGATAAAAAGTGCGATTTTTAATCCGAAAGTATAGGTGCGTCCCAATTGTTTAGCCCTTAGGTTTAGCCAGTCTCGATAGATTAATAGTTTGCATGATTACTCCATAATTCAAGGCTCGTAGGTTCATGGTAGTCCTTCATAGCTATGAAAATGGTTTTTTCTCGTCTTTTATATTAATGAACGTTGTCGAAGGGTATCTTATAAGAACATAACAGTAACATCTCAAATGCCAAATTGGCACAAAAGCGTCATTGACTAGCTCTTTTGCGAAGGATATTGGTCGGTCTCATTTTTTTGAAGAGGCTATCACTACCAAAAGATACTAGAACACCATTCTGAATTGGTTCATCGATCAAGTCGATGACAAGGAACTGCAATACGGTTACTTTCAGCAGGATAATGCCCGACAATATGTGGCTCATGGTTAAACACCATTCTTAAGACACCGCTGCATATACTCTAGAAGATTTACAACAAAAGTTGTGAAAGAATGTGATAACGTTACACCTCACCTTTTACAGAAAGTGTTTGATAACATGAACAGACGTGTTGCACTGTGCATTGAAGAAGGCAAACATTTCAACATCTTTTGTAGTTTAAAATAAGATTAGTTAGTAAATAAACGTAATGCTATGTCAGCATGATTTTAAGTGATCGATTTATTTTGATTTTTGTAATAATTGTTAGTTGAAATCGCAAGAGCGCATATCTGACAGTAAAAAACAGGTTTGCCACTACATAATTATGAAGTTACTCTCCAAAAATTCAAGTTTTATGGCGTTACTGTAAACATAGGACTGCATGCGCAATGCGCATGCTCAATTATTAATCTATAATTGTATAAACCGACAAGATTTTCTTAGTTGTTACTTATTAATTGTTAGTTGTTAATCCTTAGTTGTTAATTGCTGTATAAACCAGGCATTTACATTACTTACTAATAGAATAGATAAATAGAATATTTAATAATAAAATTTGACAGTAAATATAAGTAAATATACAGTCTGTTTGATTTAATGCGCCCCGCTTTGTAGCAACTTTATTTTCGATCAGAAATGGTATAAACTGTATATATTATTAAATGGCATGCATAGCATTCTATATGTTTAGAAAATTTTGTATTTACTAAATCAGCGTGAGCGTGATGACGTCATAGAACTTTTTTAAATTACATGCTAGGTATTTTTTTACTGAAATCGATAGAGTATTGTGTTCTCTTTTCAACCATAATAAATATTCATTCTCTTACATAAGAAAATTCTCAAGAAAAACGTGAAAAATGATTTACGAATAGTAGGCTTTAATTTTTGTTCTCCAATTATTAAAACACAGTTATTTAGCAAGCTTAGGTAAATAATGAAACTTCAGTTCTTACAGTGACGTATTTAATTTTTTTTCGAGGGGACGGAAGGTATAATATGTTTCAGCAGCTATTTTATTATTATAATATTACCTTTGCTAATGACAACTTAGCTGTCGAAACAATATTGTCAGGTTATAATTTAATCAATACTGTGAAACTTTTATTAATCTCTATTTATTTCAATCAATAGAATAAATTGAAAAACTTATTTTAGAATTTCCCTAATAGCATAGGAATAGAAAATGATTGATGTATTTTTTACCATGCCAGAAAATTAATCTTATCATATCGAACGTGAAGAACAAGAATATGGCCATGATAAATCTGCATTTTAGCCGCACTGCAGAGGGCACTGGTTAAAATATTTTGGGCGGTCTGTACCCACGAGCAACTTTCCAAAGTTTCTGGCAATTATGATTTGGTATCTTTTGCATCATAAGGAATACCACTGCCAGAATCATTAGACAGTCGGGTGTGGGTGCCAGACGGCCCTCAACATTGCATTAGTGACAGTGCACGTTACCTATTTTTCACCACTTGATTCTTTTTTCTAATAACTTTTTGCATCATAAGGGATACCAAACCATCGTTGTCAGAAACATTGGAAAGTTGAGCGTCAGTGCCAGATCGTCCGAAAGACTAAACGAGCGCCCAAATTGTGATCATATTCTTGTTCCTTGTGTTCGATGTTAGTGGAATTCAAAAATAAGTTTTTCAATTTATTCTACTGATTATTTATTTTTGTACTGTTTTGTTCTACATTTTCTCTAATTGAAGATTAAAGACTATCAGAATAACTCGGTGGTATATTTAGGGGCGGGGGCTAACGGGATGGAGCCACCCTGGAAATGTTTTTAATAGTCCAAGTCATTTATGTGAAAATCTAAGTACGTATTTTGATTGGAAATTTTTCCAGAGTACCCTCCTCCCCTCGAGAAAATTGTAAATACGCCACTGGAAGAACTGAAGCTACGTTATTTACCTAAGCTTGCTAGATAATTCTGTTTTATAAATTGGAGAACCAGAAATCAAAGCCTACTACTCGTAAATCATTTTTCACGTTTTTCTTGAAAATTTTCTTATGTTACAGTATGAATATTTATTATGATTGAAAGGAGAACATAATACTCTATCCAATTCAGTAGAAAAATACCTATCGTGTAATTTAACAATTTCGATGACGTCATCAAGCTAACCCAGATTTAGTAAATACCAGATTTTCTGAACCAGAACATAGAGAATTTTATGCCATTTAATAATATGTAGGTTTATACCATTTCTGACCGAAAATAAAGTTGCTACATAGCGGGGCGCTTTAAATCAAACAGACTGTCTATGTCAATTTTAAAGGCGTTGTTTGCGCTTGCACAGCCATACTAGATGAAAATGAATTTTAATCATATTTTATATACAGAAATACTAAATTTCAGTAGAGTTTGCTTAGACATTTAAGGAGCTTTCGCCCACCTACTAAAAATCTGGGCAAATATTGCGCGCAAATTTAGGTTTAAATATAAGCTTCGAAATGTACAGTTGTGATCATTCGGTAAGGAACGATGAAAAAATAGTGATCTCCGGTTTTTCAGCTTTTTGTACAATGTGTACGTTGTAATTCGACCTGATTTATGGACTGGACAATTACAGTGTTAAAAAAAGAAATATTCTTGAATATCATATAATGAATTTACAATTACATTATACAGAGAAACTGGAAAATCGGCGGTTATGATTTTTACATCGTTTCTTAGCGAATGATCGCAACTGTACATATACCAATAATTATGATTTAATTAAAAATAATATAAATAAAGAAAATAAAAGAATAAATTCTTTGTGGATTGAACACAGGGCTTCGTTTATAAGAGTTCTATGTTCAGATTTCAAGAATTTTTCGAAATTTTGAATTTTCTGTTTTCTGTTTAACTTTAATAGATTAACAATATTAATAGTTCAAAGTTTTAATTTTGAGTGACATAAATACATGATATATAATGAAATATTAATTTTGAAATTAATATTTGAAAGACAGGTTTGAAATATCAGATCTGAAATGTCTAACCTTAATCTCGTAAAAGATTGCTTCTCAGGAAGGACTTTCAGGTGCAAACTACCAGGAACAACGTTTGTACAACGTTAGACATTGATCCACTGCACAATGTTGTAGACATATAGAACTTTACCTCTGGAACAGTTTCTCAATTTCCCTAAAAACGATCCGATGGTCGGTGTGACTTTAGAAGTCATCAAAGGCAATCTTTATGAAAATATAAAAATTTATAAAATCTTTTCAAACTTAGCAAACTTCTGGCAGTTTGACTTCTTGAATAATTTTTAGATTGCCTTAAAAATGATCCGATGGTTCGGTTGACCTCCAAAGGATATCAAATATCATGTACGTAAAGATATGCAGTTCCGTTGAATTTCTTCAAACTTTTGAAAACTTCTAGAATTTGATCTCTTAAACAATTTTCAAATTACCATAGAAACTATCTGCTTTGACCTCTAGGCGTGTACATAAAAATACAAAATTCCATAAAATCTCTTAAAACTGTGCAAACTTGAATACGATCTTTTAAACAATTTTTAAGTTATTCCCATACGATGTGATAGTCGACTTGATCTTCAGAGGTCATCAAAGATCATTTTCATAAGAAAATCTTCAAATTTTGCAAATCTATACTAGACTATACATAGAACAATCTTTAAATGAATGACCTTAAAAAAGAATTCCATGATCCGTTTCACATCCGGAGGTTTTGAGTTTTTCATAAAAATGTAAAATTCTATAAAATCTCTTCAAACTTTGCAGACTTATGCAATTTGGCCTATTGCAAAATCTTGAATTAAAATTATCCTAAAAACGAAATAAAATTTCACCATGAACTTGATTTCTTAACAATTTCTCAGCTTATTCTCATACGTGCCCAGTATGATTGTCCTTATCTTTGAATCGCACTTTACATAAGAACTCACTTTTATAATTGCAACTTCTATAATTAATTAATAAATTAACAATTGTATTTTTATATATTTTATTATTTCTGATCGTACAATGTGCGTATAAGTACAAAATAACATATCAGAAAGATCTCTCCAAGCTGGGATTTATGCAGCAGTCCTAGAACAAGAAAGTGTATATTAAAATAATGATTTACTGATGATTTAACAATACAAGGTTTAATAGGTAATGTTTAATAGAGAACTTATGGAACTAGAAAGTGTAGATTTAGCCAAGTATGACCATGGACTAAATAGAGAAAATGGTACTCACTTTTGTTAACATTTATTTCCATATATCAACACATCTCCCAAATGCATTCCGTACTTTTCCAGCTGGGCAACGAATTTCATAATAGTTGTATATTGAAGCTTCAGGAGATACTCCTGGTACCTTTCTGAAACGAAGCTCTTTGATGCCATGACTTTCTCGAATTGTCTTAGAATAACAATTTGAATGTAAAATTGCTAATATTAACACCAAGCAAACTAGAAACTTAATTTTATAGATTTTAACGTCTTGTACGATGATACTATGCAAAGTGAATCATGAACGGAGTTAATCGAATATATTTATACAAGAGAATAAGAATTTGGTTGATGTCTAATGTTGTAAATGGTGACGTTGGTCTTTTTTGTGTGTAATATGTAAACAATTTAGTTTTGGATGTTTCTATTTCTGGTATTTATGCCACTAATCTAGAAAATTTAGTAAACATTTAGTAAAAGTATGTAGTAGTAGAGGTGTATCGAAAATCACATCCGTATTTGATCCGAGTCGGATTTGGATCGAGTGAGATACAGATTCGGTCGGACACGGATCGAATCGGATATACTATTCGTATATCAGAGGAGTGTCCAAAAGTTATCCGATTACTCGATAAGAATATCGTTTTAAGTTCTGCATACATTTCAGGTCAAAGTCGTCCTCCCCATGCTAACTTGAATCATTTGAGAATTGCGGCGAAATTATATCCGAGCGGTTATTGATTAGAACATGGCACCTTCAAATTTTGGTAAAATATTTAGCATTATAAGGCCTTCGAGATATGTAGTTCTAACTTGAAAACGTAAATAACGTCACATAATATTTTTATTTGGTTCCATCTTGAAATAAAAAACGATTTTCAAAGCTCTAAACAAATCATAAAACGTAGGCTTTTGTATGTCGGCTAAAAAATCGGATGTCATAAAATCTGGATAGCAGATAAAATCCAGGTAGAATTCGGGTGTCGTATAAAATTCGGATATTTTAATTAGGTTTGGGTTATCGATTCGCATCGGATACGACTTTGTCGGATGTCGGATCGGATTCGGATTAATTCTTTCCCCAAGTTGCACATCTAGAATGTAGTATACGTCATTTTCTAATCATTATCAAATGTTAATATGTTATATAGAATCTGTTTAGAATATTTTTAGATTCTTTAGTAAGTATTAATAACAATTTTGCAATTACTACATCTTAATAATTACTATCCGCGTACGTGTACCGCAGTTTTTTCTGTAGTAATCTAGGGTTTAATGGTTGAAAAGATACTTATACATACGTAAACAAACTAAATAAAACAGATGTATTATTAAGATTGCTGGAATAAATTATAACATTAAGGAAACAATGTATATTTAATAAAAACTGTGTGGTGAATTGTTCATAGAATGACACAAAAAAATGATTACATTACTATTATTCATTAACAATCTGCATACTATTAATTTCTGCCGTATTATTAAAATATTACGCACGTAATATTCCAGAACTATATTTTTTTACTGATTGTTGATATTTTTTTTAACGTCCGCTTGAGGATTTTGATTTTTCTTAGATTTTCTTAGAAACATTTAAACACAAGAACCTATTACAAAGATAAAGAAAAAATGATTTTCAAAATTAAATTTTATTGGAAAAATGTTTTTTTTTAAATCTTTTTTAGTTGCTACCTTTAACATTTTATTGTTGACGAAGTTCTTAGAGGAATCCAGCAAAAGCACTAAAATTGCCAACTAGCTTTAGAATAACTTTTTATCCTTTTAACCGCTTTTAACACTTTATTTAAGTTTAATCAGCGTTTGAGATTTTCAGATTTATTAATATTAGTCTGCCTGGTCATATGTTTTTATTTCTTCTCACTTAAAGGTGGCTTATTGTAGAAAAGGAAAGACCGCTAAAAGCAACATATGTGATAAACAAGGAAATAATATTGTTTATTGTTTCCAGCCTTATTTTGTGGAACTCCATAATCATGAAATAAATAAAGATTATTAAAAGTTTCACAGTTTTATTAATTCTCAGTAATTCTCCGTTACTGGAAGTATTAGATGTTTAATTATGATTTTTATTATTAATTTTTATTATTATTATTTTATCTAGTTACCTATTTTGTATCTACCTTAGCGACGTGTTTGTTTATAATTATATTACCTTTGATAATGACAGCATAGCTGTCGAAACAATATTGTCAGGTATATTTTAATAAAACTGTGAAAGTTTTAATAATCTTTATTTATTTCATGATTAAGGAAATAATAATTAGTACAGGAAAACTAGGCTAAAAAAAGACCAAACCCGGACAACCAAAAGAACGAAACTTTATTGGGTGCAGATTGCTTGGTACTCCTATCCCTTCACGATCTGCAAAATTCCTTAAGGCTCTTGCACACCAAAATATTGGCATATGTTAAGTATATGGGAGCATTTTTTTCTTTTTACAAAGTTTCTTTGTGAATTGAAACATTATACTATATTTTTTCATGTATATAATAATAAGTTAAAGCTCTCTATGAGGTATTTTTTTAGTTTTTGTTTTAGTTTTCTTTATAAAAAAATAAAAACCTCATAACGTTTTTTACTTTTCTTAGCTTTATTTATCAAGATAGAAATTTTTTCTTTTACCGTTGAAGAATACTTTTGATAGTCCAGCTAGGCATGAGCTCATTTTCTTTTCAAAACTAATATTTTCTCGGATATTTGATATTAAAAAACCTGAAGTTAGTCCACCCATCAAACACATTTCTTGCAGAAACAACTGCGGAAACATTGCTTAACGACACACTGTACGCTATATTTTATAATAACCATCGCACGTATTGTGCGACCTTGATGTACATGGTTTGAAATACGCCCTTCGTTATTAGTAGCAGATAGTCCGATCATAATCGAGTATTCTCGGCGTACTAACCATGGTTTGTCACTTTTGTGAGATATACCTTACCAACTTTTTTAACTTTATAGTATCTCAAACCGTAAAATTGCGGGCCAGCAACTGGCTTGCAACGGGGAATTGCTGCATGTGTGCACCGGCGCTACATTGCCGACAATCGATTTATATGTTTGTTTTTTGCAGTGGTTATAATATAAAATGTAAACTGCTGAATTACATTTTCTATGTGACGATTTACTACTGTTTTAACATTTTTACAAAATAGTTAATTATCTGCGTTATTCGAGATGGACGCTTGTTTATTTAAAACTGTACACATCCTCAAATTCTAACAAAAGTAGCAAATGGGTAATGGACAGTGGAAATAAGTTATAGTTTATTTTTTAGAGAAGAAAGTGTACTATGATGCATTCCCTTCTTATAAAAACTGCATTATTGTTTCCACTTATAAAGGTACAGTGTAGAATTGGTCATAAGAACAATTCATACATTTTCTATAAAAAAAGTTTTTTCTATAAAAAAAACATTGGAATTAACTCGCCCTATAAGGTACACAGATTTTACACATAATTATCTATCTATGTGAGATCAGACTAACAAGAGAATTTTAATAAAATCTTTTCAAAAACATAAAATTTAAAATTGCCTTCTAATAAACAAAAACTTATATAAATTGAAAAGAAAAGATTTCTGTATAAATATCAAACACACATGTCATGTATGAGCCGATAAATACGGGGTGTTAAATAATCTCTCTGTTAAATTGTAAAATTTATAAATTGTGTAATTACAATAAAAACTTACTACAATTCTACAAAATTTTTAAAATTAAAGTCGATGTTTAAATAACGCCCATTTGCTGCTAATCCATAACTAATTCGGTTTACAAACTCACTTTTATCACGGGTGATATCTGCTGAAATAAAATGACTATTGCCATAAAACCGTTTCCTGGCAATTCCACAAAGGAAAATTAATTGGAGGTAAGTCCGAAGGTAAGTAAACGAATCGATTGTCTCCAGACTATCAATCCAGTGTCGAACAACAGCGCATTTTAATAATGACTTACATGAACAGTATAATGCGGTGGAGCACTATCCTGCTGAAACCAGATGTTTTCCTCAGGCATGTGTATCGGATGGCCAGTTAAGCAGTCGGTCCCAGCAACCACGCAAACACTTACGTATGGTTATCGTGAAGCATAGACTTCACCATATACCACCCACAAATATGTATAGTTCTATTAGTGGAGTAATCTTTATATAACGTTAATATTTAAAAAAAAAATCGAATTACGCCAAACACCTTTTAGAACAAAATCACACAATGACTCCTCAAAATAATATTAAATTCCTACATTTTTGTAATAACAAACGCAAATTAGACATTTTAGAAGCCTTTGAGATATACAAACACAAACTCAGGGTACCTTTAATGAATGAACAACTTGAGCTCAGTAATTCTCCGTTACTGGAAGTATTAGATGTTTAATTATGATTTTTATTATTAATTTTTATTATTATTATTATTATTTTATCTAGTTACCTATTTTGTATCTACCTTAGCGACGTGTTTGTTTATAATTATATTACCTTTGATAATGACAGCATAGCTGTCGAAACAATATTGTCAGGTATATTTTAATAAAACTGTGAAACTTTTAATAATCTTTATTTATTTCATGATTATGGAGTTCCACAAAATAAGGCTGGAAACAATAAACAAAATCCCTATCGTACCCAATTCAAAAATAAATTGTTGCTTAACATTTAAAGATAATTTTTATATTTTACACAGAATATTCCTAATACATTGACATTTCAAAAATAGCAAAATAAATTTTGCAAGCCTTGGTATTATTGTGGCGACCATTTTCTTCGGCTCTGCACAGCATTTTTGACCGAAATCGCAATTTACGGAAAATTTAATAGTTTCTTTACTATTAAAGCTATCGTGTTCGAATACTAAAGGATATTTCTAATTTCCTTATTAAAGATTACCGGTTTTTTAATAATGCCCGAGACCTTTGATTTTTATCCAACTTTGTAATTGTTGTAACTGGAGATAAATTGAATGAATTGCATACTAAATTTGCTGTAGCCAATTCTTCAGATGGATCACAAACATTCTCCATTACCATTTCACATGATTTCCGTTCAATACCAAATAATTTAGAAATAGATGTAGGACATAATGACTGACATGTCACCCTTAACTTTAATAAATTTTGTTTATCTTGAGTTAAATCGCTTACACTACATAATTTCTCAGTCACAGATTCTTAATCATATTAATGACATTCTCATTTGACATACACGCTCCATATTGATTTGTCAGACACATTTGACATTATTTTGAAGGATCTATCAGTCAATAATCAAATAATATAATGTGGCTGCATTAAATGTACTGTTCTTAAGGTAGTACCGTCGTTTTAGAACTACCGTTCAGATATTAATGAAATTGAATATATCGATTCATTTTGGTCTAAAAGTGACCCAAAAAAGTTTTTGTAAGGCCAGGGTAGGTGAGAGAAAAGTTATAAGCATTTGAAATATGACTCATATATATCATTCGTGGCCGACACAAAGTTTTGTGGTTCACATGATACAAATTGAACAGAAAAACTTGTGTTACACTCACCCTGTGTTAAACTTGTGTTAAACCCTTACACTCATAATCAGCTAAATTTTATTTGCTGATACTTATTATTTGCGTACTGTATTATTTCTAATTTTTCTTATATATTTATTAATTACAAAATTATTTTAAAGCAACTTGTGTGCACAAGTTTGCAAGTAAAAATAGTCGTATTTTTGCGATACTTTGCGGCGGTACAGCTTTAAAACTACTTCAGTCTGCAAGTTTAGATTTTTACTGCAGATTTATCTCTAAGACTAGATGGTCGTGTAAAAATATTAGAATTTATAGGGGAGCCTCTAGAGGATAAAGATGTAATCTCTAGGCAGTATTTTAACATGCGAGCTATGCATACAAACGATCAAATGCAGTTTAATGCAGATGGTAAACGTATTGTTTCAGTAAGTTACCCTATAGATGGTACGGATGTCACTTCTAAAGCCTATGTAGATGCTCAATTCAACTCTGCTGTACAAACCTTCATTACAATGACTACCGACACTCAGAACACTATTAAAGATCTAAAGCAAAATGTAACAAAGGTTGACATTGAAACTAGTAAACTTAACAGTTTGCTAACAACGCTGGAAAAAGAAACAAAGAGAAATCTCCTAATAGCAAATGATGAGATGGAAACTAATCATTCGAGTGTGTTGACAAAGATAGAAGAAACGAATAGTACCCTAAATAGTAATTAAAAAAAATTATTAGATAAAGTACAAGCGCTCGAGGATACTCAAAAAGTTATGCGATCATCGTTTGATGCCCTAATAGCCGAATCTGCAACACGTACGAACTCTTACAACATAAAGAGAGTGTACAATGCCGACTAATAACGGAATTTACTACTACTACTATCGGTTGACCTAATCATATTGATATGGACACCATCTTTATTCTAGTTTTAAGTGTATTATATCAAATGCCTGATTAGCGCGGATAGGAAATGTGGTGAGCCTTACGGGAATGCTGCGCAGATACCTAGTTTGCTTATATCTACGCTAATCAGTTATTTTTTTTCTATCTTAGCCTAAATGTATCGTCGAAGAAATAAAAAAAATGTATTTAAACAAAGTTTTAGTTTTACTAATATCAATAACTCTTCAAACATAGCGATATGTAGTAGTAGTAGCAGCAACACATTGATATGGTAAAGAAAGTAAGTTTCGCCGACGCACGCATGAATAATATACATCATATGATAGTATGGGAATATGCATACAGACAGGCGAGAAAGGGAGACTGGCAAACATTAGCTTTGGACAGATACCGTTTTCAAACAAGAATACATAATGTTGAAAAGCATCTGTGTAAAATTCTACAAGTTGATCATAGAGACTTTATCTATACGCAGAGATTTCAGAACACAGATTAGTCCGGCGGCGGCGATCGAGTATAAATACAGGTACAAGCAGTCTCTTCTCTCAGTACCAGATGTTAGTTCACGAGGGTAACGGCTTTGTTAACAAGCTCATAGACAAGCTACCTATTGAACTACATCTTCCTTCTTATCAGTACTGTGGACTTGGTACTAAATTATCTAAAAGATTACAACGTGGCGATAAAGGTATAAACCCTTTGGACCAGGCGTGTATGCAGCACGACATCTCGTACGCTCAAAGCTCCGATTTGAACAGTAGACACCAGGCAGATCGTGTATTAGAAGAAGCTGCTTGGAAGCGTGTTAAGGCTAAAGACTCTAAATTAGGGGAAAAAGCATCAGCTCTGTTTGTAACCGGTATAATGAAGGCTAAAAGAAAGCTGGGAATGGGCGTAAAGACAAACAAACTGTCAGCGAAAAAGGGTCTCGCTAGAAAGGTGAAGAAGAAGAAAACTGTCACTTTCAAAGGTGGCGTTTTAAAGAAGCTTGTTGGTGTAGTGAATCGTGCAAGCAAGAGACTCACGGGTAAAGACTTAATACATCATGCCCTGAGCGCTGCCAGAAGAATCATTCAAAACGTGGGCGGTCGAAAAAACGTTAAAGTACCCCGAATTATTCCAGTGCCTACAGCTACAGGGGGTATTTTACCACTCATACCAATTTTTGCTGGCCTCTCGGCTATCGGTGCAATTATAGGAAGCGCTTCGGGCGTAGCAAAAGCTGTTAACACTGCTAATAGTAATAAGAGATAGCTAGAAGAAACTACACGGCATAATAGAAGTATGGAAGCATGTTTACATTGGTTATTTTGTTCGGGCCGTGGTTTATTGTTTTAAATTATACTATTTGTATGTTTGGTGTTAATTGAATTGATAATATTTACTGCGTGCGTGTGCTTAACGTATAGAGTTTTTTTTGTTTAAAATTGCGCGTAGTGCATATTTACTGCGGTGTAACACATTAGGTAAGTTTCTTATTATAAATTCGAAACTTTTATCTCATGCACGTAAAACTCTAATGTTATTATAGCACGACAACGTTAAGTTTTTACTGAATAAATTTTAAGTTTCTTTATTTTATAAATTTGAATCTTCTATCTCACGTACATGAAATCCTAATGTTATTATAGCATGATAACGTTAAGTTTTTATTGAATAAAGTGAAATGAATTTTCTATTTCCCTTTGTACGTATTGTACGTGTCTAAAACTAATACATCAATAGCGTTTATTGTCTCCAGCTTTACTTTGTGGAACTCCATAATCATAAAAATTTGCATTTATTTAAATATTTTGTTACTCTTATAATCTCTAGATTTACTGGGAATTGACCACATTTTATAACTAATTATTGTTATGATGACGAGACCTGTGTGATTGACTTATTCCCCCTGGCAATAGGTAAGTTGTTTATTAGATTCCTGTAATATTAAAACTAAGGGGGAAAAAAGAGGAAAGTGTCGGAACAAATTTTTGTTTATTAAAAAAGAAAAGTGACAGACCGCCCTAAAGATTTTATGTGAAAATCTAAGTATTTTGATTCGGAAAGGAAATAAGTTAAAGCCTAACCATCATCAACCATACTCTTTTGTTTTTACTGTACAAGGATTTTAAAATGTTCAAGGATTAGTACCTGCTTTGTGCCTCAGGTAGTCAACCCGACCTTTTTTGGGGTATAGTGATGCATTTTAATCTGATAATTATCTCGATTTCAAGTTTACAAAAAGCTGTCTTTAAGGAAGATTGAAAAGATTATATATTGATGATGAAAAAAAAAGGGAGAGAATTTTTACAGAAAATAACCATTTAAACTTACCTGTTTTGAGTTTGAAGCAGGTATAAAAACCGCAAATTTCTAGTGATTTGGAGGTCGAAGCGTTCCTTTTTAAAAGAATGTATAATGCCTCAGGGTGTTTCCCTTTTTGTCGTCGTCGTCGAGGGTAAGGTAAAATTTAACTCTAGTTTATTTAAGTACCTTCTACAGTAAAACTGTATTATATTTTTGTTGTAACAATTGGTTTAAAGTCTAATAATAAGGACCGGTTTAAATTTAAAAGATGATTAGAGTATATATTCCTTCTTGATGAGATGTGATTAAGGTGTTTTAATTTAACGTGATATCTGGTATTACAAAGTGAAAATGGTAAGTTATTTTTCTGCATTAGAATTAGGTTTTTTCTCTTTTAAATAGTTAATTCAGCTGTTGATAATAATAATACATATTAGTGTTAGAAACCAGGCCGAATATGCACTACGCGCAATCATACATTTTCAATAGCTTCGAAATACGCAGATATGTAATAATATACTATATACTGTTGTAGGATATTCATCGTATCTATAGTAAACTCATATGATTAATAATAATCTGTAACCGTTTTCGATACCTTCAAACTATAAGTCTATAACATATGTTTGTAATACGTCTTTATAACTTTGAAACACAGGGTAGTGACCTCTTGCAATATCTACAGTTATGAGAACCCGGAAGACTTAACCTGGAGAAATTATTCTTATTCTTTTACAATTAAATGTGTTTTGAAAAACACGATGAAACGTTATGTATATTAATGCAGGAGTTCTGTTAACGCATTCAAGGACAATATATGTATAAATTATCGTTAGACTCGTGCTCTATATAAAACGCCATATATAAAATTAGAGATAAAAATTTATCCTGTGTATTGGTGAAAACTCAAATATTCACGGAAAGATAACAATCGGTGCATATGACGATACTAATCAGTTTGACGCGGAATATATATTTCATATTATACAAACGGAGAGAAAAGAATAGGTACCGTAAATTGGGGTTACTTTGATTCTTGGGGTTACTTTGATAAAACTTCTTTCTGGAACAAAATTCCAGTTTAAGAAGTTTCTGAACGCCATCTAGGTATGATTTCTTCAGGTTGGTAACTCTGATATCTATACACTGAATATGTTAAATTACGCAGTAAAACGAAACGACGCTTGTGTGTGAAAAAATAGTGCAAACCGAGGTAAGTGTTTTTGTTGAATTTCGTAAGTGTAAAAACTTCATAAAAATTAAGCTGAGTATTTTCTTTGAGTTTTGCTTTAGTTTCATAACGTGATTAACGCTTTCTTGAGAAACATATTCGATAATTGTAAATGTTCTAACCTAAAATAGCACGAATTAGCACGAATAGGGGTAACTTTGATAGCTATCCGGGGTAAATTTGAACACTGATCAAAGTCACCCCGTGACCTAAATAAAAGAGCATAATATTTGAATAAATATAAAACAATACAATATTTTTTCTTTTTCATGCCGAGGCAGTATAAAAAGAGACCTGGTTCCCGCAATTATAAAACATACTCCGAGGAATCTTTGGAGGAAGCGCTAACTGCTATTGCAGAAGGCCAATTAACACTTCGGGCAGCTTCGCAAAGATTCAACATTCCCTATGGCACATTGCATAATAAATACCACGGCAAATTTTTGAAGAATCCTGGTGCGCCAACTGTATTTTCTCAAAAAGAAGAGGAAGCAATTTTACAGTCCGCCGCGAAATGTGGAGAATGGGGGTTTCCCCTTTCTATTTTAGATTTAAGAATGTTTGCCAAGGCTTTATTAGAAAAACAAGGGAGAACAGTGACCAAATTTCATAACAATCTTCCAGGAAATGACTGGGCCTACTCCATATTAAATCGGCATAAGAGTTCATACTCACAACGTGTTGCCACAAATATTAAGAGAGCAAGAGCTGCTGTATCTCGTGAAACATTAAATGAGTATTTCAACAATTTAGAAAAAACTATTAAAGACGTCCCACCGTCTAATTTATTTAATTATGATGAATCGAATCTCAGCGACGATCCGGGTAAAAAACTAGGAATTTACAGAAGAGGAGTAAAATATCCAGAAAAAGCTATGAACCATTCAAAAAGCGCCACTACAATAATGGTTTGCGGTTCTGCTGACGGAACACTTTTGCCACCCTACGTCATATACAAGAGCCTTCATTTATATGATACTTGGAAAGAAAGAGCACCTGGTGGTCCACCTTGCTGTGAGAAGTCATGCTGTTCTCAAGGCACCAGATTTAATAGGACAACGAGTGGATGGATTGATGCAGTCACATTTCGGGATTGGTTCGTTACTTGCTTTTTACCCCATGCTAAAAAACTAGAAGGAAGAAAAGTTTTGATCGGTGACAATTTGTCTGCCCATTTAGATGGAGATGTTCTGCGACTTTGCCGTGAAAATGAAATAGATTTTGTATGCCTAGTGCCAAATTCTACACACCTCTGCCAGCCCCTTGACGTGGCTTTCTTTCGCCCAATGAAAACCGCTTGGAGATCTGTATTAACCACTTGGAAACTGCAAAACCAAAAATGTCAGCTGTTCCGAAAGATACTTTTCCAAGTCTTTTATCAAAAGCTCTAGAAAAAATGGAGCAGGTGGCACCTAAACCCACGCATCAATTTAAAGAAACTATTTCAGGAGTTAAACGAAATCTGAAAAGCGGTTTTTGTGCAAGTGGGATTTATCCCTTCAATAAAGAAAGAGTGCTAAATCGTCTTCCAAAAGAGGAGGACAACTGCAACAATGACTTAATAGAGAGTACTCTAACAACTTTTTTAAAAGAACAACGTTTTGGAACTAATTCAGAGAGACCTGCACGAAAGAAAAAAAGGCTCGATGTTGCCCCTGGTATGAGTGCAGCCGCCCTAGACCAACAAGACAGTGAAACAAACGAAGAGAATGAAGATGAAGAATGTGAAATAAGAGCCCCAGAATCCGAAGAAAATATAGAATGTAATGTAGACCAATTTGTGTTGGCTAAATTTTATACCGCTCGTGGCAAAAAAGCCTACCAATATGTATGTCAAATAACAGAGCTTACCCCGGCCCTGCTTGTGAACGGTTTTAAATCTTTGGGAGGAAAAAGAAGATTTAAACATATACCTGGAGACATATCAGAAATTGAGGAGGCTGACATTGTTGCATTTTTACCCACCCCTCAAATCACAGAAGAATGGGTGGAGTTTCCGTTTGATGTAAACGTGAATGAAATGTGACTTTTTTATAATTTCTTTTTTCATTATTAGATATTATAGCATATTTTTCATTTATTGAGTCTTATTTTGTTGGATCAAAGTAACCCCACACTTTGAAATGTGTCACAACTTTGAACCCCGTTCACCAATTTTTATTTTATTTTTTAATGTTCGACCTAGAGTGGGATACTTTCGATATCCACTGAAAACAGCATGGGTTTCAAAGTAACCCCACATCCAGTATAAAGTTGATCACCCAGTTATTAACAATTTTGCCAGTAAATGACAATATCTCAGTTTTCAGCTTTGGGCAACACCTAGAGTGAAAAAACCGATATTGACATTTTTTTTTCAAAATTTTTGAAAATATGTTTTGCGAATTATCTAGCTTTGAATTTCAAAATTGATCAGAGTAACCCCAATTTACGGTACAATTTGTTAAGAGATCGCCATCTTAAAAGCGGCATAAATTATTGTTTTAAATAACAATTACTCAACCTTGTGTTAATCTGTATAAGTTAGATGTAAACTACCTATTAAGAAATACTAATTATCAAGACTAAGTAAGGACTTTTAGTAAAATCTTACAGGCAAAGAATATTATATTCGATCATTAACATAGAAACATTAAACTAAATATATTTACTTAATTATAATTAAAATACAGAGTTATATGACTAACTTTATCTTATACTAAACTACACATTAGGAAATAATAATTATGAAGCATAAGGCTTTTATAGTATCTTTGAGGATAAGAAGATTACATTCAATCTATTAACTTGAATCAACATTTATCATTAACTAAATATCATAAATTAATATATTACAACTACTGTATCAACAACAGCTACATCGAAGTCGCACTAGTTGTTACAGGCTCTTTAACAAGCGTATGCTACAATTCTCTAATTTTCTAGTTTCTAGACATAATGTAGTTTTGAACAGATTTTAGCCTCTTTCGTTATATCTACTACCTTGTAAACTGTTTCTACATATGTGTTCTTATTGTTTATACATCATATAGATATTCGTCGCCATATTTAAACGTTATTTTACAATATATCATACGTTTTCAATAGCTTCGAAATACTCAGATATGTAATAATATACTATATACTCTTGTAGGATATTCATCGTATCTATAGTAAACTCGTATGATTAATAATAATCTGTAACCATTTTCGATACCTTCGAAATATAAGTCTATAACATATGTTCCTGCAATATCTTAAATCCTACCCCGGGAGGACCTGGAACTGTTACAGCATCTCCAACTATTGAACGTCCGAACAAATCTATAGTAGCATTCATACTGCGAATGATAATGGTAACGAACTGACTACTTACAACCGCGATGAAATCTTTTATTCTATAATACCTTCTTCTTTTAACTCGGAAATAATTGAAATTATTTCGTTTTCATTCAGAGAACTACTGTTACCGGCTTCTTTTACAGCATATAACAAACGTAGCCTGTCGACTAGCTCGTTAGCCTTATTCCAGTAGACATATTCGACTTTGCAATCGCTTAATTTTTTAAAATTTGACGATGATGATGATAGTCTAATGCCTAAACCTTTGATTCTGGGTAAGTTCGGTTTAATTATATAATCATACTTCCAATGTTTAACAGCTGTTAGTTTACCGTGTGGTCTATAGGACTTCATATGCGCATTAGTAAGGGCTATTATCTGCATATAATTATTGATATCATCTTGCGATGGTGTAGACTCTAATTCTCTAAACGTGAGTAAGTCAAGCAGACTGGGTGTTGCTTCGAAAACGTTGTTTTTAATTATGATGTTTGTATCACGCATAGTCACAGGGGGGATGCAAATGTCCACGCGTCTCGATCAATTTTATATCTAATACCGAATCTAGTTATATCTATATTTTTGTTTCCGGCAGCGTTAACTATTAACATACCGTAATGAGTAGGGAGATCCTGAGTTTTATTAGATTCTTCTTCTTCCTCACCTGTATCTGAAGAGTGTGTTGTCTTCTAGACTAATCAACAAGTCATTAAAGAACTTATTTAATTCATTAATCTTTATTAAACATTTCTATATTCGAAATTACAAAATTGATTGTCATCTTCCTTGTTCTATAAACCATCACCGCCTACTTGCTCTATATATATACACATATGCAGGTATGCTGTATATCATCAGTATATACAACAAAGAGAATGATGCTGCTTGTTTTTTAACTTTTAACCTTCTCCCTACTCCCTTCTCCCTTCACCCTTAACCCTTCATGCTTCAACCTTAACCCTTAACCTTAACCCTTAACCCTTCGGTCAGGGATCGTTAATCTCTCGCACTAACCTTATATTAGGGTATGAACCCTCTAGAGGCCGAATACATGCGTATATATTCTGTATATTACCTCTTAGTTAACATAGTATTTTATAAAATAATTAGATATAGTTATATTTACTATCTATTCTTTTAAACTGCTGTTATACTTACCATGTTTACTTTATAGTCGGGTATGTAGTACCATTATTAGTGTATACGAAATGTACTATTTTAATAGATATTATATATAAGTTATGTATTATGTTTTAAGTAGCGTCGAAACTACTCGTATCAATAAACGTTCTTGTATGAAAGTATGTTGTTTTGTACTTACTCTGCTCCCTACGTTCTGTCCTAAAAATGTATTCGTAGGCTCTAACCTAATCTAACCTAAATTATATTCGTATGCTCTAACCTGTGATGTAATAAAAAACAATAAGTTTTAAAGACATTTATTATATTTATTATACATTATATCCTGATGTAATAAATTTAAGTCTATCATCTAAATCAAGGTCGTTCTGCAAATCTACAATAGTTTTCTTAGTAAACTTATAAACTAATTCATTCGAAAATAAATCATCCTTATATCTACAAGAAGAATTTAACACACTTAATAAAATATTATTGTCTACAAGCGTTGTTCTAACCTTTACAGCCACGTCCAGGACTTCTTCGGCAAAACATTTGTAACTGCGATGCATAGTTTTAATACTATCAATCTTTTTCCATAAAAAGGTTTTCATCGTGTATAATCTCCCTAGACTTAATTCGGAAATGTAAAGTTCAAAACTTTGATTATTTTTTGACCGATTGTACCTATTCTTTTCTCTCCGTTTGTATAATATAAAATATATATTCCGCGTCAGACTGATTAGTATCGTCATATGTACCGATTGTTATATTTCCGTGAATATTTGTTTTCACCAATACACAGGATAAATTTTTATCTCTAATTTTATATATGGCGTTTTATATAGAGCAGGACTCTCACAATAATTTATACATATATTGTCTTTGAATATTCTAAAACAGATAAAGAACCCTGAACCCTTGTTAGGAATTTTAAAAATAACGAAATTTTTATTGAATCAGCTAAATAGATAGTGTACTTATAAGTGAATCTCTAAATAACGAATGCGTTAACAGAACTCCTGCATTAATATACATAACGTTTCATCGTGTTTTTTCAAAACACATTTCATTGTAAAAGAATAAGAATAATTTCAATTTTATTTATCAGGTGATATACATTATATTATTTTCATATATTAGTATGCAAAGCTGTCGTTTCAATAAAAGTAAAATATTTATCTGATTTATTTCTCCGGGTTCTCATAACTGTAGATATTGCAAGAGGTAACTACCCTGTGTTTCAAAGTTATAAAGACGTATTACAAACATATGTTATAGACTTATATTTCGAAGGTATCGAAAATGGTTACAGATTATTATTAATCATACGAGTTTACTATAGATACGATGAATATCCTACAAGAGTATATAGTATATTATTACATATCTGCGTATTTCGAAGCTATTGAAATGTATGATATATTGTAAAATAACGTTTAGATATGGCGACGAATATCTATATGATGTATAAACAATAAGAACACATATGTAGAAACAGTTTACAAGGTAGTAGATATAACGAAAGAGGCTAAAATCTGTTCAAAACTACATTATGTCTAGAAACTAGAAAATTAGAGAATTGTAGCATACGCTTGTTAAAGAGCCTGTAACAACTCGTGCGACTTCGATGTAGCTGTTGTTGATACAGTAGTTGTAATATATTAATTTATGATATTTAGTTAATGATAAATGTTGATTCAAGTTAATAGATTGAATGTAATCTTCTTATCCTCAAAGATACTATAAAAGCCTTATGCTTCATAATTATTATTTCCTAATGTGTAGTTTAGTATAAGATAAAGTTAGTCATATAACTCTGTATTTTAATTATAATTAAGTAAATATATTTAGTTTAATATTTCTATGTTAATGATCGAATATAATATTCTTTGCCTGTAAGATATTACTTAAAGTCCTTACTTAGTCTTGATAATTAGTATTTCTTAATAGGTAGTTTACATCTAACTTATACAGATTAACACAAGGGTGAGTAATTGTTATTTAAAACAATAATTTATGCCGCTTTTAAGATGACGATCTCTTAACAAATTGTACCTATTCTTTTCTCTCCGTTTGTATAATATGAAATATATATTCCGCGTCAAACTGATTAGTATCGTCATATGTACCGATTGTTATCTTTCCGTGAATATTTGAGTTTTCACCAATACATAGGATAAATTTTTATATCTAATTTTATATATGGCGTTTTATATAGAGCACGAGTCTAACGATAATTTATACATATATTGTCCTTGAATGCGTTAACAAACTCCTGCATTAATATACACAACGTTTCATCGTGTTTTTCAAAACACATTTCATTGTAAAAGAATAAGAATAATTTCTCCAGGTTAAGTCTTCCGGGTTCTCATAACTGTAGATATTGCAAGAGGTAACTACCCTGTGTTTCAAAGTTATAAAGACGTATTACAAACATATGTTATAGACTTATATTTTGAAGGTATCGAAAATGGTTACAGATTATTATTAATCATATGAGTTTACTATAGATACGATGAATATCCTACAAGAGTATATAGTATATTATTACATATCTGCGTATTTCGAAGCTATTGAAAATGTATGATATATTGTAAAATAACGTTTAAATATGGCGACGAATGTCTATATGATGCATAAACAATAAGAACACATATTTTAGTTTACAAGGTAGTAGATATAACGAAAAGGCTAAAATCTGTTCAAAACTACATTATGTCTAGAAACTAAAAAATTAGAGAATTGTAGCATACGCTTGTTAACAACTCATGCCACTTCGATGTAGCTACGGTCTATGTACATTAATAATAATAGGAAAATGCTTTTAAATCCTAAAATTTATTTAAATAAAACTTAAAGAATAAAATTTAGAAAAATTCTATTGCTATATTTTAAGGTATATAATCTCAGTAAACCTTTATTGTCTAGTTAGAGTACTTGTACAGGATTTAGTTGATAGCTCTGTATGACATTCAGAGTTAGATGCTAACTCTATCAAGTTTTTCAGTTTGCTGATCTGAAGTTGTTGAAGCCTTTCACTTCTGCGGGGTAGGAGCATTCTAGATCTTGCTACCGTACGTGCTTTCATATACGATGAATACGTTTAACATAGAAATAGCTGAAAAACTATAATTTTGTTTTATCGTTTTATTTATAAAATTTTAATAATAATATGGAATGTTTGTATTGTACGATATGATGATGATAGGGTAAGTGAATTGTGAGCATTTAGCAGGCTTGAGTTTCTAACTGCAGATCTATAGGTTAGAAAAATCATAAAAGTATTAGCATTGTTCATTGAATAGACTCCCTGCTTCATTTCATAACTTATTTGTTTTAATAAATAGACATTAGTCAAACGGTGGATATCCTCATGTCTTTACTCTACCTTCGATATATAATCTATTTATTTAAGATATCTAGTTAATGATATATGTTGTGATCCTGATTGAATGTAATATTTTTTTCCTGTAAGATGCTATAAAAGCCGTAATTAATATTTCTTAATATATAGTTTAGTTTAATCCGTGTATGATAGCAATTAGATATTAACCGTTTCTTGTAAAACGCTAGACTTGATATTAATTTCAATATGGTTACTATCTTTTAATAGCTTACACTAACAACGCGTTTATGATATATAAAGCAATAAAAGTTACACCTTGCTATAATGGTATCAGTGTAAATCCCCATTAATCCCTACTTATATATTTCCTGTTAGTGATTCGTAGATAATCGAGCTTTGTCTAATTAGAGGAAATCTACAAGCTATATAATAATATAAGATTTTTATATTACATATCGGGTTTCAATATGGAATATGTTCATTTATGATATCTAGTTAATCCTATTACATATAACCGTATAAGGTTTTCATTAGATCAATTAAACAATCGCATATAAATATTTATAAACACTTTTTACATTATTATTCCAGTACACGTATCAAGCTAGCAATGTTTTAAGAAATCTGCTGCTTAAAATTTCTTTGCTGTAAATTTTAAATAAATTATTAACTAAACATGTGACTATATTGAAAGTAATTATATTTGCTTTCATAGTGATCATGTCGGGTTAATAGCTTCTCGAGAATTAATATAGATGCTTAAATAATTCACTATAGATTTTTTTTATACCGCATCACCCTACTATTTTTTTAATTTTTTTCATTAAATCAATTAAACAATCGCGTATAAATATTCATAATCACTTTTACACTATTATTCCAGTACACGGATCAAGCTAGCAAATACGTTTTTAATTTAAACATTAATGATAAATATATGTTTTCATCCAAGTTGAAACTGACTCAGAGTTAATCCGTGTAGAACCTAACGATGCAGAATAATTGTTATCGTAATAAACGTGAAACGCGAGACAATTTTAAAATATCAATATTTAAACGTTATAATTCTATAAAACCGAAGTTAGATGTTGACTCTATCAAGTTAATAATAATAGATATTTATAATTGATAAGAACGTAATTCAAACATTAATAATAATACTGAGGGTTGAAGTAAACTGTTTAATGTATCTATAGCAATTATAAATATTTACTGAAATATGTTTTGAATTTACAAAAGCATTACGCAATATTCCTTTTTCCATAAATAAATAAATTATAGTTGTTTTAAACATAATGGACACCTTTCAAGAAATTTCAAAAGGAAGCTAATCGGTTAATAAATCTTTGTCTGTCGTTGTATGAAACAATACATTTGAGAGATGTCTAATTAGGGAAAATCTGCAAGCTGAATAATAAGATAGGATTTTTATATTACATAACAGGTTTCAATATGTAATATATTCATTTATGATATCTAGTTAACAGTTTAATATGTTGTGTTAAAGAGATAATAAGATAAGGATGTAATCCGCATTCATTCCGAAGAAATATGTAATACTAAACAAGTGACTATATTTAAAGTAATTATATTTGCATTGTTTTGAACATAATGGTATGTTATGATAAGAAATATTTGACGGGCTTGATTGATGAAACAATACATTTTACTCGAGGTTTCTTGTTGGCGTACAGATAATCCTTATAGATCCGCTTCTGAGAACTGAGGTGAAATCAATAATGAGAAATGACAAGTTTCTACATATTAATTATGTTACACATTTTAAATGTTATGACTAATAGAATTATATTTTAGGAATGTCTGTAGTTGAAAGATATTACAAAAGTTAGGGTGTACGACATGTAGTTGAACCTAAAAAGAGAAAAAATAGCGGTTAAATGCGGGCCTTGTTAGTCGTATTCTATTTAGAGTGTTTTCAGGAATTTATTCGAATTCATTATCAATATAAATGTTAATTAATTATTATTGGGATGAGATATGCATATAATACCGTGAATTAATTTAATTAGCAAAAATGATATGTACAAATGAGAGATGAGTTATGTAAACAATCATAATGTAATATGTAGAGTTGATCTGTATATGTGGTAATATCGCATGCTGATCCGCACTAATCCGACAGGAGATTGACAGTAACCTTTCGGTGAAATCACGTTTAACGATGTCTGAGGCATCCTTGAAACCAAACATCATTTAAGAAGGATCTTAGTATGAGAGATGAGATATGCAAATGATACCGTGAATTAAATTAATTTAATTAATTAGATCAATATAAAATCGTTATGATCCCCGGATGACTGCATCAATCATAATGTGATATGTAGAGTTGACCTGTATTCGTGGTATACGCTGGTCCGCGTATGTTAATCAAAAGTAATATGTTAATAATAAAGAAAGGGAATGAAAATGATTCATAAACGTAGAAGCAGGGTGAGTATTAGGACATATTTACCCCTGACCTGATTTATAGTATTTAATTCAAACCCTCTTTTATATTTTTCTCTTGTACGCACCTGTATGAGAATGGCATCTGATTTCGAATGATAGCTATATATTAAGCTCATATGTATATCTGGTTGACTACCCGAAATTCTTTGATTTTGTTATTTTTAATTTCAATCTTTGATAATAACGTTAAGCGTTTTTAATTAGAACAAATAATTTAATAAATTTAATTAGGGTAATTAGATTTATGTAATTAATATATAATGTTATGCATTATATCGTAAAAATACTCACCCTGTATGAGAACGATAGCTGTATATTAACCATATGTTAGCGTGTATATATGGTTGCCTACCCGAGGTGAGGAAGTGAGGTGCCAGAACCGGCCATCTACCACTACTGACCCCATCTTTGTCTTGCGCAAAGCGGCTTCGAAGAGGCTTCCCTAAGTATTGAACATCGATACCAGATAGTGGTTAGATCTGTGTTGTGATTTCAGCCCGGTTCAGAGTAATGTTCCCAAAAGGAACCGGACCTGAAGAGGTCCGCAATTAGTGTAAAAAGATCTGTGTTGTGATTTGATTACCAGTGTTAACACGAAATTATAATTGTCTTGTTGGATTTTTTCCAGTTTCGAAATTATGCAAAGAAATATTTTAACATATAAACTCGTGAAGTTGAGAAATAGATTTAATCAGCTTGAGTAATCATTTTGGTCTGACAAGCTTTTTTTCGTAGCAATGGTTCTGTATTAATTTATTGTTAAATAAATATACATTATTCTTATGTTTGTTTATAACTTTTTGTGAATTGTTTTTCTAATTTTTTCATTAAACAAATAAATTCTATTTTTTGTCTTTGTCTTGTTTTTTCTTATTTTTTTAGGTTGAAGGTTTAATTTATTGTTGGGTTTAAAATAAATTAAACGAATGAATTATAATTTATAACTTTTGTACTTTCTTATTTTTTCCATTATACGTTTATGTGGGAGGCAAGTGGAGGAGTTTGAAGTGGGGGAAAGCATAGAAGGAGGCGTGGCTTATAAGGGGAAGGAGCTTGGAGAGGGGTGTGGCTTGGAGAAAGGTAAAGCAGAGCAGCAGGCGTGGTTTATAAAGGGGTGAGGCTTGGAGAGGGGTGTGGTTTATAAAAGGGTGGGGCTTGAAAAGTGAAAGGAAGTCGAATGAGATCCATTCTTTCCCTACTGACATTTTAAGATATAACTTTAAATTTTTAAATCCTCCATTTATTAAGACATAAAAAAAAATTTTAAATATAAAAATCGTTATAAATAATCGTCGAAATATAAATCGTTTCTATCTATCTTCAATTGTTTCTATTCCGCCATACTTAAATTATATTACCTCAAAAAAGAAAAACAAAAATGAATAAAGACGGCCCTGAATGCAAGCCTATACAACTGTGGTTGAATACTCTTTCTAACATAATTTAACAATAGTTGTTACTGTCGGCACTTGAGTCTAAAGATATTTTACAAAAGGTATTACTACCGGTACTTGAATCTCAGAGCTATAAAAACCAATTCCTGCAGGCCCGACTATAGTATGGAAGTTCATTAAAGGTGTTGTTAAGCGGATTTACAACTTCAGCTTAATAAATTAAACAAAAAATGTAGATAGCCATTTCACAAGTAAAATTTCTAAATTCTTAAAAATAAGCCTGTAATTAATTTTTGAAGTTGAAAGATCCGAAGCGTGTGACGTCACACGTGCACGCGCTTAATATGCAAAGCATACTAAACTGCTTTGGTAGTAGAAATCCGACCACAAATTAGTGCATTTTACGTGTTTGGAGGTAAATAAAAAGTGTTTATTTATTAGGTTATTTACTGGTTATTACTATTGCGTAGTTACCCATTAAAACAACATGCCTCGATGTTGTATATTCGGGTGCAAGAATACCGAAAAAGTTGGCGAATATAATTTTTCTTTTCGAAATACAGATACAGATACAAATCTTAACATTTACTGGCAGTGGTTGCAAAGAGTGAAAAGGGTCGATTATATCAAGAAATTTTTCCAAAAAAAAACGAATGAATTACGGGAGAAAATAATAACTATTTGTAATAGAAAAGAACGCTGATCCTACGTATTTGAATATTGAAAATGATAAATATGCAGCCATAATCTCTGCAAATATAGCCACAGCAGAGCGTCCTTCGTTGGAGGAAACAAAAAAACTCATATACTCATTAGATGTCCTTATTATTATTACTAATAGAACGTATTTATAAATGTAACAGTTTAATTATACGTGAAAACTAGGAGTACATGTTATTTTAAAAGTTATTTTTACTTTTTTATAACTTTTGTAAATATTTAGTTAACACAAAATATTTAAAAAATTATTCCTTTTCTTAATCAAAATAATCTGGACCTTGTCCTTCTGCGGGACGAAACCGCGTATACATATCATTATCTTCGGGATAATTGCTTATCTTTGAAACGACACAAGCAGGTATTACCTTCCTTTTATTTTTTCTCCAAGGCAACTAAGAATTCTCCCAATAAATAAATTGTTTATATGATATATGCCGCCACTAACGATTGCTGAATTCGGTAAGTACTCATAGGAGCACAAAATCGCAATTAATTACACCAGGCGACGTTTCCGATTCTAATATTGTCTTCGCTTGTGATAAATCGTTAACCGATGCCTCCAAATCATTCAAAGTGTTTAAATGCATATGGTATAATTTTATCCATTCTATATTAATACACCGTATAAATAAAAACCCTTAAATAAACTAGCACTAAACCCTATACGTATAGCAAGTGTTTCTGTCGCATGCACGTGTGACGTCACACGGCCACGTTCGAGTCAAGCGACAACGGGTTTACAACACCTTTAAATAGTGAATAAATGTATAAAAACAAGCAAAGGTGAAAGTTTTGTTTTTGTAACCTGCCCAGAGAACAATATTATAGTGCTTTCATGTGAATTAAATATTCACATTTTGTGTGATATGTGTCGTAGATACACGGACGGTAGGTACGTTTTATTAGTGTACCAAGTATTTCCAACAATAATTATTTGCGATTCACGAAATGAAGAAAAGCCATTACGTTCCGTTAGCATTCCGTCTTTTGTCAGATAAGCGTAGAGTAACCTATTGCAACTTATTTAAAATGTTACGTTTCATAAGATTTGAACAATGCGGTCTTCAATTAACCCTTATTTAGATTATTTACTTTGATGGGTTCTTCACTTTATATAAATTTCATTACTGCTGTAATGTACGACTAATAAAAAAATAAAATTACTAACAATTTCTGTTATTTTATCATCTGTAAGTAATTTTTTAAAACTTCAGTTTTGCAATATTATTAAAATTTAAAATGGAATTTGCAGTATAGTAGCAAAACCTAAATCATTAATTTTCATATAATGGCTTAGACAACTTTATCAATACTTTTGAATTTGGCCCTGAAAATTACGTCACATAACCTTGAAGTTATAGAACCAATACGTTTTCTTACATAATGCCTTTGTACAGTTTTCTTAAAAGTATTATCCGTATTTCTTCGATAGGTTAACTGTAGGTAGCTGTAAAACGTGCTACTATTGATTATAAGCCTACAGCGGTATTACCGTTCATCTATTTAGTTTGATACAAGTCCACCAGATGTTGCCTTGTCTATAAAGTAGAATGGATTGTCTATCATTAACATTATGTAGAAACTATTTTCTGTGAATCATAATATTATATAATATTACTTTCTATTTAACAATATAAAATGAATTTTATAAACTTAATTATAGTATTAGAAACTAATAGACTTGTAATTGATCTTTCAACATTTCGAGTTCGTTTATTAATTTACGGCACTAAGAAAGACATATACGTCGCTACTTATTTTAAAGAGCTACCGACTTACGCTACACTGGTTATTATCAACCCCTCGTATGTGCAGGTTTACAATTGTTATAGCAGTTGTGATTATAGGAGTTGGTACAACACATAGAAGCTTGCATTTAATATTAAAAAAGAAAATTAATATACACACACAAAGAAATCTAGTGTCCAGTTGATACTATAATAATTAAACCAACCCTACAATAGCTTTAACTATGAGAAAGACTAAAATATGTTTACATTAAGTAAACTTTATTTTCATTATTTAGTTTCCATATGAGTAAATAGTAACCTTCCGTTGCTGCTATTAATATATTCAAAAGTAACTTAACCAATGGCGCGCGGTGAGAATTTAGGCTAGGGAAGCAACCACGATTTTAATTTTAATATACCTAGGTACAGGCACGGATTCACGGGGGGATGGGGGAAATCCCCCCCAAATTTAGAAGTATACATAGAATAGAAACCAATAATGCTTGTTTAATTATTGTTTATTAAAACAATTATTTTTCAAAAAAATTCCCCCTTCAAAATAATTCTCTGGATCCGTCCCTGCTAGGTACAATACAAAAAACAGTGTTATAATTATTAAGCTTAAACGTTTTTTAAAGAAAAACTTTTACACTTTATACTTATGGAATTTGTTGACTTTATTTTAATTCTTTATTTTTCTTTATCTTTATTCTTTATTTTAAAAAACTACTACTATGTATTTATAATGCAACTTGGTTTTTCAGTCTTTTTTAGCAAAATATCGGCGCAGGTTTTAATATTTGTTGTTAAATTTGAAAGTTATGGTTTTGATTTGACTAAAACTGTATACAGAAATTTTTTTATTAATAATTTACAAACTGAACAAAAAAATCATCCCTATTCGGATGTATCGGAAGTACTCGAACCTTCCACCGAAGCATCTGAATTTGCAGTCATGACGATAATGCAATTTAAAATTTGCATACAGAGCAAACTAAATAGAATTATTTGCCTTTAACAAAAATTCAACTTATATAAATTGAAATAATAAAATGTGACAAAAGACAGTCTCATTCGCAGATTTATATTATTTAAGTAGGTATCATTAAATTTAACAAACACTAAATCGAACAAATAACCAAATTATAATAAATAAACATTTGGGCACGAAGCACACTAAAAATAAGGACCAAACAATGTTAACCGCATCGTCTGTATCACCACGCCCGCTAATCAAGGATCAAGGCTAGGAGAAGAGCAGTTATAAGAAACGAAATCAGTGCTTATATGCAGTGTATGTAACACATTTGAATCGGTATTACTTTTCAGTGCAAATTTAATGAGCCTAATTTAAAATAGTACTAATAGTACTATTTAAAATAGTACTATGTAAAATAGTACAAATATTTTTGTTAGCATTGGTTTTTATTTTTAATAAATTCTCAAGGGAAGCATTGCTTCCATGGACTTAACACTGAACTTAACACTGAAATAAAATGGACATTAGTACTGAGCTTATTTCAAAGATACAGTATAATTTTCCCAAGTATATACAAATATAATATTACCAATAGAGCATGTTCAATTATACTCTCATGAGTGAATTATTTTCAGATTGAACATATGTTTTGATTCGAACCAAAATTACTGCATTTAGACTAGATTCGTAACGACAATATAGAAACATCATTTTGAAATCTCTTAAAGTCTTGTAGTAACTACTACATTTTTATAATAAACGTTATATATGGTTAAATGGAATATTATTTAGAATTGATTTGGTTTCCTATTAAGGTGCATATAAATAATTAAAGCCCTTAAAAATTTAAATACCTTTATTTTTAGCAAATTATCAACTTAACAAATGATCTACATAAACAAATAAATGTTTTAAAAACTACAATACAAAGTTTGACAAATGGTCGTACTCTTTATATTCTCTTTCCATTACATTATGTACTCTTTTAATATACATGTAGTTCGTATGTTATACTACCATGCATCGAAAGATGCTTTTTTAAAATGCAAGAAAAATACAAGTAAAAATACTTCTTAATATTAACACAAAAATATAATGTTATTCTGGTGAAACATACAGTTCATTATTAGGATAATGAAGTGTGGTAGGAAATTTTGAATATAATTCAGATATTTTTATACAAATAACCTTCGGTTCGCAAGTTACTTTGTATGCCCTAATGTGTTCATTATATTCTAAAATTTTAAGTAAATTACACATGAAATAAATATTACTGTGATCTGCTTTGTTCAAACATATACATTTAATTTTAGACATAGATGCACTAACACTAACACTACATTTACAACATATTTAATACCATTTAATTCATACCAAGAAGAACGACAATAATCAGAGAGAATCACATATTTACTCAGTTCATTAATGTTTACATCACCGAATCATCATCTAACGTACCACATTCAATTTTATCAGTCAACCCTCTCCTACCTAAAAATCGCTGACAAGATTTTTCTTGTATTCTAATTGCTAACGAATACGGTAGATTTCTCCGACTTCTTACATTATGAGCATTAGTTTTGAAATCTTTATGTTTTGCGTTTTACGTTGGGACAAGCCATAAATATATGCGATGAATTCGCATAAACAGAAAAATTTGACCTTTTTCCTCACGTTGGCTAGCAAAATAAATATATGCGGTGATGTTGGCTAATTAAAAAAAAATTACTTTTATTCAATTTCATTATATACTTTAAAATTGCGAATAATTGCCGTTAGATTGTAGATGTATTTTATAATTAAATTTAGATTTAGAATGACAGTGAACTATGGAAATACTTTTTAACTTACCTCTTTTATAAATTCTTATATGATTTAAAAATACTTTTTGATATTTTTAAATAATGCAATAGTTGCATAAAAATATGTTACGTAAGTTCTTAGCTAACTTAAGATTTCGTTGGTTGGGCGCCAATTAAATAACTTAAAATAACTGAAATAAATTATTACGAAACACTCATCTCAGGGCGAATGTGGATTCTCTTGGTTACAAATTGAAAATGAAATAACTTTTAAATTGAAATCACTAATTAAATTCAACTATTACTAAATTGTTTAATTCACTTAAATACACTTCACAAAGATTGTCTCTTCTTTAGCAGGTACCAGTTACAGAAAGTAAAAAACTTTCATACCTTTTTATATAGTTGGTTTTTTCCTTTTAGTATAGTCGTCTTTCCCAAACCATTGGCAGCGTGTGTCACCTTATGCTGTTCCAATGCTGGTTTAGTAGGGAAAGAATGGGGTTTCTGGGACCACCCCCCACCGCTTTCTGCCAAGGTCAACCTTCAAGGCTAGATTCTCTGGCGGTTAAAGGTCAAGGCTTCACTGATTTTTAAGCTGAAGGTCAAGGCTTCTCTGACTTTTAAGGTGAAGGTTTATTATACTTCCTGCTAAGGTTAGATTTTTAGCGGTTCAAGGTTAAGACTTTCTGCTAAGGCTTCTGTAATTTTAAGGTTCAGGTTTTATAAAAAAAAATGTTGTAGATCAAAACAATGAAACAATTTATTAGTTGTTTATTAAATTGCTTACAACAATATCTCGTAAACAATTAAATACATAACAATTATTTGAATCCATATCTCTCGTCAGGTAAGGCGTGACTCCCGAAGGAAAACGTTTTTTACGAAATCTGAGTTCTCTTTCATCGTTAAATTCTTTTTCCGTTAATCACTTTGTTGCAGTGAACGTTGCCCAATTCGGTTTGTAAGGTTTATTACACCAAATGTTCCGTTCAGGTTCATCACTCAATTCATCCCAATCTGAAGTGCAGATGCCTTTGAAGAAGATGAGGTCGCATTTATCAGGCAAAAAGTTAATAGCGTGGCGATGTTCCAAAGCACGTTCGGTACATATGACTCCTTGAGTATTCATGACTTCACCATCTTCTTTTAAATATAGAATTTCTAAACCAGAACACGAAGAATAACCTTCATCGGCTTCACTCAGTATAACTATAGTATCCGGAAGTCTTCTTCTTTCAATTAACAAACCAGTGTTGTGAGTTTTATAACGAGAAAACACGATTTCACCATCATCAACAGTCGTTTCAAGTGTCCAAGAATGCAACCAACCCATTTCGATGTGTAACTGAGTAATACAGAATCTTGACTGAGTAATACAGAATCTTGACTGAAATCAAACTCAAACACCCCACCAGAATTTGAGAAGAGTGGGGAAAGCAATTGTTTCATTGACCACACCCTCAGCCTATACATAACCTCAGACTCTGGCTCTCGGAACTATACTCGTCTAAGAATGTTATGAGTGGCTTTTGTTATTCGAAATCAAACACCCCAACATAATTTTTCTATTATAATATTGAAAAGATAAATTGTAAGTAATATCAAATACAATGTCAGTGTTGCGATACAGCATAGAAACTTACATAGATTGGGATATAAGTGTATATAATCCTCGTAAACTATTTAATATTTGCATCGATCGCGTATGTGAAATGATTAAAAACTGGGGACAATGGGAAATCCTTGTGCATAAAGAAGGAATTGTACCTGTGTTGTTTTTGGAAAGAATGAAACCTAGATATAGCTGCATACATTGGGAAAACATTGATAAAAAACGTTCTTTGCTTCTTCAGAATGAATATGGAGAGTGGTTGTTTGACGTAGAAGAACGAACCCGAAGTGGTATTCGATGCGATTCAGCGGAAGAAATATGGGGAATGATGATGCCACAAGGAATAGAAAACGTATCACAATTATTATGTATACGGAGAATTTGGTGGCAAGTTTCCGAAGAAAGCATATGTCATGAATATGTTAGCGGATATATAGAATTAGGATATGATGTAAAACGTCATGATATACATTATCATATGGATCCATACGTAGTTTCTCTATTACTACAGAGCTATTCCCTTTGGTGTAGTTCATGTATAACAATGCCACTTGCAATTGTGATGCGAGAGCATAAGTACAATTCTTCGTAAATAGGACACAATAGTTTATAATTCTTAAATAGTTTATGTTGATGTCATTTAATAAATAAGTAGCCATTTATATATTATGTCGTTTTTATTATATTGTATACATAATAATATAACATTTTAGATAGATAATGTATAAGTTACTTTATCAAAAAGCGAACGATGCAGATATGAGAAAATTCTACGTCCAAAGAAGCTAAATCTTCAAGACACTTTTCAACCTCGTGACAAGTTGGTTCTATCACACAAAGCTGAAACCAATCTTCTAATCGTTCAGTCACATAATGCGGATTTGTTCTTATGGTGTGCGAAATGTCCACGAATGCTCCATTAATCAACGTTCCACTAACTACGAAAGCGATTTCTGCAAGTAATTTAACATGTTTATTAATAACATCTTCGTTCTCAACGGTTTTTAAAAATCGAGGAAAGTGGCCTAGTAATTGCTCCCGCACCTCCTCCATATTCAGTAGTAACTGCTCTTGCACGTCGTCGTTCATAATTAAGTTTCACAGCAGGTGAATTTTAAATCAAACCAATAAATGGTTAAGTACACAATAAGGGAAAGTAAAGTAATAACTGCGAATAGAACTGATATTGTTGCCGCTATTATACAGGAGCTCGAGGGGGGACCGGGAATGTGGGAAATGGTAGGATCACGATTAGTCCCGAGAGATTGCCAATTTGATTCGATAGAGTAATTAGGATAACTATATTTAATTTTGAAGCAAGAAGGTTGAGAAACGTTGCGTAGGGATACGGTGAATACGTTGACACCGTGAAGAATGTCACTGGTCAGTGCGTACCTAGTAGGATCTCGGTAAAACACAATGGATTCAGAAACAGAGTCCGATGGTTGAGCAACATACAGAATACCGTCGTACACTGCACTTAGCACCACCAACAACTTTACAGGTAACACTGGCATTGTATTAGGTTCGATTGAGATGTAATCTCTACGTAAAGGGAACTTAACTATCTCCTACTCCAATCGGTAACCTTGAACCATATACCCCTCTCTTACTTTTTTCTCCATTAAGAAGGCTCTATATAAACTGGATGGTAGTGGTATGGGTTAGTTGTGTTATAATGGCTTTGATGAAGAAAGCATTTCAAACTGTAAAGAATGTTCCGATGGAGTTCAAAGATCCGGTTCGAGAGTTATCTCGAGATGAGCAAATCACCACCCAACATGCATCCATCCATCAATCCTCATCCGAAGGTTGCAACATTCTGAAGCCATTATTTTACGCTACAGCGCATTATTTAAACAAATCCAGATGTAAACTACTTAGCATCGGACTCTGCCCTATAGAGTTAACACCACAAGTGAGATTGTCGGGAACGAAAAACGACTACATCAAATTTAATCTGGAAGAATGGGTAAATTTTGAAAATAATCACGCAATCATCAAACACTTCTTACATAACTATGAATACTATGCACCAATACCCCTTCTCTACAAGACGATTACGTTTAGAAATGTACAAGATAAGAGAACTATGAGAATTCAGGATCGTCGTGACAACACCGAAGTATGGTTAGGTGTCGAAAGTGTAGTTAAGTTAATGGAACTACTTACAATGGTCAAGTCACGATTGAAGCTGTTAGAAGAAGAAAAATTCATAGACTTTTATCGAACCTGGGTAAAAGGTCTTGCCGAAGCAGAAGGGGATGTGTATGAGAATTTGAAACAAGTTTTAACTTCCTTACCAACGAGTGGAAATGTCATAAGCGGTTTAGAGCTATTAGCAGTTCAGTCCGATAGAATTGCGAACGATGTTAAGGGTTATGTGTTATAATATCATGGACAAGCTAAAGAAAAAGGTGACTTTCAACGAAACGAATAATTCTGTACGGTACATGGTAGTGTGGGAATATGCCCACAGGCAAGCGCGGAGATCGATGTGGATGAATGCCGCTTTAGATCGGTATAGATTTCAAAGACGTATAGAGAATTGTGGTCGAGTGTTAAATAATATTTTAAGTGAAGAGCACAGACATTTTATACCTTGAACGCTTTAGTACTTAAGTTTTGTATTCTTGTAAACTATAATACGTAAACAATAAATAAAATATTTAAAAAAAATATATGCATTTTATTAAACATTACTTCATTATAAATTCATTATATAACCAATAAACATTAGATAAAGCACATACACATAGATTTTTATTGTGATAGAAACATGATACTTCATTAACTTCCGGTAGTGCTGGATGTTCTGGAAATTCAACAATCGACGTTGAAAGATATTTTTGTAAGAATTCCTTTTTTTCACGCCCTTTTACATAAATCACTTCAGCTGATGTCGTCGCGTACCGAAGAATGTCTGGAAACATGAACGTCGGAGTCTCGCCTTTAGACCAAGCAATGCAGTGGTGATTCTTTATTAACCAATGTGCTTGTTTTCGGAGTTCTGCAGGTAACGTTGGAAATGGAAAAGGTGGTTTAAATACATAATGAGCTATTTTACAACCATCGTAAATAGCTAACTCTTTAGGCAAAAACTTGTTGTTCTTACCAATCTTAAAGCCTTGAACGTCTACTACAAGACGCATAGCGGCTAACTAAACGAGGCTCAAAATCTTCATTTTCATATATGTAATAATTCGACAATCGTCGTAAGTAGTCGTTTACAGTTGTCGTACTTGCTTTGTCAGTGCATTATACGTAAACATACGATCATGCAAAATTAGACAATATGCAGTAGTACTAGCGGCAATGCTTTTATGAGTTTCGAAAGTAACTCGAAGAACGACAGCTTTCCCTAGCAAGGAATCTTTCTGTCGCGAACAGTCGATGACGATTAGCGGTGCAATGGCTTTAAATTTCGATGGAGTTAGAATGGGCTCGTTTGGTTTGTCATAGTAAGATCGTTGGAAATTGGCATACATTTCATACAAGGTAGCAAAACGGTTCTCGTCATAATTAATATTCAACTGATCGTATGGATATCTTTCAGTATTTAAAAATACGGTCACATTTTGTATATCACAAGGATCGAATGCACTCATATCTTTCTGTAACTGTCCATCGCGATTAGTATGAAAACCTAGGATAATGTAACGAGGTGTTTCTAGACTTAGCAGACTTAATAGACCAACTATGTTTATCAGTTTGTGGTATAGCTGGATAGATATGTGTTTCCCAACTTCTAAACGCCACCTTAGTATCAACATTTTTTCCGATGTATTTTGTCAATGATAATTCTTCTGCTAGCCCTGGTTGAATATGAGGAACTTTCCAATATATTTTTTTCAAGCTAACTTTAAGTTTTTCATTAGCATCCGTGGATATTATAGCATCAATATCGGAATTGCTTCGAATTAAAACCAATTCTTGACGAATGTTCATAATAATTTTTCCATAGTCTTCAAAAATTCCCAATAACATTGACAGAGGTATACAGGCGCTAAAATGACCTTTGCTATCCATCACAGTACTATTACCTTCAGGAAACCATCCGGCATTTTGTAACTTGACACTATCGCTTGCGTTGTAGGAAATGTAGCCTTTCATGGTAGACGTGAGTCCCACTTTCGTTACAGAATCCACCACAACACCATTCAATTCGTAGCGAATAGTACTAAACAGATATGAAATTCAGTTGTTAATAAGTTTAGCCGTAGTAGATGGGGCACCATCTTCTTTCAATAACGTGCCTTCTACGTACAGATAACTGCGAGAGGGTAATGTGGACATGTCTTCTTGAATCGGTATTCGAATTTCGTCATTGTTTTCAAAACGAGTTGTATAGGGTTGATGGGTGTGGAATTCGGCAGCTACGATCGAATTATCGACGAAAACTTTTTCGTTCACATTTAGTATACTCATTGTAGAACAGTAAAACCGAGACGTTGTAAAAATAAGCGGTTGCGCTGTGTCACTTGATCGGCTAGCGATTGCGGACTAACCTGTTTTTGGTGACAAGTTTTTTTATAATCCGAGCGAACAGTACAAGCAGTATTATACTTGAACACCATCGCTAATGCTCTTCAAATGCAGTCCTATCGTCACGGTTTCTCCACGAAAATTAACCAGGTCACCATCTTGATCAACTATTTTAAGGGTAATGTTGGTAATTGTGTTGACGTTGATTGGTAATGGTACATGGTCAGGCGCTTCAATAATTTTGAATCCAGCAGGAACACTCGGGAAAAATTGATGTATGACATGATTCGGAATTCCATTTACGTAATTACCAGTGGTAATATTACACGATATAAGTAACGAGTTGACTTTAATAATGTTAATAGGAACATCAGATTCGTGACGTTCATTTTTTTTTCAACTTCAACGGCTTAAATCCTAATAAGGGTCCAATAGAGAGTTAACCGAAAAGTCTATGACTTCGTCAGCTCGTATCGTTGTTTTTAAAGTATTGTGATTTGGCTCTATGGACACAGTTATAGAATTTAATTGAGAATTAATGTAAGCTGCTATATCGGCTATTTCATAAGATCCGGTGGGTATATGTATAGCTTTCTGTCCAATTTTAAACACATTATTTTCCTCAGTAACGTTCGGAATGCTGTTAAACGTTTCGAAATTGGTCAATCCCATAACCCATTCTTTGCTCGTATCTAAATATATTGGTGGATTAAAATCAGAGCTTAATACGGAACTCTTATCGGATAAGATGAAGGTCAACGACAAAGTCCAATGCAGACTGTAAACTTTTATCAAGCGTTATCATATAAAAAGTGTAGCACCAAGTGTCCACAATTGAATGAGTTGAGCTACTGAAAAGAATCATAATTGTATTGAATAACGTTTCCACCATCGTCACTCTTAAAGTAATGAACAAGTTCTAGTGGAGGTTTCATGTGACCAATACTGTCAAAGTACAAAATTTGTCTACCACGTTTTATATACGATGTCCAATGCGTTCCATCTCCTTCCCCACTATCTAAATTTACAATACCGGTTTCGTTTTTATGGATTTGTTGCGGCAGTTCATTTCGCATAAAGATGCCTCTAAAACAGGGAATATTTAATTTAGGAATATACTTGGAAAGATCGACATTGGTCAACGCACGGCGTGGTAGTTTCAACGGTAGTTTTTTGAACGTAAATATAGTCCCAATCCAGTTTTGTATGGTTTCAAATATAAACCTTTCCCTATAGAAGCGGCTTCCATAGCCTTATTGTGTCGGCGTTTTTCTTCTAGGGTTTCCTTAGCCGCCTTGGCTTTGTTAACGGCTTTTGAAACTGCCGCTGCCCCACCGCCCAGTGAGCCCAGAGCTCCCAAAGCAGCAAATAAGGGAATGAGGGGCAGTATATCACCTGTTTTGGGGATGGGTATAATTCGTGATCGAGGATTGACAATACGTTTCCGTTTCAAAGCTGACAGTGCAAGTCGAGCAGAGCGTTTTAAAGAGAACTTTTTTACTTTACCACCAATATGCTTTCTGGCAATGGCAACAGCTTTGTTAAACGTAAGGAAACCTCGTTTCATCGCTGAAGACCGTTTCTTGCAAGCGAGGACTAATCGCAGGTAGTTCCGGCTGCGGTAAAACCAACCTAATGGTTAGTTTATTGGAACATCCTAACGGTTTACGCTTCGCAAACGTATACGTGTACAGTAAATCGTTGTATCAACCCAAATATATATATTTGCGTGATCTGCTTAAATCGTTACCCGTGGGATATTTCGAATACGACTCCTGCGAAACTATACTACTACCCACGGATGCAAGAACAAACTCTGTAATTATCTTCGACGATGTGGTCTGCGATAGTCAGAGCACTATAAGAGACTATTTCTGTTTTGGAAGACATAAAAATATCGATTGTTTTTATTTATGTCAGACATATTCCGATATTCCAAAACAACTCATACGGGATAACGCAAACTTAATCATAATTTTTAAGCAAGGTAACACTAATTTAAAACATCTTTAATGATCATGTCAGCGGGGATATGACGTTCGAGAAGTTCAAGCAGCTCTGCATGCAGTGTTGGAATGAGAAATATGGTTTTGTAGTTGTTGACAAATAGTCTCAACTTAACGAGGGACGCTATCGTAAAGGGTTCGATGCCTACTTCACCATAAATATCGGAGGCATTAACTAACAGTATTAGTAACCATGGATAAGCGTATGGTTGAAGACCTGGTTAAGGCACAACACAATGTCAAACAGAAATATCAAAGTCTTAAATCCGAAATCGCACGCTCCGATGTAGAACTTCAACGTCGCTATAAGCCCATCACACAACCTTTGCGAGAATTTATAACGGGTGTTAAAACCGAACTCCTAACTCCAAAAGAGGAACCGATAAAGGAAGAGGTTTCCTCATTTTTTCCACCCTCAACTCCAGTATCACGATCTTTACGTATACCTCAGGTACTCCGAACACCACATAGTGCTCCCAGATTGCATGCTGTAAGCACAGAACGATCCGGCATCGAACCAGTAGACGGGGAAGCTTCCGGGACACCTACGTTAGAACAACTCCAAGCCGAACTCGCTGTCGCCGGAACTAGTAGAGAATTCCTTATATATAGATAGCTTATATAGATGCTACCTTTAGTGGGCGCGCAAAACGATACATGGAGAAAATGTTTACGGATACGAAAAACGAGTTCGATCATCTATACGGAGTACGATTCCTTCCGGAGAAACAGGAATATTTTATTGGCGACTCCGAATTTGGTTTTGATGACGAAAATATGCTCATTACAAAACCTAATGGTCAAACATTTACGTATGAAGGTACGCGCGGTTTATACGAATTAGTATTTAAAAAGAAACCTCTCGGATATTTGCAAGCGGATTTAAAAAGCTACAAAGATCTTCTTTTACGAACCAACGCAGTCCGTAGAAATTATCTACAAGATGCACCTTTGTTAGGAACCGGAACCAAATATTCCACAATTATCAAACCCCTTTTAACTGCACCTGGTGAAAAGATAAGAAGTTTTTCTACTTCAACACCGGTGACGCGATCCAAAACGGGGGCATTAGCGAAAAAACGGGGAGCTGGACCAATGCGCGTGCTAAGTTACAATAATAAAAAGGTAGAATTCGTACCATGGAAAGATCCAAATAAATTGATAGGAAGGTTGAAACTTCTTCTAAGCTCGAAATCGGCCGGTCATACTGGTCACACTAATGAAATCATTTACATTATTGATGAGCTGCGAGCAGCTAAAATAATAGCATAAAGCATCCAACATGTTTAACACCTTGTTATTGTATCGTTGTCACTAGTAGAATCATGTCATTGGATAAATTCGGTAAACATCTTCACAAAACCCCTGTTCGAGTGGAACTCGAAACTCGTTCCAAAGTGTATCTTTTAGAAGATATACAAAATGTAAGGTACACAACAATGATGTATATGTGGGCGGACTCCGTGCCTGGGTGGACTCCGAGCAAACCTACTTCTTTATTCACAAGTCCACCGAAATATTACAATTTGAGAGGTAGCAACAGTAAACGGGAATACACAATACCGTTTACAGAAGGGATTGTACAAGCAGTTTGCAGTTCACCACCATGCATTATGTTTGTAAGCAATAAACGGGTTGGTGATGCTGCCAACTTAATTGGGACAGTATTGAGAAAAGGCGATAAGATTAAGGTGCTAAGTACGTCGGTAGATTCGTCTGCAACCGGCCCATTTTACTTCGAAGCTGTTATTAGTCATCCATATCACCATATATCATCATTACCTCAAAAACCATGACTCTGGATAAGTTCGGTAAACATCTTCACAAAACTCCTGTCCGAGTTAAACTCGACGCTCGTGCAAAAGTATTCTTTTTCGAAGACGTGTCTAATTTGCACTACGAGACAATGTTGTATATGATGGGAATATACAATCATGAAAACAGTTATGCACTTTTGAACTCCATCAACTTCGAGTATGTCGTTTCTCTAACAAAAGGTAGCATTAGACAAATCAAATACTATCCCACAGATGCGCAAATCTTTTTAAACGATATGTTATACGATGCCGAATCACTCATCGGAGTGTCATTGAAGAAAGGGGATAAGTTTAAGGCGAAGAAGCCTGGATCAAAGGACATATTTATTTTTGAAGCCGTTATTAGTGTTCCAATATTTTCCCAATGAGCATAAAACGTCAAATAATTGAGGAGCTGCATAAACCAGCTCGCAAACGATTTCGAAGAAGACGAATAATAGTAAAGGGATTATATGATTTATATATGGCGGATCTCGTGGAAATGATACCGTATGCCAAGACCAATAAAGGATTTCAATATATTTTGGTATTGTTAAATATGTTTAGCAAAAAGGTATGGGCATGTCCTATTAAACGCAAAACCGGAGAAGAGGTAACGCAAGGAATGAAGAAGCTATTACGGTCTGCGGGGGATCCTCCGCGAAATCTACAAACAGATATGGGAAAGGAATTTTACGAAAGTGTGTGTTACTTTCGCAAGTTAATGCAAAGTCTGAACATAAATCATTACAGTACGTTTTCCAGTATGAAAGCAAGTCCGGTGGAACGCGTAAACCGAACTCTCAAAAACAAGATGTGGAAGGAATTTTCCATGCAAGTATCCTATAAGTGGCTGCAGTTGTTGCCTCAGGTAATTGCAAAGTACAACTCAACAGTACATCGAACCACTGGATTCAAACCTATTGACGTCAGACAGAAAAACTCCAAAAAAGTTTTACAGACAGCCTTCAAGTTTCCAAAGACTGTTGACCCGCAACGTCCTAAATTCAAAGTTGGTGATCACGTGCGAATCAGTAAGCACCGGGAAGCTTTCGCAAAAGGCTACACTCCAAGCTGGAGTACGGAAATTTTTAAGATTAAAAACGTTCGACTAACAAATCCTACAACTTATTTTTTGGAAGATGTTAAAGGTGAGGAAATTTGTGGAGGATTCTACAATGAAGAACTGCAAAAAGCGAAGTTTAAAGACACTTGTTTAGTGGAGCAAATTTTACAAAAAAAGGCAAATCGAGTATTAGTCAAATGGTTAGGATTCGATAAAACACATATTTCTTGGATTCCAAAACGTGATATTATTTAGAGCATTTTGTAACGTTATAGCATAAAACTAAATAGCAATTAGCTTCTAGGCATATTATTACTTATTACTCGAAATGTAATGCATAACCAAATAAAGATTCCTTTTTTTAACATTTTATGACTTATTATTTCAAGTTAGTTATTCCATAAGGAAAGAACAATACAAATACCAAAAATAATACTTTTATTGTATATTATATATATATAAATGTTAATATCTCCATAAGGAAAGAACAATACACATAGCAAAAGGTAAACACATTTATTACACAGAAATAAACTATACATAATAAACTACACGAAATAAACTATATACATTTATAAACATACCATGGATTCACAAATTCCAAACATTTAGTTATGTAAAGATAATTTAACGTTCTACATAGGTACATATTTACAAATTTATACACTACAATTACAAATCATCGACTGTTGCTTCCATCAAATTAATTAGTTTATCTAAATTTGATTTTTGAATATCATTTTCAATGATTTCCATTAATAAACCTAAATCATCATCTTTTGCTGAAATCTCGTGATGACCCCAAGCTAATGTTTTGGTTGTTCCCGGTATAAGAAACCGCTTATCGTCGTGAGCAGATAAAGCTACTTTATTTCTCATTTCTGTGTATACGTTATGCATATCCGACTTAAAAACGTACATTTTGCAAAATATTGTTTTTACTTGATTAGTAGCAACCGCTTCCTAGTCGCTTTCTTTCAAAACTGTTTTTATAACGTTTTTTCTTACACCTTTCGCTTTTTTATGTAACTCATCCGCGACGTTGACACAATAGGCTTTAGCACTGGCTCCGAAATAGCTTTTGATGGGAACACCTTTATATTCATCTTTCATTGCACCTAAAACGGATTCGTTGACGGGAATTCCATGTGGATTATTATTAGCTAAATTTGATGTATCAATTAGTTCAATATGTGCTTTAATATCATTATAAAAATTATCAGTACGAATTTCAATCACTAACGAATCCGTGTCGGTATACAATAAAGAAACATTATCACCATACTTTGGTTTCAAGAATTCATAGAAAAATTTATAAATAACCGTTTTCGACATATCCAAAATACTAAAACCAACATAGACCGGCTTACCATAACAGATCGATAATCTTTCCATATCAATCGCTACCAGATTTTCCGAAAAAATGGTCACACTTTTACAATTAGGTCTAGCGATGTATGTTTCCGCACCCGGTTTTTTTCCCGATTTTTTCAAAATGCGATAGAAGTTTGATATCAATCCTATTTTCAACGTTTTCCATAGTCTTTCCAAATACACTGTTAACCATCAATTTAAAAAAAGCCTTCTCGAATGAATTGGTTGCCTTATTACGTAAAGAGGTGTTTAAATCAATATACGGTCTTAACCAAGGTGATTGATCAAATTTTAAAACTCTGAATTTTTTTCAAAATCAATCCATGATCGAGACATTGTTTTAAGTTTCGATAATGAATCACATATCTTTCCTTATCGTACAAATTTGGAATCAATTTTTTTGTTTTGCTTTTGGAATCGGCGGAATTAATGCCTCAGGCATAAAGGGAAGATCATTATGCAACGAGTGTAAATGCACCGGATATTCAACGTTCACTTCCAGAACGAAGCCTTGAGGAGATTCGTCGCGAACGTTAAACACATCAAACTGCTCGATTTCATCATTCGATAACCAAGTAAAATTACTTCGAGCAGATATTGACACATAGCCCAACCGTATAAATTTGTAGCATCCAAGTACATTATGAAAGATGTAGATTTCTGCGGATCATAATTTGGAATAAATCGATTGTTTGCAAAACTTTTTCTACCACAACACATACTAACTCCCCCTCCATTTCCTGAAGAAATGTAACATGTCAACATCTATTAAAAGTTCTAATTCGACTTGAGTACGTCGAAGCATAGCGTCCCATGCCAAACTTGGGGAAGTATAATATTGGCATGGGTCAAGACCGTAATGGTGAAGGCAAACGGATCTAACGTTTTCAAAAATGTCAGCTAATAGCAGTACATCCGCAGTTAAATAAACGTCCGAATAATCTCCTAAAGTTTTGCATTGAAATAAATTCCACACTTCACAAGCGTGATCGTAATCGTCTTCAGACACGGTCGTTCCTCGTAACTTATCAACGAATTCGTTGCGGGGCGGTAATCGTGATTCATTCAATTTGGAAAAGTCATCTATATAAGAATACGGGAAAATACCTTTCCTGCGCATGCATCTAAATTCTTCATTCAATCCAAACCGCCTTCTAATTTCCTTGCACTGATCATCCGATAAATTTTTAGCCAATTTTTCAAGGGAGTCACCCATAAATCTAAAACTATCCAAAAATCGTATACGTACAAATACCTTTTCCGAGGACCCCCTATCATTAACAATATCATCAACCAATAGCAATTTTGAGAAAGACACGTATTTTTCTTTATTTTGAGAAATTACTTCCAGCTTTCCTTGTTCTAAAGCTAATTGTTTAATAAATAAGTGAGCATCATAACGAGACAAATTATGAAAGAATACAGGTACAAAATTAGGTAATTGAAAATTGAGATTACACTCATTGTGTGCAGCATTACGAAAACAACCGGTTAAATGACAATGATCTTTCACTTTAACCTCACCGTCTTCAAACCTATTATTACAAATATGACATACGGTGGCAGCCTCAAAAGATCTTTCTTCATCAGGTGTTAATCCGTTCATAGGCTTAGGTATTTTCAAATAATTTTGATACAGTTCTTTTACATCGGTATCTAATTTAGTAACAAATTGTCGAGCTGCATCAAGCCCTTGGTAAATCTCCAATTTTGAAAGCGATTCATCAAATGAGCATTTAATGTAGTAAGCAAACGAGTGCGGTTCATGTTCTTGCACACGAACGGTAAACGGTTTTTCGGAATCTGGTTCTGCACTAGATATTGCGGTCAGAACAGATTCAAAATCAGCGTAAATCACAAAAGGTACTTTTAATTGTTTCTGAAAATTTTGAAATTTCAATACATTTTGAGGTATCTGTTTGCCTATTTTGTCCCTAACCAATTCGGTAGTCGGTATTTTCGAAGACACATAATTACAAGCATACTTAGTATGTCTGTTTAATTTATCAGAAGAAGCAAAATATTGTAAGCAACCGTCGCAGAAATGGTTTGCAGTTTGTTTATGACCAGATAATTGTCTAGATAATAATCTACTGAAGTTTTTAATGTATGTGTAATGGGATTCTCCATTATCATTAACAATTAGTAAGATATTTACGTGATTTCGTTTTTTCAATTTACTATAATAAAGAGGTCCAACAACCTCATTCTGCTTACGATTATTTTTAAACACTTCTTGCAGAGTATAAACGTTTACTGAGATATCATCATTAACTTTCTTATCAGTTAATGATATCTTTTAACGTTACCGGAAATTGTACACCATTTAAATTAAGAATCGTTGCGGGATATGGACACGATGAACATCGGTGTGCCGGTCCTTTTGGTTCAACGAGGGCAGACACGATGCTCCAAGCAAAACACCGATCATCACCATTCTGTACGTTGATTACAGCTTTCTTTCGCTGGACGTCTAGAGGTAAGTTCAGAAAAGAAGAGGTCCTTAAAGGATTGTATTTAGAGATGTTAACCACCAAGAACAAACATCTTACCAAAGTCCAACCTAAACAGAATGGAAAATGTATGAAAGTAAGAGTTTCGGACATTTTGATGAAATCAACCATTCCTGATATTAATAAAAAAACACTTACCACTGTCTTTTTCTTCGAATTCTGTCGCTTTTTGGTCAATGATGGTGACAGCATTAGCATAGAACTCCTCTACATCGGACCCCTCGGTGATAAATGCAGCATTTCGAGTTTGAAATGATTTAACATCATCCAGTCCCTTACTTTCCAAAATATAGTAACCGAAATACTCCATATTTACTTTAATCGCCGTGTGTTTATCAACCTCTCTACTTATCAAAGGTAATACTTTCGGTTGCAGTTCTTCCAGAAATTCTTTTACATCCACCGAGTGTTGTTGGGGTGAAACACGATAACTCACGATTCGAGATTTGAAGGCGGATCTTATAACGGATACATCTTGATCGTGATCGCTGACCTGGCATGCTCTATCACGATGTCTGCTGCTACGTAAATGTCCAAGGTAGTACGATCGTTGGACGTGCAGATCGCATATGTCACAGAACACCATGGGATCTATAAACAAATCCAAGAATTAAAAAAAAGTCCCTACTAAATGGAAAAGAACTATTACCGTTCCTCCTCCGACGTTTTTCCGGTGGCGGAATTTGATCATGACAAGACTTCATGCGATGGCGGTTTAAACCATCAACCCTGCTAAAGCTTCGTGAACAACGATCACATTGAATCATTTTAACAACTAGTTGTACACAGAACAGCCAGCAACGTGAAACTAAGAACAATGCGAAGACAATGTTACATTTACAGGAGAAAATCGAGATAGGATAAAAGAAAATCGAAATATTACGAGGATCACATTCACGTTCGTGGACCAGGCTCGATGAGTCGCCGGCGGATTTCTTTCTCGCATAATGATTTTAATTGTTTATCCATTAACAACTCATCGAGCCTAGCTAACTCGGCAACCATCCGTACTCTCACAACTTTTAATTTGGATATTTCTTCCTCTCTTTCATTCACACATCTGCAAACCTGCTCAATCCGATCTGCGGCCTCTGTGAGGAAGGCATCGAAACCATCAGCGAACTCCTCCGGTGGAGGTAGATTTGATCGATGATTTCCTCCCAGAGGTCGCCGATCGGATTGAGCAGGTTCAAGAGCGTATAGAATCGGTTGATGCATGGAAGACGTCCCCGGAAGTTGCAACTCGGAACGTGTTGCAATACGCTCTGTAGCAGAAGGACCTGGAGCGGCTTCAGGTGGCTGAAGCTTCGGAGTAGACACACTTGGAAAGGCTTCAACCCGCTAATGTCGCTCTGTACCGGAAGATTAAGGAGCGACTTCATCGGGGTGCAGACGTTCTGCACCGGAAGGTTCAGGAGCGTCTTCAGGTGGCTGAAGCTCCGGAGTAGACACACTTGGAACGGCTTCAACCCGCTGAAGTCACTCTGTACCGGAAGGTTCAGGAGCGACTTAATCGGGGTGCAGACGTTCTGCACCGGAAGGTTCAGGAGCGTCTTCATCAGGGTGTAGAAATTCCGCAGTAGACGTACTCGGAACTTCTTCAACCCGCTGAAGTCGCTCTGCACCGGAAGGTTCCGGGGCATCATCATCAAGCCATCGAAGAAGTTACGGAGTAGACGTACGAGCGACTTCTTCAGCGAGACGCTCCGCAGCGGACAGATCATTCATCCCCACACTTTCAACCTGGTTTGTTACAGCTTCCGCTCCACAATACTCTGAAGTCTTTGGAAGCTGTAACATAATTTTATCCACAAACTGTCTCAAAACATGCAAATTTTCCTCATTCAAATCTAATTCATTGTCATTTACATCAACAATCGGTCTCAAAACACTTACTTCATTCCCATCATTCACATCGTCCACCTGCAAATCACTCAGATCGATAAGTTTATGCGTTGGATGTAATACACTTTTACACTGTGTCGAACAAGGAGGAAGCTATAATGACTATTGCAACGCAACGTTCTAAAAATGTACAACTGGTTCTTGATAGCGAAAACATGGAATCTAGCTTCTTCAGTCAGCTTTCGCAATACGTTTAGGCGGTGGGGGGGCGCTGGGGGGAGGAGGGGGCGGCGGGAGGATAAGGGTTGGAGAGAATGGTTGGGAGGGGAAGGGCAGGAGGGAGGGGAAAGTGTTGGGGGGAGGTGTGAGGGAAGCGGTGGTGGAGGGGCAAAGGTGTAGGAGGTGCGTAAAAGTATGATTTCACTCTCTTTCATAGTATTAGCTTAGCTTAGCTTCCTGCTTATAAATCCTTACACAGTTGCTCTATAATTCAGAATCTTACTGAATTACATCGCTGAATCAGTATGTCTTCTGAAAGTCTATTCTTTGTTAAAGCAAACCCTAACGCTTTACCACCGTTTAAGGCTACACCCCAGGATGCAGGTTTTGATTTACATAGTGTTTGCAATGTTACAGTTCCTGCACACTATCGACTTCTAGTTAGCACAGGTTTGAAAATAAAACTGCCAGATAGTTGTTACGGTCGAATCGCTCCTTGTTCAGGTTTAAGTCTCAAATATATCGACGTTAGTGCGGGAGTAATTGATCCGGATTTTACGGATATAGTGCAAGTTCTTCTTGTCAATCATTCGAACTCACCCTTTGTAGTGCGTGCCGGTGACCGAATTGCTCAACTCATTTGCGAAAAGATATCTTTTCCAGAAATTGTTGAAGGATATGAAATTGATTCTACCAGCAGAGGGGATGGTGCTTTTGGTTCTACTGGGATGCATTAAGTTCTGTTTAGCTTATAATTACTCATATGGTTGTATACTGATTGTAATCTAATAAAACAAGTTTTGAACTTCATTGCATTTTTATTTATATTACTTATTTATTTATAATACTAATTATAATACTAATACTAATACTAATACTCATTCTTCATATATATTTCAACAAAGCTATTCTCCTCTCGCAATCTAATGGTTGGTCCAGGTCCAAACCTAAGTATGTTTATTTGTCCCACAGGGGGCACAACCACCAATGTGTAGGGGACTTCACCCCCATGTAGGACAAACACGAACTGTGTTATGGGTCTCCTCTCAATCCATAGTTCACCCATTTTAAGTTCTAGTATTTCTGTATGCAAATACATTTTCATTATTCACTATGTACAAAATAATACAATTGATCTTACCATATCCATAATCCATTTCTGCTTTTCTCTTCTTACTCTTCAACAATTTCAAGTTTCAGGTTGAATTATGTAAATAAATTTATTCTATCAATACTTTCTAGATTAAAAATATTCAATTTAATATAAATAAGCTTATTTTATAATAAGATGTATGCGCATATCAAGCATAACCAACGCAGTTTTTAGTTATTATTTTTGAAATTTGGCTGTACTATATTCATACAATTATACAATGCTCAGGTCTCTCTTTTAATTTATTGAGGCGTCGAATTCAGAACATTTAATATCAAATCGAGAAGTGCTTTATTTGGTGTAAGTTATTGCTGCATTTTCAGTTCAAAACAATGCAAAATAAGTGCAGCAAGTAACACAACTTTGGAGATGAAAATTTGAGAGCGATTTTATAGCATGTTAAAAGAAGGAAATGAGAAAGGTTTGTATTAGTACAATTAAAATTTGGCATTTTTACGGTAATTTAATTTCCCTAAACAGAACATCGGTGGGACCGAAAGAAACATCGACAGCCGAAAAAAATTCTTTGCAGACAACGAAATTTATGTTAGAAGGCCGCAGAATAGTGGATTTAGATTTTTTTCTCAATTACAAACTGCCAGCGACCATTGCCCTGCATTAGGTTGTACATTTAGTAATTTAAAAGTTGTGGATGAACATCGTACTGGTTTTAAATCTAATTTGACGATGCAGTGTAATATGTGCAATAAAATTCAAATTATACCGACATATGCCGAGGGTTCGGATGTAAATTTATCAGCAGTTGCCGGAATTATGAACATTGGTGCAGGTAATTCCCATTTGGCCGAATTTTCGTCTTCTCTAAACATTCCTTGTATGAACAATCAATGTTATAGCATTTATCAAAATCAGGTATTCGAAGCATATGAGAAGGAGTCATTTGAACAGATTAAAGAAGCAGGCGCAGAAGAGAAAAGATTTGCTATTGAGGCTGGAGATATATGTAAAGATGGTATTCCATTTATAACTGTTGCGTGTGATGGAACATGGGCAAAAAGATCTTACCGAACGAAGTACGATTCGTTGTCAGGCGCTGCTACCATAATTGGGTATCGTACAAGGAAGATAATTTGGATGTTGGTCAAAAATCGTTACTGCATAATATGTAAAAGAGCAGAAAACAATAATGAAACAGCAAAAAACATACATGTTTTAGAAATGGTACGGGAAGCGCAAGCAGTATCGAAGCAGCTGGTATTGTAGAAGGATTTCGTTCTAGCGAACATTTGCATGGAATACGCTATACTCGCATGATTGCCGATGGGGACAGTAGTGTTTACAAGAAACTGTAAGAAGCAAGACCTTATAATGACTACACGGTGGTAAAGATTGAATGTAGAAATCACTTGTTACGTAACTACTGCAATAAATTACGTGAACTATGTTTAAATAAAAATATTGCCTCCATTGCCTTACGAAGAAAATTGCAATGTAGTATTTTAAAACTACGCACGGCTGTAACAAAGGCTATACAATATAGAAAAAACCAACACGACGAAATCATCAGCGTTAAAATATTAAATTTAAAGAAAGATATTTTAAACGGGCCTAGCCATGTGTTTGGCCAACATAAGGAGTGTGTAAATATAGGATATTTTTGCAAAAAGTCCGAACCAGATGAAGACGATAGAATACCAGAGTTTGCTGCAATAGAATTGTACACTAAAATAATGGACTGCGTTAGATATCTTGCTCGAAACACACAAAGCTTGATCTATGATGTTGACAGCAATTCAGTCGAACAATTTCATGCAACTATAAGCAAGTTTGTATCTGGAAAAAGAATCAACTTTACCCAAAGACGATCATACCAGGGCAGCACCAGGCTGCTCTTGTATCAAGAAATACACGAAGGCCATTTTATCACGTACACAAACGCTTATGTGGCATAAGTCCAGGGAAGTATGCAAAGAGACGTGAAGCAAGACAAATGCGCGAAAAAGCAAAATGTTCCAGGAAACGACTAACATATGGTTACAAACCCAAGACTACCTCCGACAATACTGATAAAGACTATGGAGAATATTGTCAGCAACCTAATATGGATGTTAATGAATTTCAAGAACAAAAAACAGAATTTATAGCTAGTCTAAAAAGATGCGAAGCAGAAAGAATGCAATTGGAAGAAAGAACAAGAAACCAAGCCGATGATAATGAATGGCATAACGAAAGAAGGAAGCTTTTAACGGCATCCAACTTTGGCAAAATTTGTCGTATGCTACCTCATACAAGTTCTAAAAATACCGTTTTTAATCTTTTATATAGCGAACTGCTGAAAAATGTTGCATCATTAGAATATGGCAAAAAAATTAATCTACTGCATTAGCTGAATTTGCTGAATTAAAACAACTAAAAATTAAAAAATGAGGATTATTTGTCAACCCTCATATTCCCTACTTGGGTGCCACCCCTGATGGAATTATTGATTCTGAGCGAGATTGTCTTGTAGAAGTAAAATGTCCTTCTTCAGCAGAGAAATTGACACCGGAAGAAGCAATTTTGAGCAAAAGGGTTTTGTTTTGGAAAGTGAAAAAAATTAATAACGAAGTAACATTTGAAGTAAACAAAAAAGACAAATGGTACTATCAAATACAGGGGCAAATGCATATAACCGGAGCAAAATACTGTTGGCTTGTTGTTTGGACACCATTGGGAATAAAATGTGAAAAGTTAAAAGGAGATGACAGGTTCTGGGCATCAGAAATGAAAGAAAAAATGTCCAAATTTTATGAGAACTGCATTCTTCAAGAACTTATAGATCCGCGTAGGAAGAGAAACATGGAGATTAAAGATATATTAGACGCCATAGTGGAAAAAAATAAGCGTAAAAATAAAAATCAAATAAAAGTAAAATCTCAACGACTGCAGAGAGTTATTGACGTTCGCAGGAACTTGGTGTGTCCCTATTACAATCTGACCGATGAAACACATTTTATGGAGCTAAATATATTTTGTTTTGTTCTATAGTATTTAGTATAGTCTATAGTGTTAGTTGTTTACATGTTCTTTTCTTAACAATAAATAAATAAAACTTATGTGAAATGTGAAGCCTCCCCCATTCGCACATATAAATTTTGTAATTTCTTTAGAAATGTTGCAGTATGAAAATAGTTGCAGTGTTATTTTAACTACCTGTTTTTTAACTATTATTAATAGTAACATTTTATAAGATATCCGTTAAGTATTTTGAATAAAATATTTTGTGATTTATAAACTGTAGTATTTTATTTATTGTTACCTAATTAAAAGTATATATTTTATTATTAATCAATTCTCACTTAAAATAATAAATATGCAGCGAACTTACGCTAGAAATTTTGCTAAAAATACTAACGTTACAAATAAAATAAAAAATCTCAAAAATCTCTAGCTGCATATCTCGATGTTCAACGCTCGGCATAAAACTGAAGAATGAGTTGTGACCTTGGGTCTACCAATTGGATTATAGGGCGTATACCCAATGATTCTTCAAGAGAGAGGGAAGATTTTCAAAGGCTGTGACGTCAGAACGTTTGTATGGACTCTTAATAATCTACATAAAACTTTTCTTTAACATGCATAAAATTTGTTAGTGTTTGAAATTATGAAGAGAAATCTTAAATACGTAAGTATATAAATAGGAATTAGTAAATAGATTTATTTAATAAATTGTATCAGATAAATAACTAACATGTAAATAACAACATATAAACATATAACCAACAAAATAATCGCAGATAATAATAATAGTAGTAGTACGAAGGTTCGAGAAAAAAAATAATAAAAGTAATTCCGGTAAGTATTTGATTTGTTTAATCAGTTTCAAACTTCTACTAATATATTCTTTTCCTTTTGTTTTAGATTTACTAAGATTACTAAGAAAACTAAGCTACGAAGTGTGTAAGCGCTTACTACCGACGTGAGCTCATTCGTTATCAAATTTTTACTCAATTGTAATAAGATTAATAGTTAATAAATTAATTCAAAGCAAAAGCGAATTACTTCCTTACAATAATTATCCCGTTGACGTTTATTTAAACACTCAGATAGATAATCTTTTTAAATATGTATAGAAAAAGAATTTGCTATATACTTTTAGTGTACATAAACAATGGTAAACAGTACACTGTTATGATATCTAAATAATTAAATACATAGATCATTAACTAACTAGATTTGTTATTCTGACCTGTCGAATGCTGATGAACTGCAATTCATATAGGAACAGCTTACCGGATGGTTGGTTACCAAGTGTTGATTTTTCCCAAATAAACAAATCCTTCGCAATACAAACAATATACGGATGGAAGCTTTGTAATCTTTAATGGTTACTGGTTGCCTCCATAACGGTAACAAAAATGCAGTAGTCAGTACGAAATGTAAGTGTACTAACCAAACACAAAAAGAAGAAGCACAAAAAGGGCTAACAAAAAAAAAGAAAGAAACAAATTAGATATGTATTAATTTTAGGGAAGCCGGTACGTTACCTATTAGGTGGAAAAAGCCCACATCTTCCTGAATGGTATGTTTGAGAAGAAAATCCCACAAATGTGGTTATTAAAAGTTTCAACAAAATAATAAGTATAACACTAATTCCATCAGTATTATCTAAAACCCAATCTTCTAAATTTCGTAACTTTTAATAAATTTCCAGTTAGATGAATCAAGAAAATATCAACTAAATTTACACAATTTCTAACATGGAATTCTCAAAGTAATGGCTGCAGGAAGAATGACTTTTTTTGCAGAGAAAAGATAATGCAAAAGTTTTGGGGAATTTTCGAAAAGGAATCAAATTTGAAGGAACCAAGTTTCATTAAGAAAATGACATATAGGCATGCAACCCAACATGCATAATAATAATAACAATTGAACTGAATCAAATTATACCAAAATCTATTTTTAATATAAGTTAGTAATTAAGTTTTAGTATAAATTAATTTATAGTATTTTTTTGGCATTGGATAAGATCCATTTACCACAGACTTTTTAAAATTTATTGCGTATAAATATATACATATTATAATATATACTTCATTTCTTAGATTATATTAGACAGATATATTTGATTCTTTCAAGAATTTAATGATTTCATCTGATATTTTCTTATCATTATCATACAGCAATGAGACGACGCTGGCAGGAAACTGTACTCCTAAACGTTGGAGTCGTGACATAAATTCTAGTCTAATTCTTTGATATTGTAAACAAGCAAATAATATGTGATTTAAGTCTCCAAAAGATTGATTATCGCAAGGACATACTGGAGAGGGCACAATGCCCAATTTAAAAAGGTGAGATGGGAATTTGCCATGATTTAATCTCGATTAAGTCGGGTTAAGGAGGTAGAATAAAATCTGGAAACTGAATGTGAGAAAATGTGTGGAATTTGCTTTGGTAGTATTTGATGTAATCTAGCATATTGATTGTTGGATTGGAATCGAAATTCTTGCCAAAGTCTTTCACAATTGGGACGAATCTGACTCTTATAGAAATTTATAATGTCTGGAGTTATAAAAACCTCGCATATCTCTGGGCAGGAGATAGCTTCCTTCGCAGTTTTGTCTACTATTTCGTTACCATGTATACCCACGTGGCCCTTCACCCAAACGAAGATAATACAGATACCCAACGTTTTTAATTTTAATAACTCTATCCGGATGTCGTTTATGATGTGGTTACTGTTAACTCTGGTTGTTGGGTTTGAAATAATTTGCAGGACCGACAAAGAATCAGCAAAAATTGTTGAATTTCCGTAATCCCCTTTTTGTACCCATGTGAAGGCTTGTAGAATAGCATAGGCTTCCGCGGTGAAAACAGAGGCTAAGGAGGGTAATCGAAATTTGAAAGCTAGTTTAATCTTAGGAACATAAAATGCACAACCAGTCCCTTCGTCGGTTTTAGACCCTTCACAATAAATAGAACAAAAATGTCTGTATTTCTCAGTGACTGAATTAATTATTTACATATTTACTGCACATTTATTACTTACATTTATTGCACTATTTTTGACTGGAATCTCAGAATATGTAGGGTATATAATTGTTGGCTTAAACATAATTATGTCGAAATCTAGATTCGTGATAAGATTATTGTGAGCGTTCTTAATTTTGCATGACAAGCTATAAGTAAATGTGAAAGTTTCCGCTAAAGGAGGACTGTTTTTAGTCTCCAATAATTATTTGCTAAGTCTTCAACTGCTAACTTATATAGAGAACACATTATTTTTGTGGGAAATAATGAGCTGATCAAAATGATTTTTTTGAGGGCTAAAGATTGTCTTCTAATTAACAGGGGCGGCTCTTGAGCTTCTGCTAATATTGCCGGTGAAGGGGAGGACTTAAAAGCTAAACAAATTTTTAGAAATTTTAACTGAACCCGGTCGATAAAAACGAGATTAGAGTCAGCCGCCGATCCATACAAAATACACCCGTAATCTATTATGGAGCGAATATAGGATCTATAGAACATAAGAGCGGTTTTGGGGTCGGCGCCCCATTTACTCTTTGTCACACATTTTAGTAAATTTATACCTTTTTCTGTTTTAGTTTTTATGTGCTCAGTATGATTTCTCCAAGTCAGTTTTTTATCTATGACAATTCCCAGATATTTGTAATTTTCTGTAACAGGAATCACAGAATTACAAAGGGTTATGGGATTTTTCGGTATGTCGCGATGACGAGAGAAAAACATTACTGCAGACTTAAGTAGGTAATGGGCCACTTTAGGCAGACAGTTCTAGGGACTTTTTTTGTTTACAGTTGGTACCCCTGGGGGAAAATCTGGTGACTTTTTGTCTGTCTCTCTCTAATCTGGTGACTTTTTGTCTGTCTCTCTCTAATCTGGTGACTTTTTGTCTGTCTCTCTCTAATCTGGTGACTTTTTGTCTGTCTCTCTCTAATCTGGTGACTTTTTTGTCTGTCTCTCTCTAGGTGCGGCCATTTTGAATCGCCATTTTGAATAGCCATTTTGAATCGCCATTTTGGATCGCCATTTTGAATAGCCATTTTGAATCGCCATTTTGAATCGCCATTTTGAATCGTCATTTTGAATAGCCATTTTGAAATGTCATTTTGAATCTGTCAATTTTGAATGTCATTTACCTATCGGCCATTTGTATCTATCATTTTCAATTTGTCATCTTAGATTTCCCGCCCTTGGATTTGAATTTTTAGTAATTTAATTCGCGGGGTCATTAGCGGATCATTTTTTTTTTATCTCGCGGGATCATCTGCATATCTCATCTCTCATCTCTCTCTCCTCATTCCCAACTTGGATTTCCCGCTGAAAGATTTGAATTCCTAGCGCTGCTAAGGCCATCTATCGGTGACGTCATATGATCGGTATAGTAGATTTCTATACGCCTGTAGATAGGCAACCTGCTACACTTTTTTATAAAAATCAATGGAGCCAACAGGATTTGAACCGGGGACCGCTCGAATGGTAGCCAGCCAATGCATCCATTACACCACGAAGGTAATCTATTAAAGCACTGTAAACGGGTTATAAAAAAAATAATGTTGACTAGCTATTGTTGTGTCGAATTGACGATTTGATTTGAAAATTTAATAATGTAATTTATCGTTTAGACTAACCCTTGCTTACTTCTATATATGTTTAATTAATATGTAATTAGTACATCAAAATATGTTCTTAATATGTTAATCAATTTCCTTATAAAATATAACTATATATCATTGAAATAAAACATTAAACAATTGCAGTCGTTTATCATAAACCTAGTGGTGAGTTTGTATTATTCGTATAGCGATATGGATATATTATTCAGATATGTCGTGTTATGTGTTTAAATTTCTCATATGCATGCGCGAATTAAATTAATTCACGGTATCATTAGTGTATCTCCTCTCTCATTTACATAACTGATATCTCATTCTGTACATCTCATTTTTATATATTATTTGCCATCTCTCATCTCTCTCTCTCTCATAAATTTATTTTAAAATAAATCAGTCCTATTTGATATTTATCTACAGGTCATCATGTAATTCTGCGAAAATAATTTAATATGAAACGTAATAATAAAGGCGAATTAAATTAATTGATCTAATTAAATTAATTCACGGTATCAATTACATATCTCCTCTCTCATTTACATATATGATTTCTCATATGCATGGGCGAATTAAATTAATTGATCTAATTAATTTAATTCACAGTATCAATTACATATCTCCTCTCTCATTTACATATATGATTTCTCATGGTATTATTAGTGTATCTCCTCTCTCATTTACATAACTGATATCTCATTCTGTACATCTGAAGCCTAAATCAATTTTGTTTGTATTAAAATCTAGAAATTTCAGAAAAACGGTTTTAAAATAAATTGTATATAGTTATACATTGTGAAATAAAAAAATGCAAGAATAAAATACGTACACGGATTAAACTAAACTATATATTAAGAAATATTAATTACGGCTTTTATAGCATCTTACAGGAAAAAGATTACAGTCAATCAAGATCACAACACATATCATTAACAAGATATCGTAAATAAATATATTATATATTGAAGGTAAAGACATGAGTATATCCATCGTTTGACTAATGTCTATTTATTAAAACAAATAAGTTATGAAATGAAGCAGGGAGTCTATTCAATGAACATTGCCTAATACTTTTATGATTTTTCTAGCCTATAGATCAGCAGTTAGAAACACGGGCCTGCTAAATGCCTGCAATTCACCTACCCTATCAATATGTTGTACAATTTTAGATATGTAATGTATACGTTTTGTTTCTTACTTAAGTCTATTTTGTTTGTATGTTTGTAATATTTAGACATTTACGAAAATTAAATCAAGCTGAACAGCAGATTACTATTTTAAATTTAATAGATCATACGAATTATCTTACCCTGTTCTTAATTACTGCTTTGTATAAATTGTACATTGTTTGTAAATGCTCTCTGAACTAAAATATTCATATATGAGAGAAATGTTATATAAGTCAATACAGCCCTATAACTATCATTTATTGAGCTATACAAAGAGATTTATATCTACGCTAAACTAAAGATTAATAGAAGTATTGCATTCCTGATATCATAAGATAACGATAAAACACATGATTATTCTTAGACTAAGGTCTAATTTAGGTAGTCAAAATCTAGGTAATCGAATTGTAGGTACATATCATGATGTGATATCATACAATTATATTCTAGTAAGAATTGTAATAAAGTCACTGCTATAAATAACATCATTCTTTATCACGATCATCTATCATTATCAAAATCATCTAATGTCATGCAGAGTCAGCAGCTAGCTCCTAAGTTCGTATATGCGAGAAACTCTCTACCCGCTCTGAACAATCAATTACAAAAACTGGATGAGTTTTGGACGTATAGGCAGATAATTCCAAATTTTAATCCGTTTTCATTAATGAGTAGACCTAACATAACATTAGTTTTACCGTAGGAAGAAGGACCGCTCAGAATTGCTCTACAGGAAACAGTCTGACACTAGGTTATTCAGATCAAATATTACTTACAAATCGGAAAGGATATCTATGAAACTCGTGCTGAATTAAATGTAGGAACCTGAATGCGTGGCAGCATCCGTCGCTATTGCATCAACCGTTTCTTCGCATAGCTTTTAGTTTATCTGTGAGAAATTCTATTTTATTTAGTACATAAGGCGTAGATTAGATTATTAATCTACCCAAAAGATTCACCAAACATGGACCTGCTAAATGCCTGCAATTCACCTACCCTATCAGTATGTCGTACAATGCAAACATTTAATATTATTATTAAAATTTTATAAATAAAAACGATAAAAGAAGTTTATAGTTTTCATTTATTTTTATGTTAAACATATACGGTAGCAGGATCTAGATCGATGTATACAAATTCATATATGACAGAAATGTTATGTATCTCAATACATATCTAAAACGTATTCTTCGTATATTCAGTAAGAGCTACCCATTTTTTCTAGACATTCGAATTTTGAACAGCTTAATAATAGGTTTTCTCATTTAATCATAATTAGGTTGACTTTATATAGCATTTTTCAGGAAAACCTTCTTCAGAAAAACCCTAATGATTATTTAATTTACATTAAAAAAAAATTTAAAACATTTGATTACACAATAATCCCATTTTCGATACCTTCGAAATATAAGTCTATAACATATGTTTAGGTCTTTATAACTTTGAAACACAGGGTAGTTACCACTTGCAAAATTTACAGTTATGAGAACCCTGAAAACTTAACCTGGAGAAATAAATCAGATAAATATTTTACTTTTATTGAAACGATAAATTTGCATACTAATATATGAAAATAATATAATGTATATCGCCTGATAAATAAAATTGAAATTATTCTTATTCTTTTACAATGAAATGTGTTTTGAAAAAACACGATGAAACGTTATGTATATTAACGCAGGAGTTCTGTTAACGCATTCGTTATTTAGAGATTCACTTATAAGTACACTATCTATTTAGCTGATTCAATAAAAATTTCGTTATTTTAAAATTCCTAACGAGGGACCTACTGATAAGCGTTATATTATACCAGGTACGTATGATACTCTACTACTGATTGCATACCTGATGGACGCAGTTGTACAAAGTAATATAGGATATACGTTACAGAGAAGTTTAATTTTCCGTGCAACAAATGACCTATATATATATTTTATGTACAATGCTGACATTAACATATTTAGCGCATACCTGTTGAACATAGCTCTACAAAGTAATATTTAAAAGTCTTAAAAGGCTTATATTTTAGAGATCGGATACAGTCGCATATATTCCTGTATATTACCTCTAAATTTTACTTTAACAATACATGTAGTCAGGTTTGGCGTAAATAACAATTAGGGATACCATACTAACGGAACGCTAACATAATATGCTCTACAGGTCAAACTCAATTAATTAACCCTGGGGCTATACATCCTTAGACTAGAAACAGTCTTGAAACAAAAATGGCTGAGTCCACCCTGTTAGACAAGAAATCAGAGTATGGGCGTGATAAATAAAACATATAAAGTTATTTTACAAACATTTATTTAGTATACATAACATAATACAAGAATATAGATCATAAGTTGTTTTCTATGACGACTGTTGTAGTTCTACGGGTCTCTGAGTCGTCGTATGCCCTCGCAGCAATACTAATACGTATAAAGTCCGACGACTGACTCATTGGAACTGTACCGGTAGCCCTTTCCTTGTATCCTGCGTTGAGAAAGTAATTATACTATACAAGCATCCAGTATGTAAAGTAAAAGGAATTAGACTCAACTATGATGTACTGAAACTCATCAACGATCATCTTTTATCCCGATGACGTTATAGGGTGACATTATGAAGTCGTACTAATATATGAAAATAATGTACTGCCTGATAAATAAAATTATTCTTTTACAGTGAAGAGTGTTTTGGGGAAAACCTTAATGTAGCTGCTGAGCTCTGCTAGCCAGCTTCACTTATAAGTTCACATCACTTAACTGATTCAATAAAAATTTCGATATTTAAAAATTCCTAACATGGATAGCTTTATCTGTTTTAGAATATTCAAAGGTAGTATATGACAATAAATTATCGTGAGACTCCTGATCTATACAAAACGCCTTATATAAATTAGAGATAAAAAATTAAACCTATGATATATGGTGAAAATGCAAATATTCAACAATTCTAACCCCAATTCTTCTACTTTTCTAGACGTAATGTAATTTTGAACTGATTTCTAACCTTTTTCGTTATATCTACTACCCTTGTAAACGATTTCTACATATGCCTTCTTACTGTATGTAATTTTGCCCCATGTAGATATTCGTCGTATCTATAGTAAACTCATATTTTAACGTTATTTTACAATATATCATCCATTTTCAATGATTTCGAAATACGCAGATATATAATAATATACTATATACTCTTGTAGGATATTCATCGTTGAATATAGTAAACTTGTATGATTAATATTAATTTGTAATTATTTTCAGCACCTTCGAAATATATATATCTTTAACATATGTTATATGTTTTGTAATACATCTTTATAACTTTGAAACTCTACGTGATTTTCTCTTACAATATCTATAGTTATGAGAACCTTGAAGACTTAACCTGGAGAAATAAAACAGATAAATATTTTACTTTTTATTGAAACTAGTTAACTTATATTCTAACATACATATTCGAAACTAGACAACTTATATTCTAACATACAAATGTACAACAACAAAATAGAAAAGTATACTTGAGGGTAACATTTTGTATAACCATTATCTTTTATTCTATAATACCTTCTTCTTTAAGCTCAGAAATAATTGAAATAATCTCATCATAGTTTTCTAAACTACTGCTACCCCTCTGTTTTAAGGTATACAGTAGACGAAGCCTGTCGACAAATTGATTCCAATACGGCGTTTTGTTTTTTAGAATTTGAAATTGGTAGCTTGAGGTTAGAGCCTACGAATACATTTTTAGGACAGAACGTAGGGAGCTGAGTAAGTACAAAACAACATACTTTTATACAAGAACGTTTATTGATACGAATAGCTTCGACATTACTTAAAACATAATACATAACTTATATATAATATCTATTAAAATAGTACATTTCGTATACACTAATAATGATACTACATACCCGACTATAAAGTAAACATGGTAAGTATAACAGCAGTTTAAAAGAATAGATAGTAAATATAACTATATCTAATTATTTTGTACTGATATAAAAATTCGCGGATCGACTGATGTTGCGTCTAGTCCTGTTTAATTAAGGGTGACGGTCTAAGCTAATGTCATACAAATCATGCAAAAGTTTGATAAAATACATGACTGCATGCTCATTTTATGTCAGCACTTGATAAAAATAATTGTAGTACATTTGTATATATTCTTTCACTCTGCAGAAAGTCTTTTAAATAGATGAAATATATAATTTAGTATTTAGTAAATTATAAGGTTAGTGCGAGAGATTAACGATCCCTGACCGAAGGGTTAAGGGCTAAGGTTAAGGGTTAAGGTTGAAGCATGAAGGGTTAAGGGTGAAGGGAGAAGGGAGAAGGGAGAAGGGTGAAGGGAGAAGGGTGAAGGGAGAAGGGTGAAGGGAGAAGGGAGAAGGGTGAGGTTTCGTCGTGATAGAGCAGAAGCAGAACATATTTATCGTGATGCTCATAAACAGGTTATATCTCCTCTGGAAACTATTGTCGAATCAGTTAGCAGTTTAAAACAATAGATAGTAAATATAACTATATCTAATTATTTTATAAAATACTATGTTAACTAAGAGATTATATACAGAATATATACGCCTGTATTCGACCTCTAGAGGGTTCATAAGACTAGACTAGACCAGACCAGACCAGACCAGACTAGACCAGACCAGACCAGACCAGACCAGAGCAGACCAGACCAGATCAGACCAGACCAGACCAGACCATAACAGACCAGACTAGACTAGAGTATAGATGATAGACTGTAAAATCATGAACAATTATACCACCTGTAATATAATAGAGCTTACTTCATATTTTAAAATTAGTGGCTGAATCTAATTATTACGGAAATTCAATTGTAGAAACTGAAGATGTAATCTTTAAAACATCTAAAGTTAGAAGTTTTTAGTAGTCAGATTAGATTAATAGAGGGTGTTATAATCAAATTGTTTTTAGAAACTATTTGTTTTGTAAGATTGGCGCCGTAAGGAAAAACAACATAACTGTAGTCTTGATTTTGAAATTGAGATAGCTCGGGACAAAACGATGAATACAAAGTTTAGAAGTTTATTTCAAAATTCTGCGATAAAAAACATTAATTCTTCTTTACTTTACTTTAAAACCCAAAATTGCATGATAAATCAATATAATATTAATATAAATAATTAAATTAAATGAAGCAATCTAGGTTAGACCCCCAAAAAATTATATTAAGGTTATAGATTTTACACTCCGGTTGTTGCAAAGATTCAAGAATCTCTATTAAGATTACTTCATAAAACATTTATTAGGTTAGAGCATGTAGCTACTTACAAAAAAAAAATCTCTATTAAGATTAGTTCATAAAATATTTATTAGGTTAGACCATTGTAGCTACTTATAAAATCGTCATTACCATTCCAAAAACTTACATATAATATTAGTTGGGTTACAGTCTACGAATATATTTTAGGTTAGATTTAGATCGCGCGCGATCTAAATCTAACCTAAAATATATTGATTTATATTGATATATAAAAATATATTGATTTATATTGATTTATATTGATTATATATTATATTGATTTATCATGCAATTTTGGGTTTTAAAGTAAAGTAAAGAAGAATTAATGTTTTTTATCGCAGAATTTTGAAATAAACTTCTAAACTTTGTATTCATCGTTTTGTCCCGAGCTATCTCAATTTCAAAATCAAGACTACAGTTATGTTGTTTTTCCTTACGGCGCCAATCTTACAAAACAAATAGTTTCTAAAAACAATTTGATTATAACACCCTCTATTAATCTAATCTGACTACTAAAAACTTCTAACTTTAGATGTTTTAAAGATTACATCTTCAGTTTCTACAATTGAATTTCCGTAATAATTAGATTCAGCCACTAATTTTAAAATATGAAGTAAGCTCTATTATATTACAGGTGGTATAATTGTTCATGATTTTACAGTCTATCATCTATACTCTAGTCTAGTCTGGTCTGTTATGGTCTGGTCTGGTCTGGTCTGATCTGGTCTGGTCTGGTCTGGTCTGGTCTGGTCTGGTCTGGTCTAGTCTGGTCTGGTCTGGTCTGGTCTAGTCTAGTCTTATGAACCCTCTAGAGGTCGAATACAGGCGTATATATTCTGTATATAATCTCTTAGTTAACATAGTATTTTATAAAATAATTAGATATAGTTATATTTACTATCTATTGTTTTAAACTGCTAACTGATTCGACAATAGTTTCCAGAGGAGATATAACCTGTTTATGAGTATCACGATAAATATGTTCTGCTTCTGCTCTATCACGACGAAACCTCACCCTTCTCCCTTCTCCCTTCACCCTTCTCCCTTCACCCTTCTCCCTTCACCCTTCTCCCTTCTCCCTTCTCCCTTCTCCCTTCTCCCTTCACCCTTAACCCTTCATGCTTCAACCTTAACCCTTAACCTTAGCCCTTAACCCTTCGGTCAGGGATCGTTAATCTCTCGCACTAACCTTATAATTTACTAAATACTAAATTATATATTTCATCTATTTAAAAGACTTTCTGCAGAGTGAAAGAATATATACAAATGTACTACAATTATTTTTATCAAGTGCTGACATAAAATGAGCATGCAGTCATGTATTTTATCAAACTTTTGCATGATTTGTATGACATTAGCTTAGACCGTCACCCTTAATTAAACAGGACTAGACGCAACATCAGTCGATCCGCGAATTTTTATATCAGTACAAAATAATTAGATATAGTTATATTTACTATCTATTCTTTTAAACTGCTGTTATACTTACCATGTTTACTTTATAGTCGGGTATGTAGTATCATTATTAGTGTATACGAAATGTACTATTTTAATAGATATTATATATAAGTTATGTATTATGTTTTAAGTAATGTCGAAGCTATTCGTATCAATAAACGTTCTTGTATAAAAGTATGTTGTTTTGTACTTACTCAGCTCCCTACGTTCTGTCCTAAAAATGTATTCGTAGGCTCTAACCTCAAGCTACCAATTTCAAATTCTAAAAAACAAAACGCCGTATTGGAATCAATTTGTCGACAGGCTTCGTCTACTGTATACCTTAAAACAGAGGGGTAGCAGTAGTTTAGAAAACTATGATGAGATTATTTCAATTATTTCTGAGCTTAAAGAAGAAGGTATTATAGAATAAAAGATAATGGTTATACAAAATGTTACCCTCAAGTATACTTTTCTATTTTGTTGTTGTACATTTGTATGTTAGAATATAAGTTGTCTAGTTTCGAATATGTATGTTAGAATATAAGTTAACTAGTTTCAATAAAAAGTAAAATATTTATCTGTTTTATTTCTCCAGGTTAAGTCTTCAAGGTTCTCATAACTATAGATATTGTAAGAGAAAATCACGTAGAGTTTCAAAGTTATAAAGATGTATTACAAAACATATAACATATGTTAAAGATATATATATTTCGAAGGTGCTGAAAATAATTACAAATTAATATTAATCATACAAGTTTACTATATTCAACGATGAATATCCTACAAGAGTATATAGTATATTATTATATATCTGCGTATTTCGAAATCATTGAAAATGGATGATATATTGTAAAATAACGTTAAAATATGAGTTTACTATAGATACGACGAATATCTACATGGGGCAAAATTACATACAGTAAGAAGGCATATGTAGAAATCGTTTACAAGGGTAGTAGATATAACGAAAAAGGTTAGAAATCAGTTCAAAATTACATTACGTCTAGAAAAGTAGAAGAATTGGGGTTAGAATTGTTGAATATTTGCATTTTCACCATATATCATAGGTTTAATTTTTTATCTCTAATTTATATAAGGCGTTTTGTATAGATCAGGAGTCTCACGATAATTTATTGTCATATACTACCTTTGAATATTCTAAAACAGATAAAGCTATCCATGTTAGGAATTTTTAAATATCGAAATTTTTATTGAATCAGTTAAGTGATGTGAACTTATAAGTGAAGCTGGCTAGCAGAGCTCAGCAGCTACATTAAGGTTTTCCCCAAAACACTCTTCACTGTAAAAGAATAATTTTATTTATCAGGCAGTACATTATTTTCATATATTAGTACGACTTCATAATGTCACCCTATAACGTCATCGGGATAAAAGATGATCGTTGATGAGTTTCAGTACATCATAGTTGAGTCTAATTCCTTTTACTTTACATACTGGATGCTTGTATAGTATAATTACTTTCTCAACGCAGGATACAAGGAAAGGGCTACCGGTACAGTTCCAATGAGTCAGTCGTCGGACTTTATACGTATTAGTATTGCTGCGAGGGCATACGACGACTCAGAGACCCGTAGAACTACAACAGTCGTCATAGAAAACAACTTATGATCTATATTCTTGTATTATGTTATGTATACTAAATAAATGTTTGTAAAATAACTTTATATGTTTTATTTATCACGCCCATACTCTGATTTCTTGTCTAACAGGGTGGACTCAGCCATTTTTGTTTCAAGACTGTTTCTAGTCTAAGGATGTATAGCCCCAGGGTTAATTAATTGAGTTTGACCTGTAGAGCATATTATGTTAGCGTTCCGTTAGTATGGTATCCCTAATTGTTATTTACGCCAAACCTGACTACATGTATTGTTAAAGTAAAATTTAGAGGTAATATACAGGAATATATGCGACTGTATCCGATCTCTAAAATATAAGCCTTTTAAGACTTTTAAATATTACTTTGTAGAGCTATGTTCAACAGGTATGCGCTAAATATGTTAATGTCAGCATTGTACATAAAATATATATATAGGTCATTTGTTGCACGGAAAATTAAACTTCTCTGTAACGTATATCCTATATTACTTTGTACAACTGCGTCCATCAGGTATGCAATCAGTAGTAGAGTATCATACGTACCTGGTATAATATAACGCTTATCAGTAGGTCCCTCGTTAGGAATTTTAAAATAACGAAATTTTTATTGAATCAGCTAAATAGATAGTGTACTTATAAGTGAATCTCTAAATAACGAATGCGTTAACAGAACTCCTGCGTTAATATACATAACGTTTCATCGTGTTTTTTCAAAACACATTTCATTGTAAAAGAATAAGAATAATTTCAATTTTATTTATCAGGCGATATACATTATATTATTTTCATATATTAGTATGCAAATTTATCGTTTCAATAAAAGTAAAATATTTATCTGATTTATTTCTCCAGGTTAAGTTTTCAGGGTTCTCATAACTGTAAATTTTGCAAGTGGTAACTACCCTGTGTTTCAAAGTTATAAAGACCTAAACATATGTTATAGACTTATATTTCGAAGGTATCGAAAATGGGATTATTGTGTAATCAAATGTTTTAAATTTTTTTTTAATGTAAATTAAATAATCATTAGGGTTTTTCTGAAGAAGGTTTTCCTGAAAAATGCTATATAAAGTCAACCTAATTATGATTAAATGAGAAAACCTATTATTAAGCTGTTCAAAATTCGAATGTCTAGAAAAAATGGGTAGCTCTTACTGAATATACGAAGAATACGTTTTAGATATGTATTGAGATACATAACATTTCTGTCATATATGAATTTGTATACATCGATCTAGATCCTGCTACCGTATATGTTTAACATAAAAATAAATGAAAACTATAAACTTCTTTTATCGTTTTTATTTATAAAATTTTAATAATAATATTAAATGTTTGCATTGTACGACATACTGATAGGGTAGGTGAATTGCAGGCATTTAGCAGGTCCATGTTTGGTGAATCTTTTGGGTAGATTAATAATCTAATCTACGCCTTATGTACTAAATAAAATAGAATTTCTCACAGATAAACTAAAAGCTATGCGAAGAAACGGTTGATGCAATAGCGACGGATGCTGCCACGCATTCAGGTTCCTACATTTAATTCAGCACGAGTTTCATAGATATCCTTTCCGATTTGTAAGTAATATTTGATCTGAATAACCTAGTGTCAGACTGTTTCCTGTAGAGCAATTCTGAGCGGTCCTTCTTCCTACGGTAAAACTAATGTTATGTTAGGTCTACTCATTAATGAAAACGGATTAAAATTTGGAATTATCTGCCTATACGTCCAAAACTCATCCAGTTTTTGTAATTGATTGTTCAGAGCGGGTAGAGAGTTTCTCGCATATACGAACTTAGGAGCTAGCTGCTGACTCTGCATGACATTAGATGATTTTGATAATGATAGATGATCGTGATAAAGAATGATGTTATTTATAGCAGTGACTTTATTACAATTCTTACTAGAATATAATTGTATGATATCACATCATGATATGTACCTACAATTCGATTACCTAGATTTTGACTACCTAAATTAGACCTTAGTCTAAGAATAATCATGTGTTTTATCGTTATCTTATGATATCAGGAATGCAATACTTCTATTAATCTTTAGTTTAGCGTAGATATAAATCTCTTTGTATAGCTCAATAAATGATAGTTATAGGGCTGTATTGACTTATATAACATTTCTCTCATATATGAATATTTTAGTTCAGAGAGCATTTACAAACAATGTACAATTTATACAAAGCAGTAATTAAGAACAGGGTAAGATAATTCGTATGATCTATTAAATTTAAAATAGTAATCTGCTGTTCAGCTTGATTTAATTTTCGTAAATGTCTAAATATTACAAACATACAAACAAAATAGACTTAAGTAAGAAACAAAACGTATACATTACATATCTAAAATTGTACAACATATTGATAGGGTAGGTGAATTGCAGGCATTTAGCAGGCCCGTGTTTCTAACTGCTGATCTATAGGCTAGAAAAATCATAAAAGTATTAGGCAATGTTCATTGAATAGACTCCCTGCTTCATTTCATAACTTATTTGTTTTAATAAATAGACATTAGTCAAACGATGGATATACTCATGTCTTTACCTTCAATATATAATATATTTATTTACGATATCTTGTTAATGATATGTGTTGTGATCTTGATTGACTGTAATCTTTTTCCTGTAAGATGCTATAAAAGCCGTAATTAATATTTCTTAATATATAGTTTAGTTTAATCCGTGTACGTATTTTATTCTTGCATTTTTTTATTTCACAATGTATAACTATATACAATTTATTTTAAAACCGTTTTTCTGAAATTTCTAGATTTTAATACAAACAAAATTGATTTAGGCTTCAGATGTACAGAATGAGATATCAGTTATGTAAATGAGAGAGGAGATACACTAATAATACCATGAGAAATCATATATGTAAATGAGAGAGGAGATATGTAATTGATACTGTGAATTAAATTAATTAGATCAATTAATTTAATTCGCCCATGCATATGAGAAATCATATATGTAAATGAGAGAGGAGATATGTAATTGATACCGTGAATTAATTTAATTAGATCAATTAATTTAATTCGCCTTTATTATTACGTTTCATATTAAATTATTTTCGCAGAATTACATGATGACCTGTAGATAAATATCAAATAGGACTGATTTATTTTAAAATAAATTTATGAGAGAGAGAGAGATGAGAGATGGCAAATAATATATAAAAATGAGATGTACAGAATGAGATATCAGTTATGTAAATGAGAGAGGAGATACACTAATGATACCGTGAATTAATTTAATTCGCGCATGCATATGAGAAATTTAAACACATAACACGACATATCTGAATAATATATCCATATCGCTATACGAATAATACAAACTCACCACTAGGTTTATGATAAACGACTGCAATTGTTTAATGTTTTATTTCAATGATATATAGTTATATTTTATAAGGAAATTGATTAACATATTAAGAACATATTTTGATGTACTAATTACATATTAATTAAACATATATAGAAGTAAGCAAGGGTTAGTCTAAACGATAAATTACATTATTAAATTTTCAAATCAAATCGTCAATTCGACACAACAATAGCTAGTCAACATTATTTTTTTTATAACCCGTTTACAGTGCTTTAATAGATTACCTTCGTGGTGTAATGGATGCATTGGCTGGCTACCATTCGAGCGGTCCCCGGTTCAAATCCTGTTGGCTCCATTAATTTTTATAAAAAAGTGTAGCAGGTTGCCTATCTACAGGCGTATAGAAATCTACTATACCGATCATATGACGTCACCGATAGATGGCCTTAGCAGCGCTAGGAATTCAAATCTTTCAGCGGGAAATCCAAGTTGGGAATGAGGAGAGAGAGATGAGAGATGAGATATGCAGATGATCCCGCGAGATAAAAAAAAAATGATCCGCTAATGACCCCGCGAATTAAATTACTAAAAATTCAAATCCAAGGGCGGGAAATCTAAGATGACAAATTGAAAATGATAGATACAAATGGCCGATAGGTAAATGACATTCAAAATTGACAGATTCAAAATGACATTTCAAAATGGCTATTCAAAATGACGATTCAAAATGGCGATTCAAAATGGCGATTCAAAATGGCTATTCAAAATGGCGATCCAAAATGGCGATTCAAAATGGCTATTCAAAATGGCGATTCAAAATGGCCGCACCTAGAGAGAGACAGACAAAAAAGTCACCAGATTAGAGAGAGACAGACAAAAAGTCACCAGATTAGAGAGAGACAGACAAAAAGTCACCAGATTAGAGAGAGACAGACAAAAAGTCACCAGATTAGAGAGAGACAGACAAAAAGTCACCAGATTTTCCCCCAGGGGTACCAACTGTAAACAAAAAAAGTCCCTAGAACTGTCTGCCTAAAGTGGCCCATTACCTACTGACTTATTAGGGGATATGGAGAAGTAGTGCTCGTTTAACCAACTTAAAAGGTTGTACATTATGTATCTGAGATCACTAAGACACTCACTATAAGACTTCCGAGTTGTATAAATACATAATATGTCATCAGCGTATTGTATAACTCTAATATTTTCATCGAATATACTGTGTAAGCTAGCTGTGTAAATATTAAAAAGAGTAGGGCTCAAAACCGCCCCCTGAGGAAGACCCCTATTGACAACTCTTGGCCCGTGCAGAATATTATTGTGGTCTTTAATATGGATTTTACGATTTCTGGAAGGTTCCAAAATATTGGCGGAAGCTTTCTCATTAATACCCATACGGTTTAGCTGCGTGTGAAGCGTTTAAATCAACACAATCATAAGCACCTTTCAGATCTATAAAAAAACATGAAAGATAATCATTATCCGAAAATGTGCATTGTATCAGTGGCGGTCGCTGCATACGTAAACCCGGGGCTCTCGTAGTGCAACACATGATGATATACTGCTTTAGTATGTGCGTACGAAAATGATAGCGATATACCAGTTTGTCGTGTGCCCCGAGTTTGACGTATGCAGCAACCGCCACTGCATTGTATGTCCGTAACCAGCTGAGTAACTGCATCAGTAGTTGCTCTCCCTCTCCTGTACCCGTATTGAGACGTGGGTAGAAGGGATCTGGATTCAAGGTACAATTCCAGTCTAACTTTAATCATCCTTTCGAAAGTTTTTGCAAAGCAAGACAAAAGAGAAATAGGACTATATGAAGAAGGGTCGTTGGGATCTTTCTTTGGTTTTAAAAGGAAAACCACAGTGATATCCTTGAAGTGATCGATATACTTACCATGTAACCACCAATCATTATAACTTTTAAGTAAAAAGTTTTTAGCGACTAGAGGTAGGTTTTTGATCATATTGTAGCTAAAAATATCTTTGCCTGGAGATGTACAACGAGAAGTTTTGATTGCAGATTCTAATTCTGCAATAGAAAAAGCAGAGGAAAATATGTCGTCCTTATTTTTGTGCATATTTTGGACATATAAATTCATTATCAGCAAATGGAGGAGCAATGCAATTGAATAATTTTTCAATTAAATCTTCAGTGAGAACAGTTTTACTGTTTGTGAAGCTTTTATTGGCAATTGTTTAACGAATTTCCAAATGGTGGAAATAGAAGTATTTTTGTTTAGACTTGTTATGAAGTTTCTCCAACTCGATACTTTTTTCTTTTTGGATAATAATTTAGTTTGTGCTTCGATCTTTTTGTAAGCTATGAAATTTTCTAAATTATACATTTGTTTATATTTTGTAACCGCGAGTTTACGTAAAGAGATCATGTGAGAGCATTCGTCATCCCACCATATTGGACAAGACTTCGAAGGTGTAAAAGGTTTATTTCTTGGGATAGCATAATCTGCTGCATTTGTCAATATGTCTATAAAATTTGTAAAAAATTCAGGGATATTACCCGTGAGAATGTAATTTTCAATGTGTACTTTAAAATTGGCCCAGTCAGCCCTACTTTCATTCCAGATAGTTGCTGGATTTACTTTTGTTTTTTTACAGAAACCTAATAGGTTTATGGATATAGGAAAATGGTCAGATCCCATAGTATCCGGGATAACAGCTCAATCTATTATGGTTGCTAGGCAAGGCGATACAATCGAAAGATCTACAGCGGAAGGAGGAGAGCCGGGAGGAACTATTCTAGTGGGAGATCCGTCATTTAGAACAATTAAATCAAGATGGTCAATTGCATCGATAAGTGCATTTTCACATCTCTCGTTGAAAGAACTCCCCCAAAGAGTATGATGACAGTTGAAATCTCCGCATAAGAGAACTGGTGATTGAAACTGGGAAAATAAGTTTTCCCAATCATTAGATGTTATATTATTCATTTTGGAAGGGTTGTATATTGAAGCAATAGTTAAATTTGGTTTTTCCAGCATTATAGCACATACTTCAATCTTATTATTAAAGTTACTATTAACGATTAGTTCCTTGTATGTAATGTTCTTAGAAACAAGAATAGCTACACCTCCGTATCCATATTGCCTATCTTTTTTGACTATGTTAAACCCTTTAACATGAAACTTATAATGTTTTTTAATCCAGGTTTCTGAAAGAATCACTATATCTGTCTCATTTTTATTAAGATAATTTAATAATGAAGGAAGTTGCTTAGTAATAGAGTGAGAATTACACTGTAAAATTCTTAGGGATTCAATAAGTTGACTCATTATCACTTATTTCTTGAATAGGGGTCTGGCACATGCTGTCAGTTCCAGCGTCAGATTCCCAGAAATCGTCTAGAGACCTACACTTAAAGGGCGTTGATGCGAAGATACATAGCCTCTCACGTTAAGACAACTTCACCTTAACGGGTACACACCGGGATGCTACTTTGATGGGCCCTTAAAGTAGCCTCGAAACGAAGCTCTGTCGGGGGCACACCAGGCCTATAACTGGGAGATCGGGGTGGCGAACCCATTTAAATACCAAGTCCCGTCACACTTGAGGTTGGATACGATCGTGCAGTGGCCCCAACTAAGGCTTGGTGAATGAAGCTCGGTTCTGATGTACCTAACCTAGGTTAGGGATAGTCCTAATGCTGGACGAGGTACTTAGCCCTGTATGAAAGAGGACGGGAAGGTGCCGGCGGGTGTGCACGTGTTAATTCAATCGCTCCAATACTAACCTGGTTAGCTAGTAGAGGGTGGATAGGCAACCTCGCTCCGACAAGTGAGTTACTGGGAGCAATTGCTGTGCAATTCCGCGCTGATTTAGCGTATCTCAATTACTTCCTCCTTTGGAAGGAACGTATGTTATCACGGAAACCCCTCGTAAAACATACAGACAAATCTAGTATACTATGACCCATCAAACCCAGCCGGATTTTCAAGGATGGATTTATTAACACAAACTACAAAACAACCGCGTACGCTAGTACACGAGTGGCTACAAAAACAAGACGCTTATACCATACATAAATCTGTGGTGAAAAAGTTTCCTAGAAATAAGTACATTGTAAATAACATCAATGAATTATGGCAAGCTGATTTGTGCGAAATGAGAAGCTTAAGTAAAAATAACGATCAAATAAATTACATCTTAACAGTGATTGATGTTTTCAGCAAAAAGGTATGTATATGCATTCCCTTTAAATCATAAAACATCTACTGAAGTTATAAATGGATTTATACAAATATTTAATCAATCCGGTACAACACCCGAAAACCTTCAAACTGATAAAGGAAAAGAATTTTTAACGCAACCTGCACAACATTTTTTTAAAACGGACAATGTTAATTTCTATGTGACTAATAACCCTGATGCAAAAGCATCAGTTCTAGAACGGTTCAATAGAACATTGAAAACTTACATGTTCCGATATCTTACTTATGCAAATACCTATAGATATAATGATATGTTAAATAATTTGATTGATGGTTAGAATAATCGATATCATTCGAGTATAAAAATGACGCCGAACAAGGTTAGTGATGACAATATTCTGCAGGTTTGGAACAATTTATATAGAAAGGGAGTAGGGGAGAAGAGAAAACCCAAACTTAAAGTACACCAACACGTAAAAATTAGCAAAACCAAAAATATATTCAAAAAAGGATACACGAATAATTGGAGTGAGGAAGTTTTCAAAATATGTAAAGTTATTAATCGAAAGCCGCCGGTGTATCGGATTGCAGACTTGAGCAACGAAGAGATACAAGGTGTTTTTTATGAACAGGAACTTCAACCGGTGACTATTGATTCAAACACTTTGTTCAAAATAGAAAAAATTGTCGACGAGAAAGGACGAGGAAAAAAAACGTTATCTAGTCAAGTGGATGGATTCAGTCATTCAACAAATATGAATCAAGAAGAATTCTACCTAACTTTGCTAAGCAACAGCTCTATGAATTATTTTCCCAATAATACAACATCAAAGTTCACTACTCAACTACAATTGGGTTGTAGAAATAGCCGAAATACAGTATCCTTGCTCATTCTTATCCGTATCTAATCCAGAAAATTAACCGACGAGAAAATTTAAAATTACCGACAACAACCTTTTGATATACACTCCGATAAAAACTACATCAATCAATTATTATTAAAAACAACTGATCATTTTAAACAAGAAACGAATGTTGTGTACGATGATAAAAATGGATGGTATGTATTTTCCATTCCCCCGGGAAATTATGAAGAAATTGAAGACATAATTGCAAAAATTAACAATCATATAATTTTGAATAAGTTACTAAACTTCGGGTATAATGAAATCACCAAACGAGTATCTATCAAAATAAAAGAAAAACTAACGTATCTGGGGATTTCTCAAAGACTAGCACTTCAACTGGGATATAGACCAGGTATTAATCTAGCTAAACATCCAAACACTTCATATCCGAGCAATATATGGATCGGATTACCATCGCAAATGTTTGTGTACGCAGACATAGTAGAACCGCAATTAGTTGGAGACGTTTTATCACCTTTACTACGAATAGTGAATATTAATTCGGGTAGTTACATTTACGGATGTCGAAAAAGCATTGTGTTTTCTCCCACACATTACATACCTGTGATGCGAAAAGAATTTGAAAACATGGAAATAGATATAAGAACAGAAACAGGCACTTCGATGACATTCGAGTTTGGAACTTTCACTTTAAAGTTACACTTTAAGAGATTAACGCAATAATGACTTGTCAAAAGTTTTTAGTAAATGGTGTTGAAATGCGTGTCAGATTTGTACGGTCGCGTGATTCCTTTAGTTTGATGACTGGAACTGGAAGTACATAGAAAGTGAAAATATTAGAAGCTAGTTTGATTGTAAGAAGAATGAAAATAAATCCAACAATATTACTAGCTCATACAAAAACGTTAGAATCGTCTCCAGCCAAATATCCAATAACAAGAACCGATGTTAAAGTTCTCACAATTCCTTCAGGTGTGCAAAGAAAGTCATTGGACAATGTATTCCTTGGGCAACTACCAAAACGATGCATTATCGGTTTTGTATTTAATTCAGCGTTTAACGGGGACTACAAAAAGAATCCTTTTAACTTTCAAAATTATTAGATAAACTACTTGTCTTTGTATGTAGACAGTCAACAAATACCGTCTAAACCATTACAACCAAATTTTACTACAAGAGGAAAATTTGCACGATCGTATCATACTTTGTTTTCTGGTACAGGAATTCATTTTCTAAACGAAGGCAACAATATTGCTCGTTCTGAATACCCTTACGGATATTGCTTGTGGGCATTTGATTTAACACCTGATTTATCAGCAAATATGAGTACCCATTGGAATCTTGTTAAAAACGGAGCGCTGCGTATAGAAATTGAATTCGAGGAAGCTTTGACAGAGACAGTAAATTGTCTAGTGTATGCAGATTTTGACAATGTGGTTAAAATTGATAAACATCGTACTGTGGTGGTGGATTTTAGTGGATAAAACCACTATGGAAAATAATACCAAGTCATATGAAAACTGTGAGGCAAGTTTATGCAGCTGATCAACTCCCAACAAAGAGTTCAAAACCGTGCGCTATAATTGCCAATACTGATCCATCTAATAGGCCCGGTCAACATTGGAATGCATTCTTTATTGATGATAATGGTTATGGTGAATATTTCGATTCATTTGGAAGAACGCCTGGCGGAAATCATTTGGAATTTTTAGAGAGAAACTCAATCTGTTGGAGATACAACCCAAAAATACTGCAAAATTTTACTTCGAATATTTGTGGAATTTACTGTCTTATGTATTTATATTTTAAACTTAATGGTGTATCTACCTTACAATTTTTAAATATGTTTAACAATAACCTTTTTCAAAATGATAATCTTGTAAAATTACTGTACAATATTTATTTTGAAAAAATAGAACTGTGTACATTAGGAATAGATATGTATAACATACTTCAAATTTATAACTAGATTATAGATATGTATACATATACTGAAATAAAAGATATTAATTATAATTCGTAACTTGTATTTTTATTTCTCAGTCCTAAAAGTAATTACAATATACTATAAAATAGTAAAAGTAGAGTATATTTTATATACTATTACCTACTTCTTTTTGTAATAAAATTACTAAATGAACAATACAGTTACAATTAATTCTACATATATACGAAATACAAGATATTTATTCCAAACGGAAAGATAAAGTTTTGCTATTCATATACCGGATGGGGCAATAGTGTGGGGAAGTCCGATAGCTCCTAAACAGTAACAGCTAGAAAAATCGTTCTAATACGGATGTAAACAGTGGATAGAGACGCATCTAGAGAAATTATTTTCAAATATACAGGGTGTTGCAGAAAAGTGTGGCACGCTTAAGGTAATTTTGTTTTAAATAGAATGCCCCAAATATTTTTGCATATTTAACACCTTTCTTGGCAGGTTTATTCATATCTAAGATTTTAGCGCCATCTAATGACCGGTTTAGAAGTTTTTGTTTTTAAGCATAATTTTAACGTATTTCATTCTTTATAAGTTGAACTTCTCACTACTTCATTGTTATTGAAAATTAATTCTGCCGTCTATTGTTACTAGAGAAATGCCTGACAGCAGATATCGTCCGAGATTTGTTACCGGCTGCAGGGGATCGCTCTGTTTTTATGTTTAACCTATAGCAGAGGAAATCTACATTCCAAGGGACAGCAAGAATGAAGGTTAGTACGCTTTAAAGTATAGTTATTACAAAATAATAAAAGTTTGAAAAATATTTTCAAACGTTGGACGACTATGCTCACAAAATTTCAAAATGATGTGTATGTAAATCACAGACAGCACCCTAAGAAAGACTGTTTCGAGCTATTGGCTCTCATCAGTTAGGGGTAGCTGCCCGTGATTCCCATACACATCATTCGAGCTTATATACCAGCTCGGAAATAACATTAACACCGACAAATAATAGTGGTGCCTAATATAGGAATCAGACCGCACAAGCGGTTTTCTTCTGATCATCCATTACAGGATATACAAAATATAAATAACAATATGTTTGAAAACATTTTGAACGTTTGAAAATATTTTTCAAACTTTTATTATTTTATATATGTGAATACTCACATTAATAAAACACTATGTGTTTGAAATTTTTATATTTTACATTTTTGTATAGTTATTACGTTTGAAATTTAAATATCTACAACGTAAAAACGTGATTTTTAATAGTTTTTGGGCAATAACCTTTTAAATAAGCATTTCTGGACCTGGTCTCTGCAAGGGGGGCTCCCGAAATGTTACCATAAGAAATGTAGTATTATAGACTGAACTTCAAGAACTAATAATTACTATTTATTGCAGTAACAGAATTACATTGTTCTTTTTCAGTCAGCTGCTACGACTGATCTTCAGAACGTAGATATTGGAGACTTGCCATCACCAGTTGATCAGTTCACCAGCACTACTTAAAGTCAATCTGAGGCAACCTATAGTTCTAATCCATCCTTCAGCCAGGATAGTATTTCTTTGGATCCTGCCGCAGATACATACAGCATTCCTACACCATCTCCCAGGTCGAAGGGAAAAATGAGAGTGTGAGTATTAATAGTTGTGATATTTCAGTAATTTAACACATTGCTTAGGGTAAAGTGTTTCACCGCTGCCTCCAGTTGGTTCAACTGTTTCATGATCACTGTATAACGATCTAAACCTCTTTAAACAGAAATACATATCTTAGAAAATTCCATACCAGTATTTTTTGACCACTAGGATAGTCTTATTTTGATTGACAGGAGGTAATTAGATACACTGGAAATTTCTTGACAATTTATTTTCATATTTGATTTTTTTTTTAATTTGAAGTTTGGTGTGAAATTTTCGTACCGAATCTCACACGCGCTTGAATTAGTAATCAGAAATTCTGTTTCGATCAGGAATGTTTAAAGAAAATTATTCCTCATCTGTGACTCGGGGCACTTTTCAAAATATTCCTGACCTCGAGATTATAAGAGACACCTATAGGTGGTGAGCCTGAAGAGATAATAAGGGTAAACCACGCCACCTAACGGTTTTTGTCGTTTTTCTCGAAAACTATTAGGTTTATCGATTAGGTTAGGTAGATTAGGTAAAATAAAGCTTATTTAAATCCCTTTGTCAAAACCCATGAGGCGAGATTATCGATATTCTTGGTGCCAGTTGGCTGAAAAATTCGTTTTGGCAAGTTAATTCCAAGGATAGTACACTGTACTAGTCAATTTTTTTATTTAACCCATTATGTAAAGGTGTTTCGCTTGTTTTGAAATCCTAATCTCCTTTATTTATAAGATCAGTACATTTTCCTCTTGAATGATTTTTGCTGTAAAACTGAAATATACGATTTAAAACGAAACTGTTGCCTTACTGTGGCGTCCGTACAATAAGAGCAAGTCAGGAATTAAATCGTGTATTTCAATTTTACATCAAAAATCACTCAAGAAAAAAATTTACTCGATACCAAGGTCTCATAAATAAAGAAAATTAGGATTTCAAAATAGGCGAAACACTCTGTACGTATTGGGTTGGATACAAAAATTTACTGGTACAGTGTACCAGACTCCTAAGAATTAACTTGCTAATACGAATTTTTCAGCCGACTGGCACCAAAATATCGATAATCTCGCCTGATGGGTTTTGACGAAGAGATGCTAAGGTAAAAGATGACTGGACCATGAACGCGTCCGGATCTCAACAAATTTTTCTTAGCTACTTCATGACGAATATGAGACCATAAAAAGTTACGCCCGAAAGTTTCTTGAGCAAATTTACTGGTGCAAATTGCTCATCCATATATGACATACCTTCTTTCTTCAAATACACAAAACAAAGGCAAGGTACGAAAAAGCATTTTTGGTAGGGATTTAAATAAGCATTATGTTACCTAATCTCTATCTCAATAAACCTAATAGGTTTCGAGGAAAACGACAAAAACCGGTAGAGGGCTTGGTTTACCCTCATTATCTCTTCGAGCTCACCACATACTGGTGTTAACTTTGAGGGGGTGATTTAACAACCCACAAGGGAGCCCTATGCAAAAATTCACGGACTTACCTCGACTTTCGGCTATTTTTTCTAATTTGACTGTACTATAGTGATTTGACTATTATTTTTTACATCAATATTTTTTACATACCTACCATTTCTGAAATTTGAATAATGTTCTCTTTTAATTGCAGGAAGTGTATGCTGTAACACTGCAACTAACCCCACAGGGCAGAGCCTTATTAGATCTGCACTTCGAGAAAGGTATCCTAGATCAGACGGCCAGAAAGAGATTATTCCACCTTATAGTTGACGAAGAGCAAGAGAGGAACCAAGGAAAAAAAGTCGCGTCTTTAGGTTTAAATTTTTATTGGAATCTTTAATTTGTACTTATAATTGTCACATGTTATCATAATTATAATTATTTCAGGATGTTGACTATAATGAATACAATATAATTAATTGTGCTAATGTAAGTTTTTTTAAGTAAACACCGTTTTATTTTATTTGTCTTGCCTTCATTTTTGAACAATAACATAATTTTTTAACATTGTAATGTATTGTACGATTAATGTCAAATATTGGTGATAAGTTCGGCACCACCTGGCTGGCGCGTAGTCCTGATTGTAAGGCTACGCAGTACCGGTGAGGATTATGAACGTTAATGTGGACCCAGTGACATTGAAGAAGAGCACCCTTGTGGGACAGTATGTGCCAGTGTTCCGAGTAGCCACGTGTATGGCTGAGACCGGGAGAAGACGGCGTTCACTATTGGTTCCGGATTATGGCAGTTCACGGTTCTGCCTTTCGGCCTGTGTAATGCTCCGGCCACATTCGAACGTCTGATGGAGACCATCTTGAGGGGACTGTCGTGGGAAACTTGCCTGGTATACCTAGATGATGTGATTGTAGTCGGAAAATCATTTAACGAACATCTAAAAAACCTAAAGGAAGCGTTCCGAAGACTACGTGGAGCCAATCTGAAACTAAGTCCAAAAAAGTGCCACATATTTCTAAAGGAAATGATATACCTCGGGCAACTCGTATCACAAAATGAAGTGGCAGCCGACCAAATCCGTGCGGTCCAACAGTGGCTAACACTGAGAGATAAACACCAAAATCGTAGTTTTCTTGGGTTATGTACCTACTACAGGCGTTTTGTTCCTGGGTTTGCCGATATAGCAAAGCCGTTGACAAGGTTAACGGAAGATGGGCGCGAGTATGTTTGGAGCGAGGAGTGCGAAACAGCTTTTCAACAGTTGAAGCATGCACTGACAACAGCACCAATATTGAGCAATTTACCGATGGGAAATTCATACTCGACACAAATGCAAGTAATCTGGCCATAGGGGATGTACCTTCTCAGATACTGGATAGACAAGAAAAGGTCGTCGGCTATTTGAGCAAGGATTTGTCAAAAGCCGAAAGGAATTATTGTGTGGCCAGGAAATAATTATTAGCTGTCGTGAAGTCCGTTGAGCACTTCTATAAATACTTGTACGGAAGGAAGTTGTTGTTGAGGACGGACCATGCCGCGTTGAAATGGCTCCTGCAATTCCGCAATCCTGAAGGCTAGGTCGCAAGGTGAATTGAACGATTACAAGAGTATGACTTTGACACGGAACATCGAGCGGGCACCAGCTATCGAAATGCCGATGCTCTCTATCAAGAAGACTCTGTCTGACGGACTGCCGTCATTGCTCTCGTCTGGGAGAGAAGGTTTGCCAAGTATTAAGAACCACCATTGTCAATGTCAATTGGTTGTCGGCAGAACTACAACGACAGCAGGAAGTTGATCCCGAATTAAAAATAATAGTACTAGAATAAAATCGTTTGGGAGAAAAGCCTGTCTGGAAAGCTGTCAGCCCTTCCAACAGGACCCTAAAAGCATATTTTACAAAATAAGTCAAAGTCAAGTGTTTGTAAAATTTCCCCACTTTCAATTTTTAATAATGCAAATATTTTGTATTATAATTTTTTATTTCTAAAAGCATATTGTGCCCAGTCCTAAGCATGCAAAGCATGTCCTGAAGCGAGTGCTGGAAAGTGAAGATGACACCACCATTAGGTGTCAGTTCGTGGTTTCAAGAAGTCGAGTGGAAGCAGTATAACGACATCTCCATGACGGTGCCTCAAGAGTACACTTCGGTGTGAAGAAGACTTTGGAGAAAGTCAGGGGATGTTTTTATTGGGTCAGTTGTGAAGAAGACGTGAGAGTGGTGCCGGAAATGTGAACTATGTGTCACTGGTAACGGGCCCTTGGGGAAACGAAGAGCACCTATGAGGCAGTACAATGTGGGTAGTCCTCTAGAAAGAATAGCTGTAGACATTACCGGACCATTTCCCGAGACCGACGATGGGAATAAGTACATCTTGGTGGCAATGAACAATTTTACCAAATTACCAGAAGCATATGCCCTACCGAACCAGGAAGCCGCAACTGTTGCTAATGTACTGCTCAAGGAGTTCTTCACAGTCCTTTCGGAGTGCCTCTGGAGTTGCACTTGGACCAACGCCGTAATTTTGAGTGTATACTCTTTGGAGAAGTCTGTCGATTGTTGGGTATTCGCAAGACTCGGGCCACACCGTTACATCCGATGGAATGGTAGAACGCATGAATCGGACAATGGGCAAGTATTTGGCCAAGGTCGTCAACGAGACTAGGATCAATATCTGCATCTGTTCCTGGTGGCTTATCGTGCATCGGTTCACAAACCAACCGGTCAGTAACCAGCGTCTGTGGTGCTTAGACGTGAGCTACGGTGTGATCTGGAATTTGGATCTCCACCTGCAGAGCAGGAGGTAGCTGGAAATGATTATGTCATCAACTTAAAGAAGTAGTTGGAGGATATTCACGGCCGAACCCGAAACAATAGCCGAATCGCGAGTAACCGGATGAAGACTTGGTACGATGTGAGAGCCCAAGAAGGAGGGTTTCGACCTGGAGAGCTTGTCTGGTTATACAACCCGCAAAGACGGCGTGGCTACTCACCCAAATTACGGCGAAATTGGGAGGGCTTACACCAGGTGAAGAAACGAATAAATGATTTGATCTATCGCATCTAGAAATTGTCAAGAGGGAAACCAAATGTGATACATTCCAGTCGGTTGGCGCCCTATGAGGGAAATAATAACGCGGTCCAGATCGGGAAGATGAGGTTGAAGTGGCTGTCAATATAGTAAGGCCTGGAGATGATCAGCCGACTTTTGGAGAATTTATGGCTGCGTTTTCCAGGACAACAAGATAGATGCAACAAGATCTCTTCCGGGTCCCTGTTGATTATTCCATTGCCCACTGTGTTTCTGAGGACCTTCGTATGGCAAGTGGGATCTCAGTAGAGTTTAGAAATAAATTTGGACGGCTGGATGAACTTCGAGAACAGAATCTTTCTGTTGGCAAAACCTTACACTTGCCAGATCATGAACACTCCACTTGGTAATCAAGCAGTTTCACTACCAGAAACCCAGTTACGAAGACCTGTGAAGGGCATTATGGGATTTGAGGACCGAGTTGATTACCAGGGGCATTAACAAATTGGCAGTTCCCAAACTCGGCTGTGGGCGGGTCCAGTTGGATTGGAGAATCGTTCGAAACATGCTGGAAGTTATCTTTAGAGGTACGGACGTGAAAATCTTGGTCTACAGCTTTGACCCACAGACTGCGTGAAGGCCAACGAATAGTGTAGACTGTTACTTCTACCGTAATGGAACGTGTAGTCGAGATAAAAGCTGTCGATATCTTCACGACCCTTTCTACAGGAACCAGAGAACAAAACCTGTTCTGGGACAGAACAGACTTGAAGAGGGGGGCAGTGTAACGATGGGAAAACCCCTACACGAGCGACGAACAAGCTAGAAAGTTCCCGGCCCATCTACAATGTTCGAGACTGGCCGCATATATTTTACAGTATTAATTAGCAATTCTTTTCGCTTTCATTTCTCATTGGTGTTTAATTTTATAGCCTACTAATTTTATCCCTTAAGTACTATCGTGTTTTCAAGTAACGTATGTACTATCATGGGCTGTTTGAACACCCCACTTTTATAGTGAGTTTTTTTTGTGATAGTAGATGTTTTTCATAGTTTTTTGTTTTTAGGTAATAAAACAAGTCTTTAGCTTACTACTGACGTTAAAATGAAAGATTCTATTAGAAACGAAAAAGAAAATTCAAGACATAAAAGTATACTTTTTTTATAAAAATACACGTGCGCATAAAAAATATGTTTGAAACTAAAAATACGCTATTCGTGGACAAATTTTTTGTTGGATGGTGCCCGAAGGTGTGACTTCATTAACTGATAAAGAAAAAGGGCGTTATCATCGCATATAAAAATTGCCTATTGAAATTTTTGGACGTTTCAGCGACTTAGACCTATTGTTTTTCAAAAACTGTAAAAAACAGCAGATCGTGATTTGTAACATGTTAAAGGCTTTGTTCTTGTAAAAAAATACCTTGAAGCTGAAGAGCACGAGTATAATAATTTAAAAGATATTAAGTAAAACATTGTGCCTGGGGTGTCGAAACACCCCACGATAGTACTTCAGGGTTAAATTAAAAATTAATTTATGTTTTCGGGAATATCTCCCTTACAAATAAAATTTTTTCAGGTATGTTATATATAGTTGAAAATCCAATATGGCTGCCATATGAAAAACAAAAGATAGCACTAATAACTTAAAAACCAATGACAATCGGGGGTTGCTGTTTACATAAAAAACATTGTAAAGCTGTAGAAGAAGTCACATTAGGTCTTATCGAGTTATTGGGGAACATTGAAATCAGCAAATTTTAGTTTTTTCAAATTATCTTAAAATTTTAGTATTGAATTCTGCAAAACATTCCCCATTTAACCGTTGCTCTATGTCTTCTAATACCAGATACCGAGATACCAATGGTGAGCATCGAAATGTGGACATAGTGTATTGTTCTTTTTATGTGTTTTATATTTTCCAAATGTTGTAAATAAGATAAAAATATTACCTCATATACGTTCACCGATTCCTGGACTCGATTAGTTGACAGATGAGTTCTAAAAAACAAAATGAGAAATATTTCTTAATTACTAAATCTAATTACATCAAAGATATTAAAGAAAAAATTAATTACTTACTCGTGCGACCGTACGAGTTTGCAGTTTCTCGAAGAAAATTCATCCTTCTAGCGGAAGATTAGATTGTACGATCTGATGATATCACTTCAACGGAAATGATCCTGCTATTGATAAATAAAATCAATTGTTCTGTTTTAAACTAGAAAAACCCATTTTGTAGTAATAATAATATATAATAATAACTGCGGTCTGGTACATTTAGCCGCTGCCGTTTCGACGCCGCAGATTCGCTACCAGTGACACATAGTTCACATTTCCGCCACCACTCTTTCACGTCTTCTTCACAACTGACCCAATAAAAACACCCCCTGAATTCCTCCAAAGTCTTCACACCGTAGTGTACGCTTGAGGCACCGTCATGGAGATGTCGTTATACTGCTTCCACTCGACTTCTTGAAACCACGAACTGACACCTAATGGTGGTGTCATCTTCACTTTCCAGCACTCGCTTCAGAACATGCTTTGCATGCTCAGGACTGGGCACAATATGCTTTTAGGGTCCTGTTGGAAGGGCTGACAGCTTTCCAGACAGGCTTTTCTCCCACACGATTTCATTCTAGTACTATTATTTTTAATTCGGGATCAACTTCCTGCTGTCGTTGTAGTTCTTCCAACAACCAATTGACGTTGACAATGGTGGTTCTTAATACTTGGCAAACCTTCTCTCCCAGACGAGAGCAATGACGGCAGTCCGTCAGACAGGGTCTTCTTGATAGAGAGCATCGGTATTTCGATAGCTGGTGCCCGCTCGATGTTTCGTGTCAAAGTCATACTCTTGTAATCGTTTCCAGCAATATCACGTCTTCTGTCAGCAGGACCTATTTTCGAACATTTTATTTACGCTATCTTTCTCTCTTCTACCATTTTTATTACCATATTTTGTTCTGCCAATTTACCCTCCAACAGTCCTTACGCACTGGCATTCTCAAAAAATTCTTCGAAAACTTTTTCTTCCAACGCCTTGACATTTTCCACCAATTCTCCCTTCAGCCTTCTAGAATTTTCTTCGGATATCCTGGATTTCTCCAGTAATTCTTTCTTTTGCATTCTAACATTTTCTTCGGACTTTTCCAGTAATTCTTCTTTAAGCATCCTAGAATTTTCAAAAACTTTTTTCCAGTCGTTTGGTATTTTCCATTAGCTTTCTAGAATTTTCTTCGGACTTTCTAGAATTTTCCCGTGATTCTTCCTTTAACATTCTAGCATGTTCTTCGGACTTTCCAGGATTTTCTTCCCTTTTACTTAACAACACGTTAGTATCAATTGCGGCTCCAGGTATATCGAAGCGGAAAGTTTCAGCTTCCTCATTGTGTTCTAAAAACCATTCTTTTAGCCGAATTATGTTTCCATTAATATCCAAATCTCTTTCTTTAAGTTTCCTTTTTAAGTCTATTAGTTTGAGTTCATTTAACAATTTCGTCATTTTAATTATTCGTTGGAATTGTTTTTAACACTAAAAGTTAATTCTCACAACACTTTATTTATTACGCTATTTTATTTATTTATTTATTTTAAACCCGACACCTGTCAACACTGTAACGTTCTTTTTAAATAATACCCAAAAATGCTGTTTAATCATCTATTAGTATTATTAAGTAGGTTATTTAAGGGCTATTTACTACACATTTATATTTGACTACTAAACATAATGCACATATTCAATTCACCGGTTAAACACCTCTTCTGTGCGAGACGGTCGATTTATATATCCGATATGATCTTTCTAGAAAACGCTAGATTAGACTGGTGTATTGTAACTCGTCTAGCCGCCCGCTGATTCGTCATATAAATTACGTTAATTAAGTTTTTTTAATCGTAACTCTTGGATACTTGCTTGTCACTTATGTTTCAATTATACACAAAATAAAATATACGTTTTTATTGTGTTTTATTTAAAATAGCAGGTTACAAAACTAAGTTCCCTTTTGTTACAGATTTTCATGGTCATTTGCAGTTCCCGGTTCTTAATTAACTAACTTTTCTTTTCTCTTACAAAGAACAATTGTATATTTTTAATATTTCATAATGAAATGTAATCGTAAATAGAACATATGTCGTTTTAGATAAAATGCGGTATAAAAGATAAATTATGAAAAAACATTTTAGTTGCAAGTTTAACATAGATAAAATGTGTATAAAATACTATGTCATTACTTATGTAAATGATAATTATTGAAAAAAATGCAATTAGCAAAAAAACATTTAGATAAAATGCGATTTAAAGGTATAGTCATCAATTATAACACGTTATCACCTTATCACGTTCACATAATTTAATAACTATCACTGAACTCAGTAGCGGCGACTTGGCGTTGAAAACCCAGTGGCGGCGTATGTGTAACTCCTCCCGGCTGAAATGGAAGCCTAGGGCTGGATGGGTTGGTTAGGCTGAACATCAGCTGACTCCATCTTCATTAGTGTTAGGCTCCGGACAACAAGATGAATAAGGATAGCAACTCTTACAGTAAAAGTGCACTTCAGAGATGACCAAGATGCAGAAAAAATACAGGTTAGAATGATAAGCCAAAATGCGGTTGAGCTGCGTTCAGGTTGTAGTTCCTGGGGTAGAAGGACTTCATGTTGAGAGTTAACTTTGGCGGTCAGGTGTTTGATTTCTTCGAGGTCCATACTTGTAAGCTTGACATTTGTGAATCGTTCGATTAGATTAGAAATGTTGAGGGAGAGCAGTTGGATGATTTGTGCTGGCGATGTTTTTCCACAGGAAAAATGTTTTCCACAGAACAGCTTTCAGTTATAATAGAGCTGACAGGTGTAGTGAGTAGAATGTTGTAGGGTGTAACTTGATCAGCAATTTGCTTCTCCAGATGTACAGGTAAAGTAGTGCAGTTGGTAGCTTCATTTTTAATGATGTAATGAACTATACAGTCGTACTCAGATTGTAAATGGTTCTGGCAGTAATAGGTGCCTTCCAGTTGTTCACAGAGGTCGTCTTGATATTGGTAAAGCTCATATATCTTTCATTTAGGATTAGGTATGGTTTTGGAGGTGAGATTATTTTATTTTGAAGTGGAATAGGATATAGGGAATATGTGTTGAATGAAGTGATTGTTAAAACGAGAGAATTAATTAAAAAAATTAATCTCTCGCCGTTATATAATAATTGAATACTTACTCAAGAAAGAGTAGTAACTATGTTGGTTGCTAAAATGAACTAGTTGATCAAAGGAGTACAAAGTCTCCATTTTACTGATAATAGAGTGCAAATTGTCTAATGAAAGAAAAGTTGGATGCATTTTGTGTAAATGAGCAAAAATAATTGCATTAATAATTTGATTTAAATGATTTTGTAAAGTAAAGAGTGAATTATTCATTAATTCTAAAGCATTAAGTACATTGATATTTTCTGAAAATTCATGTAGTAAATTTTCAATTGTTAAAATATTTGATTTCATTTAAAAAAGGCTAGAATTTGTTTTGATCATAAGGTCTTTAGCTAAAGAAATTTGGGAGTTTATGGTGTCTTGAAGGAGATGATCATTCTTGTTTAGGTGATTCAATATTGCATCAATTCGCTTGCCATCATCAGCGTCAAAGGTGCAAATAACCATTTTGATACTGTACCTCCAAGATTAATTAACCCTTGCTTAGGTCGTATATGTGGAGAAATGGTTTGTAACAAATAATCGATATGAAGTAATAACGTATAACCCTGATTTAGCAATTGATCGATATGATTACTAATATTCTTCTTTTTAGATATAAGATTATGTTGGGTTTCTATGTGAAACTTAATTTCAATAAGTTCTGTAACGTTCATGTATCTGACAAAAGTATGCTTGCTCAAAATTATTCTTGTGTTTTTTAAGTTCATTATCAAAGTAGGATTAGTAAGTTTTTGAATAAAATTATTGACGAGAACATAAACTAAACATAGGATAAATGAGAGAATATATAGGAATTTCATTTGAAAAAATAAGAAATAGGGTAATATTAGAGTTTTTTTAGGTCTTTTTAGGTTATGTTCAGAATATTTAGATTTTTCAGTTTTGACTTTGTTAGTAGTTTGTTCAATGGGGCTTATTTTAGTGAATCTGAGCACTAGTTTGTCTCTAGGCAATTCTTTATGGTATACTTGATCATTTTGAGATATCGTTCGAGGTTCTTTCCGGTTTTCATTATTCTTGCGCATCTTTTCTGTCTTGTTTTGCTGCAGATTTTGATTAATTTGTTTATATTGTTCTTTTAATTTTTCTTTGTGAGTTTGAACATATTTAGAAACAACATCCTTTTCTTCAATATCGAATGGATCTTTGGTATGAAAATGTCCTGATACAATTTCGAAAGGTGTATAAGTAGTAGTTGAATGTATAGAGTTATTGTAATGAAGTAATGAGTATCTGAGTATTAGATTATTAAGTGATTCTCTTGGATTTTGCTCGTTTTAAATTCTGATTTGTTCTGATAGCGTTGAATGAAACCGTTCGATGCAGCTATTTGAATTTGGATTCCTGGATGTAGTAAAACGAACTTGAATTTTATGAAGTTTTCAAAAATCACTGAAATTTTGATTACTAAATTCTATTCCGTTATCACAAACAATAGCTTCTGGTTTGCCATAATGGGAAGAAAAGTTAATAAACCGTCTAATACATTTATTAAATTAATTCCTGTGATAGGATAGACTTGTGCAAATTTGGAAAATGTGTCTATGGCAGTGAGAAACTTTTCTGTAGAAATGGACAGAGTGTCAAGAGAAATTCTTTCAAATGGTTTTGCACCTGTCGGAAATGGTTGGAATTGGTAATTATTAGGTTGTCGCTCATATTTGGATTTTTGACATATGACACAATTATTAATATAATTAGTTACATCCTTAGTCATACTAGGCCAATAATAATTTCGTTTGAGTGATTCAATGGTAGTTAATACCACGATGTCCAGTTTTGTAAACATGATGGTAACTTAGTTTATCTTGTTTGTCAGTATCTGAAGTTACATATGTTAATTTAGTAGAACATATTATTAATTTTGAATTAATTCGAATTAGTTTTTCTTGAATGGCTTTTATAAAATGTCTTTCGTGTAGCTTATCGGGAAAATGCAGATGATACGTTGCATTATTGAATTTAAGCTCCGCTTCGCCAAGATGGCGTCGGCAGGTGAGGAGCTTGCTCTGTGCGGTAGCTGTTCGCAGCCGTTTTTAGATAGTAAAAGTGCGATTCAGTGTAATTTGTGTCAAGAATACTTTCATGGAAAATGTGAGAATATAGACATGAGAGGATTTCATATGAAAAAATCTGCATGGAAATGTAAATCTTGCTCGAGTATTCCCAAAGATACAGCGGGCGTCAAAAAACCTCTGCAGAGGAAAAATCGTGGCTCTACTACCAATGAAGTGGAAATAGGGGACATAAGTGATAGAGGAATTCTAATCGAATTAATGGGTATGATAAAGGAACTTACACAATCAGTCGAATATATGAAAGAGAGTATTAATATTCTTATGGTGGAGAATGATAGTTTAAAGAAACAATTATCAATATTAAATCTAAAACAATCACAACCGCCTATTAATACTTACGCTAGCGTACTAAGAGACACTTCCAAAAACAATAATAAATGTCAAACCACACAAAATGGCCGAGACAACACAAATCAAAATAGTGTTAACTCCGTAGTAAAGAAAATACAGAAAATAAAGCAAATCATTCGATTATAGTAAAACCAAAGTTATCGGAACAGAATATAGATGCTAATAAAACGAAAATGGATATACAGTGAAACCTGTAAATCTGACCACCTGTTTAAACTGATCCTCTGCTCATATTGACCACTTTTTCTCAGACCCTGCAAAAATCGCATTACTTTAATGTAATTTATACTGTATAAACTGACCACTTGTCTTTTGTGACCATTGACCACATTTACCTCAAATATTTGTTTAAAAATGTTTGTGTAATGTGACCATTAGCCAAGGGATTACTTTACTTACAGTTATAACTAATCTTCTAAAAGTTTAAATAGGCATGTACATGTAAATTGCATTCAAAGAAGTTCTAAGAATGCATCTAATCCCTTAATAGTGACCAGTTGGGTTCAGGTATTTCCAAGTTTTAAGACTTTATTTCTGCTTCTGAGAAATTCATTACCTGCAAACTTTCACATTAGTAGCCCTTGGATAGTTTTAAAATTGTTTTATAAAATCAGTCTTATTTTATCTATTAATTGAAACCCTTGTGTTAATTAGTGCGATCACGATGACTTCAAAAAGTTTACAAAGAACTAAATTTGAAAGAAAAACAAAAGGTGTTAGTTTTTAGAAAACCACAGTGAAAGAAAAACAACGGAACATTTTACTATTCAGAACTGCCCTGGAATCCTAACAGAACTGCGCCATGCTAAAAATAATATTAATGAACTAATCTGTGCTAAACATATGATCTTGAGACAATCTACGTTACATGATTTTTAAATAAATATGTACCTATAAGTAGTATGTACATAACACATATCTATCGCATGTAATAAGTAGGGTAAATGATCTGTTGAATAAATATATATTGTATATATACATTTTTTAGCATTTACTATAAGCACAAAAACTCAAAATACCTACCTATGTAATGAATATCGAATGAAAATAAAAATTGTTGTGTATAAAAAATTCACACTTTTACAAAGTGACCACCTGCTTAAATTGGCCATTTTGGGTCAGTCACAAAGGTGGTCACTTTAGACAGTTTCTACTGTAGTAAAAAATATAAAGCCAGAGGAATTGGAAATTCCTATCGCGAAGGCGTTGGTAACAAAAAACGGAAACTTTATTTTAAAATGCAATAACAAGAATGACTGCATTAAACTGACTGAAGAAATACAAAAAAAGTTAGGCAAGAATTATGAAGTAAATATATCTAAACCATTATCACCAAAACTAAAAATTATAGGGCTCGATGAACAGCTGGACGAAGAATCCCTTCAAATTTGTATCAAAAAGCAAAACGATTGTATCAAGGAAAATGCATACATTAAACTAGTAACGTTGAAATAACTAAAAAATCAATATATGGCGATAATTGAGTGTGATAGCGATACATTTCAAAATAGGATTCTTGTATATAGGGTACTCAACTTGTAATGTATTTGAGCATATTAGTTTAACTCGTTGTTTTAAATGTGCAGGTTTTCAACATATGCAAAGCAATTGTACGAAACCCCTAGTATGCTTAAAATATGAAAGCGATAATCACATAGCCACAAATTGTGGTAATAGTACAAAAAGCTGTCCAAATTGTAATGACTTTATACTGCATATAACTGCATGACTTTATATGTCATGTATACTGCAAGAAGTTGGAAGCAGAACGGAGTAAGGTGGATTATAAAAGATAGCAATCATTGCACACTAGAAATGTAAACAGAGCTGGTAAAAGTAGAAAAATCCAAGGCTATTACCAAAATGTTAGGGGGCTTAGAACTAAATCAACGCAGTTCAGAAATAATCTATTGAGCAGCAATTATGATTTTTTGATACTTACAGAAACAGGTCTGAATGATCATTACTTTGATGGAGAATATTTTGATAACCGATATAAAGTTTTTAGGTGCGATAGAGATTATGACAAAGTTCAGTGCAGCAGAGGAGGAGGCGTCTTAATTGCATCAAAAATTAAGTTTACACCTATCCTAATCGATAAAGGGTCGAACGAAGCATTTAACTTTATATGTGTAAGCATAAAAATACACAATAGTATTTTGTGTCTCAAGGGCAGAAAATTAGCATTTGTAGCCCGCAGTTGTTTGATGCCCGAGCGAAGCGTAGCGTAGCGATGGCAGCGGCCAACTTAGGGCTACAAATGCTTTTCGGTCCAAGTGACATACAAAAGTTTTTCGCCTACCTGTTTGAAAGTTTAAAAAAGAATTCCAAAAGTTAAACAGTAACGTAACTTATTAGTAAATTAAATAGGCATATGTTAGAGGGAACGAATGAAAATGAAAATAACGCCAGACGTTTTTAGTAATTTATTAACTAAATTAACCTAATAATCATTACACTACATACAACACGGCCGTATAGTAAATGTTTTCATTATTATTGGTAAATAAAAGGAACAGGATATGACTTTTAATTAGGATGAGTAATTAATCTATCATTGTATAATTTATTGAAATTACAATTTTCTTTTTATTAATTAATTATCACAACCTCCATTTATACATACAATGACACTGTGAAAAGAAAAAAAACAAACGACAAATTTATCGACGAAGACATGAAAATCAAAGTTATGATCTAAGAAGCCTAGAAAAATTTGACGTATGTTTTTTATATTTTTAAAGGTTATGTAAAAATATGTTTGAAATTACATTTTCCGTCATATTCTGTTGCTAAAAGTTTTACGAATGAGTTATATTTTTAATGTTAAAAACTAATGATTTCATTTTTTGATTAAAATCTTTTTAGGATAATGCACAGGAGTGGTCAAAGTATGACAATTAAAAAACAATTACAATTTTTACAGCATCTCCAACTTAACATAAATAAATCGTGGTTTCATCTAGTAGTAGTGTAGAGGTTATGTATTTGACATAAGAGGGCAGTAAAAAGTTTGACATAAGAGGCCCGCAAAGAAGCCTTAACTGCCCTCAAAACAGGACATTTAAAAAGCACTTTCTGATCAGGTAGGCGAAAAAAGTAATTACATGCTAATAGGATTATATATCAAACCACAATCAACTGTAACTAGTTACAAAGCACTTTATAATCAAATCGATATTGAAAGGTATATTACTGAAAACATGGAAGTTATGGTAATCGGAGATTTTAATCAAAGATATTTTATCAATTACAGAAATCAGCAAACTAAAAACAATGTAATTTTAAACAGTACATTGGTAAATGGTCTAAGACAATATAACGAAATTCGAAATGAGGATAATGTGCTCCTTGATTTATGTTGGCCAACAATCTTAATGGAAGTAATATGTGAATCCTTTCCATTAGTACCTGAAGATAAAAGGTATGATCCGGCCCTTGCTATTAACTTACAGGTGTGTACTCAGAAAAAATGTAAATCAAAAATAACAATACTTGATTTTAAGAAAGCTGATTTTATTAACATTTACCTTGATTTTAGCCAAGTTAATTGGGACGAGATAGTTGTCAGTGATGACATAAACCAAATTTTAAATCAGTTTTATAAAATAATTGATGAGGTTTTCGGCAGGCGAGTTCCAAAAAAGGTAATTAATCAAAGCCAATATCCTGTTTGGTTCAATAAGGAAATAAAATTAGTAATAAGAAAGAAAAGAAGACTTCATAAAAAGTTAAAAAATCACAATAATATTGAAGACAAATTAAAGCAAGAAATAATGGATTTATCAGTAAAACTTAAGATACTATTCTCAGAAGCCCACTCAAATTATCTTAAGAATTGCGAGGAGCAGGTTATGTTCGATCCTAAAAAGCTAGATGATTATATACGTAAACAGAAAGGAAGAAATACAATTCCTCCAGAAATGAATTACAAAAATAGAAAAATAAACACTAGTATTGATAAAGCGAGATCTTTTGCTTCCTTCTTCAACTCAGTCTATAAATCCGATACAGTAGGTAGTCTAGTTAATGAGCAAAAAGAGTATAACTTAGATACCTTTAGTTTTAGATCTATAACAGAAGCTGACACACTAAATGCAATAAAAAAATTAAAAAGTAACACTTCTATCGGTTCAGATGGTATTCCTACGTATGTAATCAAAGGATGTGCTGAAGTACTGAAAGCACCCTTAACAAAAAATTTTAATTTGGCTTTAAAAAGTAACAAATTCCCGGACACCTGGAAAACTGCAAGAATAATGCCCATATTTAAAAGTGGTGAGCAAACCGAAGTAGCAAATTATCGTCCAATAGCAATCCTCTCAGCTGTTTCCAAAGTTTTTGAAAGTATAATATATCAGCAAATTTATTCACACGTAGAACGAGTAATTTCTCCGTTTCAGCATGGATTTACGAAGAGTCGCAGTGCCATAACTAATCTATCAACTTTCGCACAATATGTAACAGAAAAAAAACACAGAAGGACAACATGTGGTATGTGTATATACTGATATAAAAAAAGCATTTGATACAGTTCCGATATCCATCCTCAAATTAAAACTATGTAAGTACGACTTTCAATCATCTACTCTACTATTCATAGAATCGTATTTAATCAACAAAGCCAACTTTGTTATGATCAATGGCGAGAAATCCTCAATTTTCAGTCTAACATCCGGTGTGCCTCAAGGCTCTTGTCTGGGCCCCCTTCTCTTCAACCTATTTATAAATCATCTCCCGGATTCTGTTATTAGCTCTAAATGCTTATTATATGCGGATGACTTCAAAATGTACTCGACCATAACTAATCAACAAGATGCGGTAGAATTTCAAATGGATCTGAACAGAGTACGTAAGTGGTTTGACAATAACAACTTAACACTTAACCCAAGCAAATGTTCTTTCGTTAGTTACACTAGAGCAAAGAAGGGGTTCAAATTTACTTTCCATCTAGGTAATGAACAATTACTAGAAAAATCAGAAGTTAAAGATTTGGGAGTTGTCTTTAACCACAATGGTACCTTTAATGATCATATTGCAGAAATCATCAAAAAGGCATATAAAAACCTATTCTTTACAATTAGAAATACAACCAACTTTACCAACATCAAACTGTTATTTAGTTTATTCTACATTTATGTAAGATAAATCTGTAAATCTAGAGTACGCTAGTGTGATCTGGTACCCAATTACTTACACAGCAATTAATGACATTAAAAAAATCCAAAAAATTTTCGTGCGATGAGTTTACAAAAAAATCACTAGAATATATCCTAAGTACCCAGTTATTATCGCATACCTCGAACAACTTGAATACATTAATGAAACGTGTGGGTTAATAACAACTACGCTTGCAAAAAGACGGGATTTGACACTGATATCCATGATGCATAATCTTCTACATTCAAAAATAAATGATAGTCAGCTCTTAGAATTAATCAAGATAAGAGTTCCACTTGTCCATTTAAGACACAAATCTCACCAAATTTTCCAAGAACAGCACAACCGATCTCCAATCAACAACATGGTATTCGTCACAAATAGGGTGCTCATGTCTTCAGAAATAGATATCTTTAATGAGTCCTGTACAACTATCCACGAGAGAACAGTGATCACAAAATGAAATTTTCTTATGTGGAAAGTGCTTTCAGGAAACTTGATTAGATTTGCACTGATTATTTGCTCTAGTATTAAATCGCTGCAAGTTATGATTGTTATAATTGGTGCTCATGTTGATAATTATTAAAATGTGATGTATGATAACTCTATAATATATTATAATGTGATGCAAACTAATACTAGCCATTTTATATAAACTATAAGATAGATTTAATTATTATAATATAAATTCTTAAATATTGTTTATATTTGTTTAAATTGTCTTATTTTCTGTATTTGCATTATTACCAAGTACATGTAATAGGTTCGCCGTTTGTACCTTTGGTTAATAAACCGTATTATTATTATTATTATTATTATTATTATTATTATTATTATTATTATTATTATTATTATTATTATTATTATTATTATTATTTGTCAAGTTTGCAATGAATTCTATTAAATCGTCGTTCAAATTTCTTCTTCGAAGATTGATGTTATATCGTTGATTATCAAATACATTTTCATTAATAAATAGTGGGACGGGTGACGATTCAGAGATCTTAATGATCATTTGGTACTTATGGTAATTTAGAGGTTTATCTGAATAAGGAAATGTAAGTAGGGTCATTTCTTCTGCTGAATGGTCTGTAGTCAAATGGTTTTCAAAACTTCCAAAATGTTCTTCTATTGTTTCATTGATATCACCTACTTCATTTATTACGGAGATATTGTCTACTGGGTTTCTAGATAAAGCATCTGCTACGACATTCTCTTTTTCTTTAATATATTCTATCTCATAATCATATTCTAAAATTAGTAACTTCCAGTGAAGTAGTTTTGAACTTGGTTCCTTCTTGAACTTGGTTCGCCCAAATAGATAAGGTCTGAATTACTTGATGGACCAGACGATGGATAGTAGCTTGTCCTCTATTAGGGAATAATTTACCTCACTAGGATTGAGCGTACGACTTGCATAACTTACTGGTTTTCCGTCTTGACTGAGTACGGCTCCAATTGCAAATTTACCTGCATCTGTAGTCAAAGTAAACACTTTGGAAAAGTCAGGACGCATCAATATTGGTTCGTTACATAGAATTGCTTTACAGTTATCAAAGGCGTGAATGAATTGTTCAGTGTGTTCTACCCTTTTGCCCTTTTTAAGACAGAGCGTAAGAGGTTTCGTTATTTTAGCCAAATTATTAATAAACTTTCTATAAAATCCTATCATTCCTAAAAAACTTTTGATTTGTTTACGCGTTTTTGGAAGTGGAAAATTAGGTATGGCATCTATTTTTCTCGGATTGGGCTTTATTCCATCTGTGGTAACGATGTGACCCAAAAACTCTACTTCTGGTTTCAAAAACTCACTTTTATCTAGTTGCACCTTCAAGTTGTTTTCTTGGAATTTCCTAAATACTTGTCTAAGGTTTGCAATGTGTTAATCCAGGGTTGTAGAAAATATTATTACGTCATCCATATATACCAGACAGCATTTATTAACCAAATCTTTCAAAACTTCATTGATCATTCGTTGAAACGTTGCCGGTGCGTTTTTTCAGTCCAAATGGCATTTTTAAAAATTCTTAATGTCTAAGATTGGTGGAGAATGCAGTTTTCTCAATACTGTCTTTATGCATGTTTATTTGATCGAAGCCACTTGCGAGGTCCAACGTGATAAAGTATTGTGACTTGCCCAATTTGTCTAATAAATCGTCAATATTTGGTACGGGAAATCGGTCTTGAATGATTTTATTATTCAGCTTTCTATGGTCTATTACTATACGCCATTTCTTCATTCCACTTGCATCAGGTTTTTTGGATACGATCCATATTGGACTCGACCATGGACTATTGCTGTTTCAAATTATACTATCCTCTAACATTTTTGTTATTTGAGTCTCTACTTCCTCTTTATGTACTTCTGGGTACCTATACGATCTTGTGTGCACTGGTTCTTCATCGGTGGTTCGTATGACATGAGTGGTTTGTGTGGTAGAAGAAAGAGGTTGATCTGGATTCTGAAATATTGAATAATGTTTACATAATTTAAGCAATTTTGATTTTTTTTATTAAGATGGTCCAATCTTAAGAAATCTTCAATGTGCTTTAGTTCAATTAAAGAGATTATTAGAACTTAGTTAATTTAAATGGAGAGTTTAGCTTAACTTACAATTTATGGAGCAATGCACTTGAGCGCAGGTTAATATGCGTTCGCGATATCAGATATCACAAGTACCGATAGTTCAACGTCTTTATTCACCGAAAGTCAAACGAGAACTATGTTTCAAGTAAATGTTAATTTTATTAGAGAAAAAATAGTCCATTCCTACTTTATATCAGTACTTCTTTCCAATAAGTTTCTTGGTGAAGTCAACTTTTCAGATTGGTCAGTTCTCAGTTCTTGCCGTGATTTGATTCGAACAAAGCCCTCCGAGACAATTGAATAGTTTTTTAACATTAAATAAATTCATTATTAAATTATATATTTTGTTAATATATAATTGTTAATATAAAACTCATTGTTAATATACGTAAATTATTGTGGTATCTCTTCATCTTCATCTTCCTCGCCTATTAGCATCTAGACGATACGACAAGAGTAGCCCGTCCAAGTATCTGGGCGCTACTATAAGAGTAGCCAACAAACGTAAGTGGAAGTTCAAGTTTTTCTAGTTATCATCTCCTGGAGCAGCTGTTCCACTTATAGCATCTTCTTTTGGAACCTAAGGAGCTTGGATCTGAAGTTCATCCCTGTTCTGGTGCAATATTTAAATTACAGGATCAATTGTATTCAAATTTTAGCGATCCAGTAAACACCTCCCTACCAACGTACGGACAGGGGTTACAATATTAACCTCGTCACTAAGTCACTAATCATCTCCTGGATTGGAAACTGTGTTGGTGTGATAGCGTACTGTAACCCTTTATTAAGAAACTCCATTTCGTTCTTTCTAAAATTCAAATTAGTATGGTTTACAGCAATATTTATGTCAGACGGACTATTACTAATTGTATTTTCCACGTTCTTACCTAATTCAGCAAAAATATTTTTAAATTTCTTTTTCAATTTATTCTTTTTGCAGTAGAATTTGTGTTAAATAACAGGATATATCTTTTATTCAAATAAAATCCATTCACATTCTTGCAGGTTTTTGGATAACAATATATGTAAGTTGTATTATTTCAAGTTGTTGCCTTTTAGAATAAAATTTCTTAATCTCTGCAGCCATCCAGTAATCTTTATCTTTTTGTAATGCTTTTATTGTTATTATTTGCTTTAATATTTATGAATTTTGGGTAGATATTAATACTTTTGCACTTTTTAGAAAAAAGATATCAGCACTAATATTTTTAGTATTGATTTTAATTTTTTAAAACTTATTGCACTGTTCTTGCCAGTTACAATTACTTAATTGATTCATTTTAGTATGTCAAATAAATCGTCATGGAGGGGGGCTAAATCAAAATTCATAAGATGATCTTTGTTTAAAAACATGTATATAGCTTCCTTTATATTAAGATATTGATACTGGTTCATTTCTTCTAATAGTTTTACACGTTTTATTTTATGACCTTCAGTTCATACATGCTTTGCCACAGCGGACTTATCACACATTTGATTTTTAATATTATATATATAAATATATATAGTTTGTTTGCTTTATGACCTTTATTTCTTTATTATAATTAATTAATTAATGGGTGAAGGTCTGTTTTCAGTAATCGATTTATTTCTTTGCTAATATTTCACTGAATAGTTTTCAGCATTGTCAAAGCTTAGAAATGGTGATTACTATTAACAAATAACTACAAAAATAACAACAACGTTAACACTACACAACATTTATGTTTTTTTTTCTTTTTTTAAAAAATAAAACATAAATGTTGTGTAGTGTTAACGTTGTTGTTATTTTTGTAGTTATTTGTTAATAGTAATCTCCATTTCTAAGCTTTGACAATGCTGAAAATTATTCAGTGAAATATTAGCAAAGAAATAAATCGATTACTGAAAACAGACCTTCACCCATTAATTAATTAATTATTATAAATATATATACATCATCATATTCATCATACTTGTTTAACTGCGGCAGTAATCATATCACACAGTTTAGAATTGGGCATTGAGTTTTCGATATGCACTTTCTCTAATATTTGCACATAAATAATGAAAACTGTAATTACAGCCTTTGCACAAAACATATTCAGATTCTGGTAGCAAATTATCAGCACATACTTCACAGGAAGGTATTTTTGCGTAATCGCGTATTGAATTTATTAAATTAAACGGTATAAATTTATAAAAATATTCGAGCAATTCAAAGTGATGTTTACTTCATGCGTTCACACACACTTAATGTAAATGTGAATATGCATACCAAAATCCCATGTATTTTTGGGTGATACACGTGTACCGATCCTTTCTAACTTAATAGATGGATAGATCTACGGAAGAGATTATCTATTGAATACCTTGCAGCTGTGTCGACCCTTCTTATAGTTATTATTCCATAGATTTATTAATGAGTATAATTAAGATAATGATACCCTATTAAAGGTAACCGTATCATGTAATATATAAAAGACTAATCTTGATTCTTTTCTTTATCGGCTGCAGGGAAAAAAACTGTTAAGAGCATTTATAGCTTCCGACTCGACTTCGAAGGGTTATTAATTAAATTTTTAGGAATTAAATTCTTAAATGCAGGTTATATATTATTTTCTGGAATATATTTTTTAAAAGCGTTGATTCATCAATTAATTAATGAATTTAACAGGCTGACGCGTGAATGGACTCTCTTTTACGAGTGGTCTTCGATAATACATAAATTTAAACGAGAGAAATATCGATGAACATCGACCGTAATTTACAGTTGACACGTGTATGTGATTTTTATTAATTCGTTGTTAATGTGAATATGCATAGCAAAATTATATCTATTTTTAAAAGGGACCTGAAGTTAATGATGATATATGCTTACACGGTATACGCTGTCGCGAGCCGCCGCCATCTTGAATTTGAGGTATTTTCGCTAACTTTAAGGTCCATTTAAAAATTCATGAGATTTTGTCGCCGAACTCTTGCTGCCTTATCTACTTATCTACCACCGTCACTGTCAGCACAGGGACGAGCTTGCCTTTCCCAGGAAAGACCTCAGTTATGACGCCACGCTGCCAGATATTTCGTGATTGCTGATCGTCGACAAGCAATACGATGTCTCCAATCTCGATGGGTTCACCATCTTCGTTCCATTTGTTTCGGCGCAGCCGAGTTGGCAAATATTCCTTTACCCAGCGGTCCCAGAAGAGATTGATATACAGCTGGGCAATCCTCCATTGACGCCTTTGGAATTCATCGGTGTTCTCGAAATTCCCGGATAACGTCAAACCAATGTTATTGCTTCTTAAGATAAAATGGTTTGGCGTAAGCGGTTCCGAATCCTCAGGGTCGCTCGATGTATAAGTAATGTTTTCGGCACCCTTCATCACGGTGAGCAGAACCTGGTTGGATGGGTACCTAGCCTTCAAAGTACTTGCGATGGCTTTCTTCACGGATTGGACCATCCGCTCCCAAACTCCACCCATATGCGGTGCACCTGGTGGAATATATTTCCACTCAGTTGCCAGAAACTTTCGTTCTTGCATTACCGTGGCTGGGGTAATCTCCTTCATTGCCTCACCGAGCTCATTATGGGCCCCGATAAAATTAGTGGTATTGTCGGAGAAGATAAAACTCGGATGACCACGGCTATCCATAAAGCGCAACAGGGTGAGGATCATTTCATCGCTGCTAAGACTATGTGCGACTTCCAGATGTACAGCTCGTGTGACCAGGCAGCAAAATACGACACTCCATCGCTTTTCGTGGAGGCGACCCACGGCGACTTCTGCTGGCCCAAAGAAGAGAATTATTCAGAACTCCTGGCGGAGGTTGGCCAGCACTGTGCGGCAGTTGGCTTGTGTAATACCACCGTTTCTTGAGACATATACCGCTTTCGTTGGTACGAGTCCATGAAGGAATTCGGGCTACTTTCTTAGTAGACCACATCGAAAGATGACGTGCTGCGGAGAAAACGGTGGTTGTTGCATGAAGTAACCGATTCCACGATGAGAATCAATTGGGATCGGGTAAAAAACTACTCCGTTCCTAATCCATGACTGCGATCAAAGGCAGTTCATCTTCTTCATCGGCAGGTAAACCTCCGCTGATCTTGTCTTCCGGCTACTCTTGTTCCGGTTTCAGCAGAAATTGTGGTCCTCTCAGCCAACGGGAGGTAAAAGAAAAATCGGCATCCCCCTCAAATCTCGTGGCGTCGTCAGCGGCATTTTGAACGGTGAGCGTCCACCACCATTCCGTCACGTTGGTAATCTCACTAATTTCATTAATAGAAAGAGTATCGAAAACGGACCAATAAAATTTAAACCATCAATTTATTGTCCTTAAGCTACATGTTTCGGAGAAAATGTGCTTCCCTTTCTCAAGCAGTAAAACTGGAACATATTTCATTAACATTAAAATTCATTATTACACTCATTAATATTAATAATCAACACAATAAAAAAAACATACCGACTAATTAGTGTTGTCAACCATGATACAAAATTATTCTTGATAATAACACTAATTTCTCCTACACGGTTAGGTACAAAGATGTTAGAAGCTCGACAGGATTCCAATGTTATCCACTTCAGAACTGCCGAGCTGTCACTCCAGAAAAATCGTATGTCGATTTTCAGCTTCAGATGCTTACCGATGGTTTTCGCAAGGCGGGCTCCGAGGAGGGCAGCTTGTAATTCCAGCTTTGCGATGCTTACTCGTCGCGTCGGTGCTATTCTGGTTATCGAACAGAGAAATGTCACTTGACTTTTCTCCTCGTTGCAGTTGCAGCGTAGAAAGGCGACCGCAGCAAAGGCTTCTTGGCTAGCGTCAACGAAGACGTGGAGCTCCTTCCCAGTGGTTTCTAGTAGGTCGGGGTGGTACCTCCGAGGTACACTTACAAACTCGAATTTGTTAATCTGGGCAAGCCAGATTTTCCATTTATCGTAAATATTATCTGGAATTTCCTGATCCCAAGCTGTTCCACATTGCCAAGTCATCTATAGCAGAATAATCCCCTTCACTTTGAAATGGCCGATGAAATCAATCAGATCATAGAGACTCATTATAACTCAACACATTGCATGTTTGATTGATCGCTTTCCGTTTAAGATTTCTAGGCCGACACGGTAAACGTTGCACTTTTCGAAAAATACATCTTCCTTTCGATCGCACCAAACACCAAGAACACGTTCATTGGGGATAACAGTCTTTTCGCAAACAATCTTTCATGCCGTCAGCACGCAGACCCTCCAAAATAGTGGCCAAAACTTCGGCACTGCTGCTTAGCCACTTTCTCACTTTGAAACCACCTTCTTTACAGACTCATGAAATCTGTTCGCAAAGGGTTATAGTTTCGCTAATCGTCTCTGCACCGGTGGTAATATTCTCCACAAAGCAGAAATCGGTAATGGCCTCCACTGCAACAGGGTGCTCTTCTTGAAATCAAAGGGCGTTTTGATTTTTAACGTAGATTGTTGTGGCTGGAGCTGAGGTAGCTTAAAAAATGAGCACATTCATTTCGAACTCCAGCCCGATGAATCCTTTTGATGTCTCCCATAAGCACTCCGAGGAAAGAGCGGGTGAGGTCAGGTCCTTTTAGTAGTTTGTCATTTAGGCTCACTCCATGCAACTTGACAGCGGCATCCATGACAAATCTTAGCTTACCAGGTTTGTTTGGGGTTGGTAACGGCGAAGTGAGGTACATACCACGTCTTACTAGAAAGCATACCTTTCTCCTTTGGAGGTACTACAGGTACCAGGTACCCCTTTTGAAAATAATCTACGAATTTGGCCTTGTACATATCACCAAATTCAAGATCGCGTTTTATTTTCCTTTCGATTTGTCGAAGCCGCTATAGAGCTCGACTTTGACTTTTGGGGAACTTCAGGTTGTCTTCCGCGTATAGAAGACCGGTCTCCCAGCGTTCGGCATTGGGGTCGTAACGTGTTGTCTCTTCCAGAATCTTGAGGGCTCGTTTATCACGGCGTGACATAACTGAATTTTCCGACACAGTAACTCCCATGTTTTCTAGTGTGAAATAGCTTTTCACCAGGTTGTAAAGATCTTCGTCGGTGGAGCTTTCACCGATTACGTGAAAGAATGCTCCACCACTTTTTTGTTCATTCAACCTTCCACCTACAACCCACCCAAGGTCACAGCGTGTTACAGTTGGCAAGTTCTTTGGGCCACGGAGAAGTTTCTTCGTCGCCATCAGTTGCTGTTGATCAAGTCCAATTACGACCTTCGGAAACGCGTTTTTTATTGGTTTACCTCTGATTTTTCGTAAGTGTGCCACTCTCTTTGTAAGTCATTCAAATCCAAGCTAAATGGCGAAAGCTGGGCATGAGATACTGTGTAGCCTTACTAACCAAATGAAATCGAGCACCCCGTTGAGTTCCTTTTACAAAAAAAGTTTCCACTTTTGGCTCCATCTTCTTTCACGACCTTCTGTCTGGTCCACTGAGGGCGTAATGGCATGGATTTCGATCCAGACCGAGATAATTGACAAGATCACGGTCGATCATTGAGTCGTCTGCTCCAGTACCGAGAAAATCATAGGTCTTAACAATTCCGTTCGATCCACGCACTGTCACTAACACAACGGATCTGGCTTTCTGATCTCCTCCCATCGCTGCTCCGATGACCTCCGCAGAACAATACTCTTCTGTGCCTGACTGGCACTGATGTCCATCCTTCTTCAAAGGATTTGCTTCAGTGCAGACGCACTGGTTTTACGATGTTGAATGCGACTTCTCACAATCGCTCTTCCTTTCAGGCTTGTGTTTTTGAGCAGGAGCTTATGGTGGGGCTTTGAGCATCCGCTCACAGAGCAGCCTCCACTATTGCCACTCAACACAAACATCCAAAACATCGCCTGCTGGTTTGGACGATTTTCCAGTGATCGTTATATTTAGTTTCCTGGAACTTTCAGCAGTCCACTAGTGCATGTTTCTTTTCACAAGCTGGACAGGTTTTTCGCTTGGGTAGCAATTCTTTCGCTTCTGAAGCAGCGAGGAATGATCCCGGCCCCCGTTTGCTGCGTTTCTCCTCCGCGTGGTCCTATTCGATATCCAGTTTAACTAGCTTGCGAGCAATGTCCATCTCGGTTTCTAGCCACTTGGCAAAGCTGTCGAGCTCCTCGGAGCGAGCACTGTCTCCTTGAACCCAATTGATCCAATCCTCTTGCATCCGTGGAGGCATCTTATCCATAAACTTGTCAAGCAGATATGGATTATGGAGATAATTGTCTTGTTTTAGGAAGCGGGCTGTAGTCACCAAATTATCAACAGCACGGCCAAACTTCAAAACGGCGTCGAATTTGTTCGAGTCTGGACGAACAGCTTCCACGGCCTTCTTCACCAAGGCCCTTAGAATTTGGCCAGGGCGACTAACTTGTTCTCCAGCATCTGCATTATCTTCGGCACATTTAAAGAATCAGAAAATAGGCTGACCAGCGCTGCCCTTGCTATTCCATGTAACGACTTTCTCAATCACGCAAAATTCTCCCCGTCGTAACAATGGTATTTATCCGTAGAAACTCGGTAAATCACGGTCTGCATTGGAGCGCATGATTACTCTGGTTATTAATTGACTGGCACCATCGGCTGGCATAACTTTCGATAATGCATCAACAAGTTGGTCTTCGGTCAGCGGTACTGGAACTGATGTCTTCTGTTCTTCATTTTCGGCAACTGAAACTCCAGTTGTTAGCTCATTGTCACGAAGAGGATCCAGTCTCTGGACATGTCGCTGGAGTGTGTTTTGTGGTTGTGTCTTGGGTAGTTTGCAAAATGGCTTCTCCAGGCGAAGCGCAGCAAGTTTTCCTTCCAGCTCGGCAATCAACTGGAGCAGCTTTGTCTTCAAGCACCACTTTCTTCTCCAACTTGTCTGCACTGAGTGTGCCAATGACTTCCTGCCATTGTTAAATGACAGTCAATTTCGTCTGCGCAACGACGATGTTTTGTTCACACTTCGTGACTCTTTCAAGCTCTACTATAGGATCTGGTTGATGTCGTGCGACATTGGCAAACCAAACAGATAAGTCGTCATTCTTGCCTTCCTCGTCGGAAGAGAATTCTACATCATCTTCAAAATCGACAAGCTCTTTAGCGAGCTCGCACTCTTCTAGGATAATCTCCATTTGAGCTTCTATGTCGCCCTCCAAGAGCTCAAGTTTTTTCTTAAGGCTCTTTATTCTGGAATTTTCTTCCACAACTGTTCTGGTGAGGCATTCGAACTCTTCTTTCTGGTTATCAGACATTCGAATTTCCCTCCACACTCTGGAGATGTATAAAACGATCGTTGTCGATCGTGTAGTGTTCCTCCAGGCAATCAGTTCACGTTACATCTGGGTCACTGGTTGAGATATTTCAACGATTTTCTTCTTTGTATCTAGCATGGCATGCTTTTTTCGATGCTCAGAGTTGGTGGACTGGACACTGGCATAACTCCCTGTTGGTGTTCATTTCGGCTCTGGGAGTAGTGTCGCCCGGGATGCTTGCATTCCTGCAGACTCGCTTATTATCGATAATATATTGTATATTATTATATAATTATTGTATGTTAGTCTTGGTGGAAGTCCCTTGTTTCTGCGCCCTTTCCAGGTCTAGCCCAATATCATGGACTCTTCTGTTGATAAGGTCTGATGATTTGACACACAGTAGTCTCGTTGACTTCTTAGAGCGGATGATTTCTTCAATTGACCGTTGAATCGAAAAATTAGGTGAACTTGATTCCTGTAATTTTTGAAGATCTGGACGTTAACTGCGCAAGTTTCGTTTGTGTTCAAATGAAACAAGTTAAAAAAAATTTGTTTTCCCTGGATTTTTACTGTTAACCAGCGGAAGTAATGACAATTACAAAATACAAGAATAAAAATGCTCGTTAGAGCTTAGGTCTAAACTTGATTAAGAACTAATCAAACCTTAGAGAAGAGAGCGTCTACCACTCCTTTATATATACCTTCCTTATCTGTAAATTACTAAGCAGTTCGCACGAGAAAGTTAATACAATCTTATCGGCATACTAAACAGTTCTCATGAGAAAGTTAATACATTCTTATCTGCCTACTAACCAGTTCTCATGAAAGGTAATACGATCTTATCTGCTTAAGCCAACGCCTATCTAATGTTACGATGAAATGCATTAACCTTGAATGATAATTGCATTAGTTGGAATGCAACTTCAGATTATCCTAACAGGATACATTATCATCTAAATGGCGATTCGTAGAAGAAGCGGTCGCAGATAGCCGGATAGCGTATGCAACTGTTGTAGATACGAACGTAGCCTTGACAACATTTGCACTAAACGGACGTAAGTTGAGAAAGTATAAAAGTATTCAATTTGAAATAATTGCGTTTGTGACACATAGTAGAGGCCAGACCGAATAGGTATTGTCAGTTATTGGCATTATAAATGGAACCTCTGATTCTTGCCATGTATGAGTAAGACCTCTGAATATATAGGTTCACTGACATAAAAACAATATTTAACATATAATAATAAAAGTGTATTATTAATGCCAACGAATCGGTCAAGATCTCCAAGATGATCAAGAAGTGTTGATCGTTCAAATCTGAACAACCCTCCTTTTCTAATATGTGGAATAATAATAATAATAATTGCTACAACCCATAGCCTGGAAACCAGGCCCCATAAGCTATAAGCTTGTGCGGTAGGGAGGGGGCGATTACTATTATTAAGTGCGGCTGCAGCCGACATTTGTGTCACAGCTAAGGAAAACTGCGGAAAACCTTAACCAGATCTGCCGGCACCGGGAATCGACCTCGGGCCGCTTGGGTGAAAGTCCAGCACTCTAGACATTACACTACCAAGGCTGTTTATTGAATGCATTATAACAAGTATTAATGGCAAAATGCAGTATCATGTATTATTTTTGGACTACCGGCGGGGTTTCACGGTAATGCTCGGGCGTGTAAAAGTGCAACACTTAAAGAATTATATGCAGGGTTTCTGGTGAGCATAGACAAGTGCGCCGTTGCGAAGACAAGGCAAATATGTGATATACCTATGGCAAAAACAAATTCGGGCGACGGAGTGGACGGAAGATTGGGTATACCTAAGGGAAGTGGAATTCGGTGATACAATTGCCAAGAAATTAGAAACCACGTTAGCAAAAACTGCTCAAAACCAAGAATGAAAATGTGTATAGGCTGTGGATAACCTGGACATATGTAGCGCAACTGTCCAAAGCGACAAAAGAACCAAGGTGACGGTACTGGTAGTGGCGGCAGCTTTAATAACAAGGTGAGATTAATTAGTTCAAACACTTTTAAGAAAATGGCCACTACTCCTCAAGACGAGGCGAATAAAATTTACATAAACATAGGAAGTGAGCGAAATGCCATTACTGATTAATGTGTTGCTCGGTTTGGGTGTTATAGCCATATAACCTAAGCTCGAGTTACAAGTTTCCGGTGGTGACATTTGCTTGTTTTGCTTTGTTTTGGCAGTTTAGGCAAAACAACCCTGACCTAAGTCAATAAAGAATTTTTAAATTAATTGAGGTAGCAGGCCTTAAACTTAAATTGCAAAAATGTTCTTTTTACATGAAAACATCTAATACGTAGGGTTTCAGGAATTTGTGAAAAATTTTGCAGAATCAGCGAGGCCTTTGACGACCTTATTAAGACATCCCGTGGTGATGGGAGGAGGAACATCAGGCGCGTTTGCAAGATTTCAGCAGACTTTGAGAACTAGGCCTTAATTGGCTTTATACAACAGTCAGGCGAAGCTGGAATTACATACAGCACTAGTAGCCATGGTGTAGGGGAGATTTTGTTACAGTCTTCAGTCGGCGATGTTCAAGCAATAATCAAAGAAGACTATAGACATGCAGCATATTAGATATAGTCGAGCTACTACGGCGAGTGCACAGTCGTACCACAGCTTTGAGCTAGAAACTTTAGCGGTAGTAGACGTTCTTAGTCGAAATCCCTTCATAGTTAGTATTGTTACAATTTCAGACGGCGATTGGCAAGTAACTGTTCAACTACAAGATGAAAAAGTTTAGACTATTTTTAAAGCGTTGCTGGAAGTTTCGGCAAATAAAGATGTTAAATCTGTTTACAAGATACATAATGGGCGGCTGTATAGGAAAATGTTATTAGATCATTGTTTGTATGTACCGGCGATTACAAGATTTAATCTTGTTAAGAGACATAATGACGATGTTGGACATTTGGGTTACGATAGGTGTTTGACGTTGGTGAAGGAAACTTATTGGTTTTCGAAGATGACAAGATTCATACGCAAATACGTTGAGACGTGTTTAAGTTGTGCCTTAGAAAAGGTGACTATGGGCGTGGCAAAGTATTCTTGCATCCTATAGGAAAGGTGGCAGTATCTATAGATACGGTGCATGTTGACCATTTAGGGCAGTTTGCGAAGAGCACTAGGGATCATTCTTACATTTTTATGATTATAGATGTGATAAAATATATAGATATGATAAAATTTTTGGTAGAGGGTTGTCGTTTACTAGTAAACGGTTTGCAAATTTCCTGGCGGAACATGGTATACGGCATGTGCTCAATGCTATTGCGACACCTAGGGCGAATGGTCAGTTCGAGAGACAAAATCACACTATTCTTGGTGCTATATCCACTAGTGCGGAATCTGAGGCTACAGGGGATGAGAGATTGCCGGAGATTGTATGCGGGATGAATCATAGAATCAATGCTAGCACACTAAACCGTCTCCTTTTTTTTCTTTCAGTAAACTCATGTTTACTCATCCGGGTGGTTTTATATCAGATCTCTCTAAAAGTACTCAGTTAGTTGGCGACAATACGCAGCCAGAAGGCCCAGGTGACGTGGTAAAATTACAATTAATAGAACGTAGGCGTAGGGCTGCCGAGAATCTGACCAAGGCGGGTGAGGGGAATAAAATGCTCTATGATTAGAGACGAAAGGTGGCAACTACATACAAGGTAAGCGATTTAGTGCTTTGGCGACAAGCACCTGTTCTGGCGATAAAAGGCTAAATCAAAAACTATTAAATAAATATGGTCGACCTTATAAAGTTGTTGAAGTCTTAGGTAATGTCAGATATGAAATAAGTATGGTAAAAGGCGTACTTGTATGTTCTTGACGAAGATGATGATGATGTTGATATAGGTGTCAACTTGGCGAAAAGTTCTGGTGGTTGTAGTGACGACCATACCTACCATGTGGTAGTACGGTTTACCCGTTTAGGGTGGACGGACAAGCAGTCGTTCTAGGTGTCGGACTCCATTAGTATTCGAGGCTAGCCCAGAAGACAGAGGTTTGGGCAGTCGTTAGAGATGTTGGGGAGCACTAGTATCCGAGACTAGCTTGTGGGCAGAACACAAGGCTTCCACCCTTAGAACTAGTTGTTGTCTACTATGTCCCAGGTTTGTCCGGGTAACAGATGACGCAATCAGAATGTAATGTGTGGTAGAGTTACACGCAAGTGTTTCTCGACAATGACTCTAAAAGTTGCGGAGGAAGCTCTGCTAACAAGAGGATCCAGTGTGGGTGGTTTGATTCGTACCTCATGTCAGGGTCTGATATGGAGCTAGTTTCCCGCTGACTGACCTAGACGACTGGAGGAGAATCAAGTGAAGTTTATCTCAGTCAGGTAGTTCGCTCGCTGACCTATGGGATGCTTCATGTCACCAGGTAGCGTCTCGGAAATGACAGTATGGGGGCCCGGCTTTGACTGTGCAGTTCTAGTCGTCGGATTCCCAGAAATCGTCTATAGGTCTACGCTTAAGGGGCGTTGATGCGAAGATACATAGCCTCTCAAGTTTAAGACAACTTCACCCTAACGGGTACACACTGGGATGCTAGGATGCTACTTCGATGGGCCCTATGAAGTAGTCTCGAACCGAAGCTCTGACAGGGGCACACCAGGCCTATAACTGGGAGATCGGGCTGGCAAAACTATTTAAAAACCAAGTCTTGCCACATCTAAGGTTGGATCCGATCGGGCAGTGACCCCAACTAAGGCTGGGTGAAGAAACTTATGGAGGCATAAAAGAGGACGGAAGGGAACCGGCGGGTAAACACGTATTAAGTTAATCGCTCCGGTACTAACCTCACTCCGACCAGTGAGCAAGTGGTAGCAATTGCGCGCTGATTGAGCGTATCTCAATTATTTCCTTTTGGAAGGAACGTGAGGATAAAGTTATTACAGATGCTCCACTTAAAACATTAATGTATATTCGTATCTACCATGATGTAGATCATAGCAAGCCTCTAGATCGGAAGGATCTCGCTGGTTTTCAGGAGTGTCGAATCGTTAATTAATGACGACATTAATGTTTTCAGAGTGGGCGCATGTAAGCATACACTTTTTTGGGAGAAGTCCGGCAACGTGAATGACCTCTTACGTCCCGGTGCCAGGCTAGGAAATAGACGTAAGAAGTGGCGAAGAGCCGGGCAAGGTAGCGATTAATCAGTTAGTACATCAGTTTAGAGGTGTATGATTGTAATTGTAATAACTCAGAAATCAATGATACAACTACAGTTGTATACCGTAATTTGAGGTTACTTTGCTCCACTTTTAAGAGTAATTTTAAGAACTCTATGAATATAAATTGAAAAATCAATTGCAGTGAATTTTTGCCGCATGGTACTTATATATGGGATCTAATAGAACATATATATGATGGCACTTGTTCGATAAATAATGCATTAAGGTTTAATTTTTTTGTCAAAAAGTGGAGCAGATAGGCTGGGGTTACTTTGCCACAATACAGAATGACCGTGGTTTTAGGTATATTTATCGAAGTGTGGCAAAGTATCACCACTAGGGAAATGAGTATTACATTAGGCAACTGGCAGCACATACAAAAATTCAAATATAGATACTGATTTTTCCAAAAAACTTTATTAAAACTCAACTTTTATAATGCACAGTAAAAAAATTAACTTGAAAATGAAACATATGGAGAACATGAATACATTAAACATCAGAAAACTAATTAAACAGCCCATTTAACTCGGGAACGTTATAAAATCCTATTTTTGAGATTTGTTTTGGAGCATCTATACCGCCAATGACTTCATCCCAAGAAGATGATATTGCATCTTCATGGGCAGGCCATTTCCATGATTTTAGGGATTTCTGCATTGTACTTATGACAGCTCCTTCATCTAAAATTTGTGTTATTTTTCCCAGATAAAGTGCTCCTTCAAAGTTTACTACAACATATTTTCCTACTTCTCTTTCAACTTCTCGTAAGTTGTACAAATCAGAGACTGTTTTCGAGCCTGTCGTAATGCCCTCTAAATTATCTACAAATGCTCTATCTGACTCTACTTCTTCAAGTTCATTATTTATGTCATAGTCGCTTAAATCACTCGCAACATCTTCACTACAACTTGGACCTTGAATATCAGGCCCAGAAACACTTTTCCCGGGAATAATATTGTAATTTTTTTTCTGCCACGTTTTGGTGCACTGTTATTAGTTGTTGCTTCCCTGATTGAATTTAATTGTTGAATGAACGAGTCTTCTATGTCTGAATTGCTTGACTGCGCAGATATCCGTGGAATTCGAGCAAGCAATTCATTAACGTTCAGTGGAACTATTCCGCATTTACGGAAACCAGATTTAAAATTTTCACTTTGGTCCGGTTCTATGGCAGACATTAATTCCTTTAGCAATGCAGGAAACTGATCTTTTGTATTCTTTAAACCCCCAGCAGTTTCTTTCCAAGATGTCAAAATTTTCCGCCAAGCAACCTTAACTGGATGGAAGAATGCCACATCTAGCGGCTGTGTTAAATGGGTACTATTAGGAGGTAAGCACACAAATTGAATGTCATTGTGCACTGTTCCAAAATATGAGCTGTTATGTGTGTCGAAAGATTATCACAAATTATAACTTTTCTGACATTCAATTTTTTCAATGCTGGGAGCATAAGGCTTTCAAACCAATCAGAATACGTTCTACTATCAAACCACCCACTTGGACTGTTATTGTAAGGCGCATGGCTAGGGCCATTCTCAGTCCAAGTGGACCACAAGCAGTTAGAACGGTATACTACATAAGGCAGTAGTAACTGTCCTGAAGCACTACCTGCAAACATAAAGGATATGCTTGTCTTTGATTCGTTACAGATCCTTTCTGGATATTTCATGCCTCTTTTAGCAATAATCTTCTTTTTGCCAGGATTGTCTGTAAGATTGCTCTCGTCAAAGTTCCAAATATTGGCTGGCGGTACATCCTTGACAACCGTTTCTAAATTTGAAATGTAATTACGCAAAACTTCTTCACCAATGGTTCTGCTCCGTTTAATATTGCTTGCAAAGCGCACAGACAACTGCTGATGGCGTTTTATGAAGCTGTTAGCCCATTCTACTCCTGGTAGGTTATTTTAAAACATCTGCACTCGCCTACCACTCTTGCTTAAATATGAATGAATAATACAACGTAAATCATAAATATCTACTGGAAAGCCAAATTCGCTCAATTTTATGATACAATTTAAAAACTTCAATTCTTCCTCATCCGTAAATATTTGAGTACGTCTAGGAGCACCTGAATGTCGACCTTTTAATTTATTTAATATAGTTCTCCTAGGGATTTTAAAGTGCCCTTCGGCTGCTCTATGACTTATTCTTCCTTCCTTTACGGCAGCTAAACACAGTCGAAGTGTTTCTTCTGAGTAGTTTGCGTATGTGCGACTACCAATTGTTCTCTGATATGTTCTCGGCATTATTCTAAAACAAGTAGATTGTGTAAATACCTTTATTTTCATTATGGGGTTACTTTGCGCCACTTTTATGCCGGGGCATAGTTACCCCAAATTCGGAGCAAAGTTAACCACACAATAGAATTTTATCAAAATTTTTTATTATCACAGTTAAATACAAAGAATGACCATACATACGGCACCAATAATAACTTAGTAAAATAGCAAAATCATACTTACCCGGTTTTTTTATAGATGATGTCTTAACAGTAAGATTTTTACAGATGTTATTTGTTAACGTTTTCACAACGATTCTCTACACCGTGCAAACGGGTTCTATGCTAAAAAATTTGACAGATTCCTTTATTCTATTCAAGTTAAAATGCTATTCTTTAAAGCAAAACATATTACTTTATGTTACAATTGACCTACTCCCTACAAGATGGCAATAATGTTTTCTCACTTCTGGAGTAAAGTATCCCCTTAAGGGGCAAAGTAACCTCAAATTACGGTACTTATTAATTTCTATTATTAATAAACGGCGTTATTAATTACATGTTTTCTAATATTTTTGTTGCTGAACCTTAAAAGTTTCAGTTATGTAAAAATAGAGTGTTCCTCTATATCTAAGTAAGTGAGACAAGTCAAGCTAGCAAGTGAAGCATAATCATAAGGGAAAATACAAAAGTTAATTGATATATGGAAAAGTGCAATAGGGATGATGATGTGTTTGAACATTTACTCTAGAGTGTTTCGTCACCGTGTTTGTTATTGTTGTTACTGTGTTTTGCTTTGTGTTACAGTACTTTTTGATTCAAACGTTTTAAACTTTGATTAAACAGTTACAGTTACAGAATCCAGAAGTGATACAAAGCAAGTGATATATGGATTTTATGTAGTTTTTAACGCTGATCACAAATATCAACTCAGCTTTTCGATATCACAAATAATTATAAAAAAAATCGACTTTAAAATCTAATTTCTGATATATATATATATATATATATATATATATATATATATATATATATATATATATATATATATATATATATATATATATATATACAGTGCGCGTCTAAAGTCCGTTCCCCCTTACTAATTTTTGAACCACATGGTATATCGCAACGAAATTTGGAGGGCTTAAACAGGAGATAAGAACCTAATTTTTTATGGAAAAATGACAGCTAAAAGTTTGAAAATCGCGGCTGGGCGCCCTCTTAAATTACTTTTTTAAATAGAACACCCTGTATATTATTCCGTTTTCGAAATCTGCTCATAATTCTTAACATTTTTCTCTAATACACTTTACTTCTAAATTTAATTGATTTCGAAATATTAACGTTTGAAAAGTGACATTCCGGTTTAAAATGGTCACACTTTACATAAAATAATTAAGGCGCTCAACGGACTATTTGACAGCTAACAGTTAAGTTTGACAGTAAACAAGATGTAAGATACCCCAACAACGATTTTTGTTTTCAATGCAAACTTGATTGATAGCAGAATTCGTGTCTTTGTTGAATTTGAAATTAATTAAAATGTCACTTCTCAAACGTTAATATTTCGAAATCAATTAAATTTAGAAGTAAAGTGTATTAGAGAAAAATGTTAAGTATTATGAGCAGATTTCGAAAACGGAATAATATACAGGGTGTTCTATTTAAAAAAGTAATTCAAGAGGACGCTCAGCCGCCATTTTGAAACTTTTAGCTGTCATTTTTTTATAGAAAATTAGGTTCTTATCTCCTGTTTAAGCCCTCCAAATTTCGTTGCGATATACCAGGTGGTGCAAAAATTAGTAGGGGGGGAACTGACTTTAGACGCGCACTGCATATATATATATATATATATATATATATATATATATATATATATATATATATATATATCCAAAATAACTCTGAAACTACGACATTTAGTTATAGAGGCGTACATATATATACTGCACCTAATTCTGAACGTAGAAAGCAATGAAGCTAAAAAATGAGATATCGGTATTTTATAGATACAAAGTTTGACATTTTGTTTTGAACACCCAGTATTATTTTTTAAAGTTCCTAATAATCCATTTGATGCGGCACACTTTTGAAAATAATTACCTAAAATTTTTAAAACTGTACATGCATTCATTCTTTGGAAATGTAGTTTGTAACAGCCCGCAGCTGTCAATTTTTTTGAAAAATGATAATATCTCAGAATCGGTCGATTTCACAGGCCTAGTTTATCAGATAAACTAGATTTAAAATTGTGCCAGGAATAAATATCAATAATAAAAATTGGGATGTTCCATTTAAAATAAAGAAGTTGACATCAATTTCCGACATAACCAGAAGTAGCAAAAATCTGAATTTATTTTAAAACAAAAGCACGTAACCCGAAAATAGTACCTGCAAAATTCCAAACCGCAACTCCTATTTGTTTTTCATATTCTTCTAACTAAAACTCGTTGCGCTATACACTGTACAATAGAATAATAGATGTATTCGATACCATACTTTTGCAATAAATGGTAAGGTTATTTAGTATTAAAAGAACTATATTTTTAAGAAACTAGTAGTTTATTCGTTGGTAACATGAGTAGGGTAACATAATAATGCCTTTGGAAAATATATAATGCTAAGTAATAATATAAACAGGTTAACTATGCAGATATAGTTTCATAAATATACGGCATATATGAATTCATATTATAGTATATGCTTATAAAACTTGTGAAATTGCAGAAAACACTAACAGTTTAACAATTTGGACCTCTGAATATATACTGCATAAGGTGCACGATTACACTATCACACCAGTATATCCACTATTTTTTTAATATCTTAAATATCTAAAATTTCTTGTGTTAATTTATTATTACACGGAAACTTACATAAGTTTAATGTTGTGGAAGTACTGCGCATTAACTAATGCATAGTTAATAAAATGTAAATTTCCCTGTAAAAATCTATTTACAAATTTATTCGAACTTACTTTCACTTTATTATTAATTTCTTCCTTACATGGTATGTAAACTAATTGTTTATTGAGACAAACTTCTTTTACATACCATGTAACTTGAAACTACTTGCACGACTAAATTTTCATTTATTTAATAATCACAAGATGGCTCGCTCATTAATCTCACAGTAATCATTGAAAAGAGCATTTTATTTTATTCCCCTTTAACGCTATGTAGTACTTGAACTTAATTCTAAATGTTATCTACAAGTGTATCCACAATATATGGGTTCTTATCGTTGATTGAAACTAAATTTTATATTAGTTTTGTGCCAAATACTATAATCATACTTAAAATAGTTTAAAAACAAGCAGTAACATAATATTCTTCACACATTGGGCTGAGAAGAAAATTTTATTAATACTAATATAAAATAAACAACGAACGCAAACGTGTTAAGTTTTAAAAAGTGAGTTCATATTAAATATAAAAGTTAAAAATTGTTTAAATTGACGACTATTATACTCACTTAGAATGATAAGTGTATAATCCACAGAAAACACCCTAAGTCAGCTGTTTCGAGCTTTTGGCTCTCATCAGCTAGGTATCAAGGTGTAGGTATCGATAATTCCGAGTTGGTATATAAACTTGGGTGGTGTATGTATAATTGGCAGACGTGCTGCCCCTAGCTGAGGAGAGCCAAAAGCTCGAAACAGCTGTCCTAGGGTGCCGTCTGTGGATTATACAAAAGTTTCTATTCTAAATTTTTATAATTTATGAAGTTATCTATAGTTTAAATTAATGAAATACTGTTATGGTTTTGACACAAAGTTTAACTATTTGCAAAGCCATACTATAGTACATTTTTTATATAAAGTATTTTAAGGTCTATTTTAATTATGCTTTTAATCTTTCAAGTTTTCTTTTTATATGCACATCCATTTTGTAAGGCATAATACTATGAACGAACTTTCTTTCAAATGTATTCCTAAGCTTTCGTAAAACATGTTTTCCTTAAGTCATAATTGGACCTATATATTCAAAAAAGAATCAAACCACAAATTACAATATCTGAAAAATTGAGTGTAAAAGGTAAAGCTTTACTACTTAATCTTATGTAATGTTCGTTGGTTGGTTCGTTCAGTTAAATAAAAATTACAGCTGCATACCGCTTGATATTATGCAAAATCAAAAATTTAAATGACACCTTTACTCCCATGATAGTGTAACTCATTTTTTGAATTTTTGCAGGTTGATTCCTTTTTGTGTATCTGGGTTCTATTATTATTAAAACAATTTAAATTGATGTTATTAATGCTCTTACTTATTATATAAAAATAGTAAACTTTTTAAAACTATATCAAACTTCTTTTTGATTAACAGTGACACTGCTAAGGGAAGAAGAGGGTAGCTGATTACTATTTAGTCTATCCATACAAAACTGTGGAAATACTAAGTTATTATTAGTTGTTTTTAATACTTAAGTTCATTTGATTTCTGCAGAAAATCCTTGCCAGTAGCCAACAACTCTTAAACAATCCCTTAGTATTGTCATTATAAGCCAATCCATTTTCTGAGTTTTATCAAAATAAGATTTATTCTAAAATTTACCATTAAAAAGTTCTTTATGGCACTTTTAATATACATAACTATACATATTGGCTATATAAATGCATTAAACAAAATGTATCAATAGTATGATTATAGTATTAAAGTGTCGATGAAATTCATTGAACTTTATTTTATTAGCACCTATAGCTACTTATCATTGTGTTTCTGAAAACTTACTATAAAATTATAAATTAAAACTAATACTGCATTATATTTAAGGCTCTAAATTTTCTTAAATATATAATTCATATTGTGTACCATAACATTAATAGTAAAAAAGGAAATGCTATTCTAGAACCAATGAAAAGATTACATTATTAAAAAGATACGGTACACAATAGAAATATATAAATAAAACTAACATATTTAGCTGTACTTTATAGGGCAATCAGCTTTGCGATGCTGAAGTTGTTGGAGGTTTACTTAAGGGAGGCAGAGGAGGAGCTGGCCATGGGCAAGCAAGAGGTACACTACGAGCTTGTTGAAGACCAGCTGCTGATTCTGGATGTAAGAAGTTTCTCCTTTGTTCCATTTTCTCTGCCTAAAATAGTTTTGTATATTATGAATGATATTTATGACATAACCCAACCTAAAAATATAATAGCGACTGAAAAATAAGCAACTTTCTTTTAATTTTCAAAACAAAGTTTTGAATTGCACCTAGTTAGTTCTTGTAAACAAGTTTCTCAATTTATTTGAAATTAAAAACTGAATATATTTGGCTTTAAAAGGATGTATTTAATTTAAAGGTATATTACTAATACTTTATGTAAATTATAGCCATAGGATAGAGCGTGTGTTATAGTCTCAGAACCAAACTTGATCAGCGCATTTTTGATGGCATTCGGAACAAAAAAATCTTAATAAAGTTTTTTAATTAGAGAAAGTCAAAATTTTTTGTAGTTTTGGCCGGCACTTTTAGAAAAGTACATATAAAATTATAAACGCGCTTACGGTGATATCATTAATAACTGTACATGCCAGCTTAAAAAAAATTGAGAGCCAGACAAACTAATTTGTCAATAACGCATGAATTTGTTTATGCTGCATAATAATAAGAATGGAGACTGTTGATTCATAACAGTTTAATTCAAATAAATTCAAGGTCTAATAACAGCTTTAAAATAAATTTGATTTATAAGAGAATATCTAATCTGATTTTTAAATAGACACTTGATTTCCTAATAAGGTAAGTTAATTAGATTAAAGGCCGATTTTTATTAGTGTTGTAGGCTTTGAATTTAATTTAAAAAACATAAAAACCATTTGGCTTTTTAAGAAAATTACATTACAAATTCTAATAATCTGCAATGCGCAGCGGAGAACACCCGAACTATGATGCCTTGTTTTTCATCAAATTGCTTCCGACATGGGTATAAGCCAAAGAACGGTTTTACAAATTTTAAAGAAACACAATTACAAGTCATTTAAGTTTGAAGATCATCAAGAATTGCGGCTAAATGACAGGAAACAAAAGATTCAATTTTCTGAGCAATTATTTGAAGTAAAGAACGCTGACGAAAATTTTCATAAAAATATCCTTTTTACTGATGAAGCGACATTTACCAAGTGTGGAGAATCCAATTGTCAAAATTGTAGGTATGGTCAAAGGAAAACCTACATTTGTACAACGTATCTCGCACTCAACAATACCCAAAAAATGTAAATGTTTGGGAGGGAATTATCAACAGTCATGTTATAGGTCCATTTTTTAATGAGGGAACTCTTAGAACACAGCCAAATATTTAGAATTATTGCAACACAGAATTATAGCCGATATTGATGCTTTAAACTTAGACCCAATATGGTACCAATGTGATGGTACACCAGCACATTACTCAAGAAATGTCGTATAATTCTTAAATGAACATACATAGATAACATACAACTAATACATAGATAGGAAGAGGAGCAACTATTAGATGACCACCAAGGAAGGACTTAAATCCGATGATGGGATTTATTGGGGAAGTGTACAGTAATGTCCTTATAGCCAACATCGAAAAGCTCAAAGATAGTATTCTACACGCCACAGGAAATTACGCTCCAACAAATCGAAAACGTGAATTTCATGATAAATTGAAATATTGTTTGGTTGTCAGTATTCTGTTGTATTTGTATTGGTTTTAAGTAAAAAGTTTGTTTTAAAGTAAACATGATTTAACGAATAAAATTAGTAAGTGACTGAAGTGTTGTGTAATTTTCCTCTGTACAATTTTTAAATAATTTTCTGTGATATTAAAACTCCAACAAAGTATTGTAATGAACAGGAAAACCTAATATATTTGAAAGCGTCTCGTTCAGTCTACACTGGCGGCGAAAGTAACCGATCTCGCGAACACGGGAGAATACCAGCAGTTTCGAGAGTCTCGCGACGGATATTCTGTTCAATGTTCAATGTTCAACGTAAATAGAGATACTTCAGTATAAATAAATACCTATATTCAGAATTAATATTCTAATTAATAAATAACTAAGCTTTAAATAAATTAGTTTAAGTTTAATTAATGATTTACATTAAATTATATTTTGAATGCAAATTCATATAGAAAAATGTATCGCTTCGGCTGGGAATCGAACCCAGTACCCTTCACTGTCTAGGTGGTATCTCTACCAACTGAGCTACTGGAAGACGACTATCAGCATAGCGACAAATTTTCCATATGAATTAGATATTTTAGCAAACATACAAAGTAACTAGATATTTTTTTTAATTTGAATAGGAGCGATACATTTTTTTATATAAATTTTCATTCAAAATATAATTTAATGTAAATCATTAATTAAACATAATAAAAATTAACCTTTATCTTAAATTTATAAATTAGTTTAAGTTCGTTGATAGTTCTACTTTAAAAAAGAAATAACTATAACAACTTTTACTAAATTCACAATGTTCAGTTTTGAGTTATTCAGTACATTAATTATAGTCTCTATAACAACCACCATTACAAGGTGATTCTGATGTACAGTATTACATTGAGCTCTCTGTGTATTATGGTTGCTAATATAGGTTCCCCAATTAAGACCTTTTACATAGAAGACTTTTTACATAGAAAGAAAGCATTTCGCAGAGAAACGCTTATTCATTCCAAAGGAATTGTGTAGACATGATAATCTTTGGTCAGGCTGAAATGTTTAAGAGAAAATTTATTTTTAAACATATTCGCTATATAAGTACAAGCCGTTAATTTGAATATTCTTAATAGAATTTTAATTTACTGTGTGGTGATGGTGATAGAATGGAACCAAAGTTAATATATGGGACGTTTTCTCACGGGTGTTTTCTAGCAGTTGAAGCGACACTAGCGACATATACATCCAGTTATATGTACCTATAATAACTTGGTGGTACGCAGTATTTTCAATAAAGCATATAATATCATAAGTAAAACACGTAATATTATTTTATATTTATTTCTTACTAATAAAAAATGAATTCTAACTTAAGTATAATTTAATAATTTAGAAAACGGGCTTTTCAATACAAAATAAGTTTATTATAAGTAACAAAATCTACCAAACTTTAAGTAATTAAAGAACGAAACTATAAAATAATGTTATCTGATAATCGTAAAGTAATTCTTAGAACAGCTACCTGACAATATAAATAATAAATTTATTTTTACTTTGTTATTTTTATTCTTATTTTTTGTAGTTTAAATGCGGTTCTTATGAAATCGTCTTTTTCTTGGAGCTAAATATCTAAATAGTTTTAATATAACTAATGCAGGATGTATTCGGCAGTAAGGGTGGCCAATGTCGTCACTTAGCCGTCTCGCTGTTCCCTTTCCAGTACTCTTTTCCGTGACCGCGCTTACGGGCCTAGGATACGTAGTTTTGAAAACTAAATCCGCTATAGGGGCACCACTTGTATCAATATACAAGTTTTACTAAATCACCATCCTTCTCTGCAACAGATCATAAATCAATCAGCCAGCAAGTGTTGGCTGAGCGTTAGTAATTGCCAAGCTTGCTTACTGTGACACACACTACACTTTGCATTTGTAGTCGGCATAGTAGGTAGAAAATAATTCCAAGTTGAAAATAAATGTTTCTTAACAATTTTAACATCGCATTTAATTTGCTGTATGCATACAAATTGTATAAATGCCTTATTATCTAGCCACTGCAAATTCTAATTCGGACATAATGTGTATAAAAGAAAAGATGTGAATATCTTAATTAAATTTTATTAAAAAAAATATATGTATAAGATTAACTATTTTTTACAAATTTCGCATTCTTTTCTAGAACATGTTTTGCTTTTAAAGTGTTCTTGATGTGCCCGAATTGGACATTCCGGCTCCCAAACGGGCATACCCCACCTAAGAAAAGTTAGCAATAAGTTTCCAGCCATAAATAAATTTCCAAATATTATAATATCTAGCAATTTCCATTAGCTTCTCTGAATAAGATGGTTAAATTACCTGACAAACATTACCAATTAAATTTCTTATTAAGATTTTTTTACTAAAACCCTAAAATTCCATTCCACCAGCAATAATTCGTGTGAGCACGTGACGTAAGTCAATCGCTCCGGTACTATGCCTACGATAGCTAGTAGAGGGTGGATAGGCAACCTCGCTCCGACCAGTGAGCTGATCTGGTAGCAATTGCTGTACTGCCGGTTATGCAACTTGCGCGCTGATTGGGAATATCTCAATCACTTCCTTCTGGAAGGGAACGTGGGGGTAAGTTCACACAGGTACCCCACGTAAAACAATCATGACATTCAATAATTCATATTTTACATAGCGCACCAACTTTTTTTCTCAATTTGATTGTTTTATATAAAAGCACATGCCATTGAGAACATAATATGTGAAAACTAAAATGCTGTTATTTTTTTAAATTATTCTACAACGGGTTAAAGTTGAAGATGCGCGCGGCCGCTAGAATACACGCAGGCACCAGCAATAATTCCTATTTTACATAGCGTACCAACTTTTTTTCTCAATTTGATCTTTTTATTTCAATGCACATGCCATTGAGAACATAATATGTGAAAACTAAAATGCTGATATTTTTCTAAATTATTCTATAACGAGTTAAAGTTGAAGATGCGCGCGGCCGCTAGAATACACGCAAGCACCAGCAATAATTCATATTTTACATAGCGCACCAACTTTTTTTCTCAATTTGTTTTTTTATATTTTTCAATTTGATTTTTTTATTTCAATGCACATGCCATTGGGAACATAATATGTGAAAACTAAAATGCTGTTATTTTTCTTAATTATTCTACAACGGGTTAAAGTAGAAGATGCGCGCGGCTGCTGCTAGAATACACGCAGGCACCAGCAATAATTCATATTTTAGATATTACTAGTCATATTTTAGTTATTATTAGATACTTACAGAGACGTAAAAAATTACTTTCAACATAAGGCATTAAACCTTTGGAATACAACCACTATGTATTTTTTCACTCATCTCTCGTACTATTACGACCGACCCTTCATTTCTTAAAAAAGTGAAGTCTGCAAGGGACTGAAATTTGTTTTGTTACAACAATAAAAGTGAAAGTATTTTTGTTGCATCTGTGTTACTCTTTTGTGTTTACTTGAATATTTGAAAAAAGACTGCAGGTTTGCAGTTGTGAGCTTGTTATGTAAACATTACTCATAAGCAATAACAACTCATAGTTTAATAATCACCTAACCTATGCATTTCTTTCTGATAATGACAAGTAATAAATAGGACCTCATTAGCAATACTGGTCAGTAGGCATGCCGTCACTTGAGTCCATCCCTTCAACTATTTTTAGGCCACGCCTACTGCTCTCTCATTGGTCGACGGCCATCTTGGTTGACACGCCTACTATTATTTACTGTCTCCAGCCTTACTTTGTGGAACTCCATAATCATGAAATATAATATAAATACAAAGATTAGTTCAAGTTTCACAAATTTTATTAAAATCTTAACCTGACAATATTGTTTCGACACTTTGTGTCATTATCAAAGGTAGATAAAATTGATAAACAAACACGTTGCTAAGGATAAATACATACAGAAAATAGGTAACTAGATACAATACATAACAAAAACTAAATATCTAACACTTCTAATAAAGGAGAATTACTAAGCTCAGTTTGTTCATTCATTAAAGGTACTGTGCGTTTATGTCTGTATATTTCAAAAGCTTCTAAAATGTCTAATTTGTGTAATAAAGAAAATTTAGATGTTTTAAACAAAGATCCTACCACAAAATTTCAAAAAGAAATAAAACAAGCTTTAGCAAACTGCAATATCTGCTTTAACGAATTAGAAAAACAACAAATCATACATAAAATCCCCCAACTACCAAAGCTATATAGACTGATTAAAACACATAAATACAACATGCCTATACGACCAGTAGTATCATATATCAACGCACCTAATCACACCTTGTCCAAGAAACTCAACCATATTATTAACATCATAGGATACAAATCGAAATACTCTGTCAAAAATTCATTAGAATTAGTAGAAAAACTACAGAACATACATCTTCCAGCACATTCAAAACTTGTAAGCTTTGACATTTGTAACATGTTTTCAAAGATTCCACCACAAGACTGTATTCCTTTGTTAGATAATTTCCTAGTTAATAGTAACGTAGAATTAGTAAAAAGATTAGAGTTAATTCAATTATTTGATTTTTGCATCAGTCAAAATTATTTCACTTTTAATAATATAATTTATTTACAGAAAGATGGTTTACCTATGGGTAATTCTCTAAGTCCTCTATTAGCTAACATATTTATGGATAATTTGGAAGATCGAATATTTGAATTAGATCTTTCTAAACACATTATTTTTTGGTTTCGTTACGTTGATGACATTTTAGCTTGTTTTGGCAGTTCTTTTGAGGTTATCAATGAGTTTTTAATTCTTATTAACAGTCTTCACACAAACATCACGTTTACACTAGAAACAGAACAAAATAGAGCTATTAATTTTTTGGATTTAACTATTACAATTAATACAAACAATGAATTTGATTTTTCCATATACAGAAAACCCACAAGCACAGACGTCACTATACCTAACGGTTCATGTCATCATAAAATGCATAAACTAGCGGCTTATAGATCTTTAGTACACCGAGCTTTAACTACTCCAATGAAACGATCACATTTTGATAAAGAAATTTCAATCATCAAACAATTAGCATATGCAAACCATTATAACCATAACATGATTGACACTTTAATTCAACAAAAAGATTATAGGTTAGCTATCAAAAGAATATTTCCAATTGACACTAAAATACAAGACACAAACTACATATCAATACCATACTTTGGCAAGATATCTGAACAAATTGCAACTATACTAAGAAAAACCACCAGTTACAAAATAACCTATAAAACTAACACCAACACCTTTTCATTTTTATTCAATGCTAAAGACAAAACACAAGATATCATGAAATCCGGCATTTACCGTTTGAATTGTTGTTTTTGTAACTCGGTTTATATTGGCCAAACACTTAGAAATTTCGACATAAGATACAAAGAACACGTACGCTCTTATAGACTTAAACATTCAGAAAAATCGAATCATGCCAAACACATTTTGGAACAGAACCACCCAATGACACCTCAAAACAACATTAAATTCTTACATTTTTGCAACAACAAACACAAATTAGACATTCTAGAAGCTTTTGAAATATACAGACATAAACGCACAGTACCTTTAATGAATGAACAAACTGAGCTTAGTAATTCTCCTTTATTAGAAGTGTTAGATATTTAGTTTTTGTTATGTATTGTATCTAGTTACCTATTTTCTGTATGTATTTATCCTTAGCAACGTGTTTGTTTATCAATCTTATCTACCTTTGATAATGACACAAAGTGTCGAAACAATATTGTCAGGTTAAGATATTAATAAAACTTGTGAAACTTGAACTAATCTTTGTATTTATATTATATTTCACGCCTACTATTCTCTGATTGGCTGACGGCCATTTTAAAAACGCCTGCTGTTCTCTGATTGGACGATCGCCATTTTACCCTGTAACGCCCTTTCGGGAATCTGTATTACCGACAACCAATGTATCGTCAATAGATGGCGCCAAGAAGGAATCTGTATTACCGACAACCTTTGTACTACTACTAGATGGCGTCATGAAGAAATATGTATTATCGATTACGTATGTACTGGGTAATAGAGGGTACATTAAAGAAATCTGTATTATCGATTACTTATGTTCCGATAATAGAGGGTGCAAAGAAGGAATCTGTATTATCGATGCTAATAGAGGTCATGATTGTAAAAAGAAATTTTGCGTGTATTGATAGAAAACTGTATTACCGCCTACCAGTTTACCGTTAATTGCTAATAGATGTCGCGTATCTACTAGCATGAATACCTCGTAGACACGCCCATTCGTGATCTGATTGATTGATAGCTTTTATCCCTACCCAGGTGGTCGGTCATCTTGAAACACGTTCTGGTTGGTTCGGTCATCTTTTATCCCTACTACTACTCGACGGTTATCTTGAAATACGTTCTAGTTGGCCCGGTCAACTTTTATCTCTACCCCTAACCTTTAATGTCTTGCGTACCCAGCTATCTCTTTCTCTCGGTAACTTTTCGTATATATTCCTCAGTAGATAG